>JAAIXJ010000249.1:69298-85124 GCA_013403705.1 Heliconius hermathena
ATAAATAATTGTGAACATTAATTTAGCAACAAATTAGAAATTATGATAATACACAATAGAGCCTTACTTCAAAATACGGGACCACTTTTAGCCTAGTTAGTCTAACTGCAATATTGTCGCTAATATGGAGTATTACCTTAATAAATATATACAAAATTTAAGTTTTTCTTGTGATATATATTTTATATATTATAATAATGAAAAGATTCGTGGATCCATCCGTAATTATACCCTAAGAACTAGAAAAAAATGCATTAATTGGCCTATTTCTCCGCCTAAATTCCTCCTTAGAACAAAAAAAAATTCTCTATAGCTTTATATTTTGTTCAGTTTGGCTTAGTTCTTTAGTTATGATGCCTCGAACGTTCCGCTTTCGCACGATTTCTTTCGAAAATTCTCCATATATTTTGAAAAATGAAGATGATTGATCAGTGAAAAGAGAAAATTTAACACAATTACAGAATGCATGTAAAACACAGCTCAAAAAATGTTATATTTTTTTACCTTGACCATATATCCTGCCCAAAGCATGGTAGGCAGAGGGATTCTTCTGTTAATACACTCACATTCCCCACTTTCCTCCGAATTCTGGATTGCGTTTTGAGGTGTGGAACTCAAGGCCACGCTTTGCCTCAGTACCAAAGCAAGTAAATGAAAATATTTATTATTTCGTTCCCCCGAGTGGGAATCGAACACACAACCGTCACGACCAACGGGCCACGGGCAACAATCCAATGTTGCACTTAAAGTTACATGAACTATTCAGACGTCCCAGTCTCTCTGTCGTCCACGTGGAATCACCCTAATTTATCCATTTCCATAATACAACAAACAAACCACAACGCAGAAACAATTTAAACTAGACAATTGCAGTTTCCAGGTCATTCGAATATATCCATATTGTTTCTATAATTATAACGCATTTGGAACAAAACATTTAAATATTTGAACGGGCTTTAATCGTGCGTAAAAATTTGCTGAAATTTCGTTTTTAGATTGAATGTGATACTTCGTTTAACTTTAAATATAGGTGCATATATATTTTCACATTGTTTTTGAATTTAAATTCAAAATTCTACACAATTACGCTTTATTTCACATATAGCAGGACGCACTTAATGTAGAGGTAGATTGTTTATCGTTAGTATTTTTTTATTTATTATAATAACAATTATAGAATACAAAAAAATATATTATGCACTCCATAGTAAAAATCAGCTTCACGCTGTATCCCGCACACAGCAAGGTAGGCAGAGGGAACCTAGTGTTAAGACACTCCGTTCCCCATTTTTTGCCGAATTCTGGAGGCATTGCGTGTTGAGTGGCAGAACGCTGCGCTTTACCTCGACACCAGAGCGAAGAAATGGTAGTATAAATTTAAGTAAATATTTCATCTCCACTGACCAGGTCCTGGCTCCATCATCAGACCAGCTCATTCATATTCATATACTTCGTCTCATTCATCTTCAGCTACGTATAATAGTATTGTCAATATGAATGGGTCAAAGCAGTTTCTCAGATTTTATTATATAGTTACAAAGCTAGAGTTGCTGAGTCCACTTTATGGAACACTAAACCTGTATGTAGACATCCAAATGTCATACAAGATGGACCATTTGCATGGCATACCGTTTGAAAACACTCCTAGTCCTGCATTGTCACGTGTACGGTGTATGGTCTGCCGGGTAGGGTGACCAAATAGATGGATCTTGATGGCTATGTCAATAAATGTGTAATGAATATAATATAATGATTTCCTCGTTCTGGTAACGAACAAAACGCAAAGTTGAGTTACGCCTCTTAAGACGCAATATCTCAAGAAGCGAGTTCCAGAGGGAACCCATCCCACCCAGTCTTCACAGCGGGATCGGAATACAGCGTGAAGACAAAAATTACATATTTATATAGGTAAATAATTTTATTATATATATTTTGATTATAAAGGTAAATAATCATTTTATTTTTCTTACTGGGTTCCAACAAAATGAGCACAAAATTACAAAATTATTATCTTCGTATCATACAGAAAAAAAAATAAAGTATGTGTTGTGAGTCTGAAACGAAGTTATGTCAAGTAATTTTATCTAAAAGACAATTGTATACATATATATGACAAATAAAATATTCATTAAAAAAATGTTTTTAAAAATAAATTTTCTAGATATTTCTTTTCATGTTGTATTGTATTTTACAAAATAAGCTCTTTCATTTGATACTCAGATGGGTTGTGCAAAAATTTTTAATCCACCATTTTGTTATGGTGGCCATTTTGGATTAACAACAATATCTGTCATTTCATTGTCATCCAAATTTCAGCTCAATAGGGAATTGGGCCAAATTGATCATACAAGATTTGACATATACTA
Source organism: Heliconius hermathena (assembly GCA_013403705.1). NCBI lineage: Eukaryota > Metazoa > Arthropoda > Insecta > Lepidoptera > Nymphalidae > Heliconius > Heliconius hermathena. The sequence continues at coordinate 71,665 of JAAIXJ010000249.1, forward strand.
ACACTTTAAACGCACTAGTCATCTAATTAATTTCACAATCAATTATCTGATTATTTTTTTACGTTTTTTAATAAACTTTGATTTAATTTAAACTATAAGCCAATAGTATTTCAAAATACAATTCAACGGTCTTATGATCGTAAGACAATATGTAAATATGGTGCCCCTACAGACGTGCGGCCAGCAGCGCCTCGAAGCGCGTAAGCAATTATGTTTCCGAGTGCACACTCGCCCACACACGCCTTTGTCTCTAACAAATTTTAAATTTATTGTCCAAGTACAAGTCCTTGTGTTTCTCTATGTTATGTAGATTTCATATAACATTATAAAATATATTAAAGCGGATAACGTAGTCCGAGGGATTAGCTAGAAAAAAGTCAACAATTATTATATGGATCGTTCCTTCTCATCAATTGATCCTTGTCGTGATTCGCCGTTTCCAAGGCTGGTGTCGAACCCACGACCACCTTGTTCTGTTGACATTAGCATTAACTACTCCACAATAGGTACAAAGTACTCGCTACACGTAATTTAGCATCAAATTTATGAAATAATAAAACATGTAAAACAATGTGCTTTTTCTTTGAAATTTAGTATAACAATTGAAACAAAAAAACATGAAAATATTGTCAGCCATTAAGCTAAAATACGAGTATCATTACATGTGAACATATATACCAGAGGGAAATCAGGCCACATGCCTGATGAACTGGTTTAAAATATATAAAAAAATATACATACAGAGTGAACAGAGGGCTATGTTTCCAAATTTACAACCAATTTCCAACTACTACTAATAATCAAACTACTATTGCTATGTCTACCAGAACGCGGAAAAGAAAATAATTAAATATAATCCTCCCCCGAGTGAGAATTGAATCCACGACCATCATATTTACAGTGAGACGCTGTCACACTGCGACATACAAGTCTCATGTACATATATGTATATATATACACATATAATATATACTGGTTACACATATAATATATTTTTCTTAACTTTCTATTAAGTCTTCGTTCCCATTAAGAGACTTCCGCTTTCCACTTTCCACCAAATTCTAGAGGCATTGCGTGCTGGGTGGCAGAACTCAACGCCGTCTACAGAGCGAGAAAATGAATATATAAAATTTCAATAGGATCACACTCGATAGCCTTAAATTGTATATACATATAATATATCTTATATTTATATATTACTAGCGGACCCGGACGCGGCTTTGCCCGCTTGAACTACACGAATGCTTATTAAATATATTTATAAAATTGTTTTTGAAAATATCTAACTAATTGAAATGAAAAAAAATATAAGTACACGTAATCATATTAAAATATTAATAAAAAAAATTAAACAAAACCAGCTACATTATTAATATCATCAAAGTAAAATAAATATTTAAAAGAATTAAAATTAAATATGTTCTGCTATGTTTCTGCAAGTGCATGTGGTTANGTTAAAATAGTTTTATTTAAAAAGGACTGAGAAGGGTTATCCCGAAATTCCTACGAGAACAAAGATAAACGCTATTTTACCATCAAACTGTAAACGCGACGATTGGAGATTCGACTCCCATTTGAGGTGTGAGTTGTTTCCATTTCATCGCTCTGGTAACAAAACAAAATCGCCGCGATACATGCCATCATGAAAAGTTTCAAAAATTGAGAATGCAATATGAGAAAAGGAGTGTTTTAACTCTAGGGTCACTCTGCCCTATAATATCCGAGATACAGCTTAGAACTAAAAAAAATGCCCGCGCCAATTGCGTTCCAGAACTCATTTTATATATAAATAATAAGAACATATTAATTCACCAAACATCGAGATGAACATGATGAGAGTAAGCATAAACGTGGTCATAAAAGTTACGACTACAAGAGTAACATCTGTTAGTAATAAAATATATATCAAATTAATTATATATAAGAAATTATATTTATGTAAGTTAAGGCCGTCTGATCGTAAAGGCGACCGTTGTGGGTTCGATTCTCACTCGGGGGAATTAATAATTTTCATTTCCTCTGCAATACGCAATGTCCCAAAAAGCGAAAATTGGATTATATGTGTAATACAGCGCTAGCTGCTACTAGCTATTTATTGATGTAAATGTATATTTTTTTTACTTTTCACAGGAGAGAAGCTAGTGTTACGACACTTCGTTGTTTTATACGGATGTAATCTCTTAAATCGTAAAGAAGAATTATAAAGAAATGATTATTTTTTTCAAATCTAACGATATTAATTTTATACAAATATATAAATAATAGAAGTAACTTAAGAACAAGAATACAATCAAAATTAAAAGTCTCTTGTTTCCAGCCCCAGGATCAGCCTCTTCAGCCTCTTAGTAATCAACAACTTCCTTTATCAAAACTTAATTGCCCATAAAGCCAATATTTCACTTGCCTCAGCCTCCTCAAACAAAGCTTAGGCGAAGTTACTTTGGAGACTAACTTCAACTTTACTAACTAACAAAGTATTGAAGGAAAATTTACTTTTAGTTACAAGTAACAATGTAATTTCATATAAAATTAAATCAAATCCGCTTCACGCTGTATCCCGCGTATAGCAAAGTAGGCAGAGGGAACCTAATGTCAAGATACTCCGTTCCTCACTTCCGCCGAGTTTTCGAGGCGTCGCGTGTTGAGTGGTGGAACTTGACGCCGCGAGTTGCCTCGACACCAGAGCGAAGAATTGAAAATATAAATATTAATAAATCTTTCATCTCCACGTGTGGGGATAGAACCCACAACCAGTCGATTTTAGTCATACTTTGTGCCATTGCGCCACGACTGGTAATATCACATAATATATTTATTTTGAGTCGTGATTTTTATTAGGAGTCCGTCGGTGCGCAGGGATACAACCGTAGGACCGTACTTATGACAGATTATGGGTTCAATTTCCAATATTACTATATTAAATTGTTACTCTGATAACGAGACATAGCGCAACGTTGAGTTCCGCTACTCTAATGCAATGCCTTCAGAATTCAACGGAAAGTGGAGAACGGAAGTGTCTTAACGGGAATGGAGTGTTACACACTAGGTTCCTAGGTTCCCTCTGCCTACTATCTGCAGGATACAGCGTGAAGCTAAAAAAATGTTTTATATAAATTCAGAATTTATATCACGAAATAAAGTATTGACTATGGATATTTCAGAATACATTCATCATACTTGTTTAACAATACGTTTTTGGAATAATATGACGCTACGTTATATATGTAGTGTACCATCTAAATTAATATATATAGTAAACAGTCGAACTAGTACAGTCGAAAGTAGTACTTATTTATTGTAGAAAACGTATAAAAATTTGGACGTAGCGGGACTCGAACCCGCGCCTCCTGGAAACCGACCTTTAAAGTGGAATAACACTCATACAAAAAATGTAAAAAATAGTCGAAAGTAATGTTTATCACATTTTGAAAGTGTTATTTAACGTTTTTTTAGAAAACGAATAAAAATTGAAACCTAGCTAGATTTGAACCCACATTTCTTGATAAACATTTCCAGCGGTTTTTATAGATTTTCTAAAAAAAAATATATTATATTTTTACCACTTCTTATCAGCTTCACGCTGTATCCCGCACACAGCAGGGTAGGCAGACGGAACCTAAGTGTTAAGACAATCCGTTCCCCACTTTCTGCTGAATCCTAGAGGCATTGCGTGATGAGTGGCCGAACTCAAGCACTTAACCTCGACACCAGAGCGAAGAAATGAAAATAAAAATAAAGTAAATATTTCGTCTCCTCGAGTGGGGATCGAACCCACAACCAGTCGGTTTTACAGTCACATTTCGTGCCACTGTGCTACGACTGGCCTCAAGGAACTTCTTATCTTTTATTTAAATGAAAATTCATAATAATAAAATGAGATCCATTAAAATTCTATAGAACTTACAATTGAATGAACATTTACAGTGATGGTGTACTGTTTAAATAAGTTAAATGTTACCGTACGAATAATTTACGTTAACTCGTTTATAGCAATGAAATAAAGTAAACGTTTTTATATGTTGTAATTGAAAATGCACTGTTCTTATTAATCAAGTAAAAAGGGGTTTATATTAAAGAAAAAACAATGATACCATTACTACAGACAGTCGTGGGGTAGCGGCACGAAAATGTGACTGTAAAGTCGACTGGTTGTGGGTTCGATCCACACTCGAGGAGATGAAATATTTACTTAAATTTATATTTACATTTCTTCGCTCTGGTGTCGAGGCTAAGGGCGGCGTTGAGTTCTGCCACTCAACACGCAATAACTCCAGAATTCGGCAAAAAGTGGGGAACGGAATGTCTTAACACTAGGTTCCCTCTGCCTACACTGCTGTGTACGGGATACAGCGTGAAGCTGATTTTGATTTACTAGACACAGTGGCGCAGTAAGCTCATGTTTTATGCTGATTGTGGGATCAAATTCTAAAAATTCTAATAAGAATTCAGATTGGGCAGACGAATAAATGAACGGTACATACGTAATATTTCGTTGGTGAAATGACAAAAAACACCAGATTTTCCTTCCACTGTACTTATGTTGGTTAAATCTCATCATCTCCACTGGATCAAAATTAAAATAGTGATGTTGAATATAAATATAGCTTGTAAAGTTTATTTTAACCTTTCTATTAACTACATGAGGTCGTCGTGGCCCAGGGGCACAAGGGTATGACTGTAACGCGACGTGAAATATTTATTTAACTTTATATTTAATTTCTTCGCTTTGTTGTGAGGCAAAGCGTGGCGTTGAGTTCCGCCACTCAACACACAATGCCTCCAGAATTCGGCGGAAAACGGAGAACGGAGTGTCTTAGCGTAANCTAGGTTCCCTCTGCCTACCCTGCTATGTGCAGGATACAGCGTGAAGCTAAAAAAATGTTTTATATAAATTCAGAATTCATATCACGAAATAAAGCATTAACTATGGATATTTCAGAATACATTCATCATACTTGTTTCACAATACATTTTTGAAATAATATGTCGCTATGTTATATATGTAGTGTACCATCTAAATTAATATATGTACTAAACAATCGAATTAGTACAGTCGAAAGTAGTATTTATTTAGAAAACGTATAAAAATTTGGAGCGGGACTCGAACCCGCGCCTTCTGGAAACCGACCAGGCTCTCTGATCATTAAGCCATAAGTTCTCATCAAGCTACGTCGAAATTTTTATACGCTTGTTACAAAGTTGTAACAAGCGTATAAAAATAAGATAAGATAGATAAGTATTTATGTTAGAAATCTAAATAAGTATTTTTCTTTCCTTATAGCCAGTTTCCTAAGTGTGGAATAACACTTTAAAGTGTTAAAAATAGTCGGAAATAGTGATTTTCACATTTTAAAAGTGTTATTTAATATTTTTTAGAACACGTAAAAAAATTAAACCTAACTAAATTTGAACCTACATCTCTTGATTAACGTTTCCAGCGGTTTTATAGATTTAAAAAAATATATATTGTTATATTTTTACCAAATCTTATCTTCATTAAATGAAAATTCATAAAAATAAAACGAGATCCATTAAAATTCTATAGAACTTACAATTGAATGAACATTTACAGTGATGGTGTACTGTTTAAATAAGTTAAATGTTACCGTACGAATAATTTACGTTAACTCGTTTATAGCGATGAAATAAAGTAAACGTTTTTATATGTTGTAATTGAAAATCACTGTTCTTATTAATCAAGTAAAAAGGGGTTTATATTAAAGAAAAAACAATGATACCATTACTACAGTCAGTCGTGGCGCAGCGGCACGAAAGTGAGACTGTAAAATCGACTGGTTGTGGGTTCGGTCCACACTCGAGGAGATGAAATATTTACATTAACTACATGAGGTCGTCGTGGCCCAGGGGCACAAGGGTATGACTGTAACGCGACGTGAAATATTTATTTAACTTTATATTTAATTTCTTCGCTTTGTTGTGAGGCAAAGCGTGGCGTTGAGTTCCGCCACTCAACACACAATGCCTCCAGAATTCGGCGGAAAACGGAGAACGGAGTGTCTTAACACTAGAATGCTCTGGCTCTAGTCTACTCTTGCTACCCTGCTGTGTGCGGGATACAGCGTGAAGCTGATGCCTTATTTTTTATTACCTACATGCCGTATTCCGCACATATCAACGTAAGCAGAGGCCTGGGAACTGCAAACTTTTAAGACGCTCCGTTCCGTCATTAAGGCATTTCTGTTCCCACTTTCCGCCAATTCTTTGAATTGAGAGACTGAACTGACCGTGCTTTGCGTCGTTAAGAGAGAAAGAGAACAGTAAAAAAAGAAAGGAAATGAAAATACAATATATACTTGTAGGGAACTATTATTTATATTTGTCATTTGTCATTTATGTATTTCAATATTGTAATTTACTTATTTATCTTTTATATACATACATTTAATATTGTTTATATATTTTGTAGTAAGTATTCGTATTTAGTTTATTTGTATCAAAACGCTCACTGCCGTCACCCGAGTGGAAATCGAATCCTTGCACTACGAATCAAAATTCAATATCACTTACTTATTTTTCTATCCGTTGCATGTATCAAAATGACGAAGTATAGCTTCCATAGTGAGTACAAAGCGTATGTAGTCTCGAATAAAGTGGAAACTTATGTTGTGTGATACAGAATTAAATGATAACAAAGTAGCAAGTAGCTCTAGAAAAGAGCAACATGTTTACTCGGTCTCAGCCGGTAGAGTGACGCCGCTATACATATAAATATGCTGTTGTTTCGTTTAGATGCATTCTTGGTTCAATTATGTGGGAGTGGCACTGTATGTTATACGTTTGCTTTTAGAAATTTTGAAAAAAATTGCTTCACGCTGTATTCCGCACACAGCAGGGTAGGTTAAGACACTTCGTGTCCATTTTCCACCGAATTCTGGATTGCGTGTTGAGTAGCGGAACTCAACGCCCGTCCTTTGCCTATTCATAAATAATAATTAATTTCTCCGAGTGGTGATCGAACCCACAACCAGCAAGTTACAATGACGCCCTTGTGCCCCTGCGCTACTACAGCTTCTCTCATGATTTAAAAAAAGATATATTTTAATTTTAATTAACGAAAGTCATATAGATACTTCGGTATTTTATTACGACCTCAATGTTCAGTGTGGTAGGATAGATAACCTTTCCCTTTAGTATTTGATACTTACCCTATTCATTGACATTACCGTGAGACAAAATGTAAACAAAAAAATACTGTTTCTAAACCTTTTATGTAACTTTTTAATTTCTATATAATTTGGTCCAGGTTTACTCATGTCTTAAAATATTTAAAAAAATCAATATAACAAAAACAAAATAATCAAAAAATAACTTCACCCTTAACAAAACAACAATCTTAATAAAAACAACAAAGGGAACAATAATACTGTCTTTTAAACAAATTGACCGATACTAAGAATGGCGGATATAATCTGATCGATGACAAAACATCGCATTATAATATCAAATGTCCGCAGTACCCGTGCTCTGCAATTTATTGTAGTAGTTTATTTTTATAGAATTAAAATGCGTTTCAAGTTTGAGAAAAAGTTGGCTTTTGGATGTTTGGGTTTTATATGTCAAGATTTGAAAACATGATCATTAAAAATTAAGAAAATATTTTATAGTTTACAGCGTAGAAGCGTCAGCGCTCCATTTACGACAACACACACATGAAACAGATAAAATATTTTAAACCCATACCTAAAGAAATTGATCAAGATATCTCAACAGTTTAGACGTAGGATTTTTTTTTCATTTCACGATGCTTATTCATACCTGTATTTCGTGTGACGCAGGTACGCATTGATATCAATAAAGTAAACACATACTACTACAAAAATACTATTAAAAGTTAAACAACTTTAAACTTTGTCGCCAATATCTACGACTGCATTTTGGAATGAGGCGTATGCGGCGGTTTCCCTTTGATAGGTTTATGTGTGCGTGCGTCGTTCTTGATGGCGTTTTATTTTACAACAATAATATTATTATTTATTGTGTTTGAAAAAAAAACACTTTTTCATTGTAGAAAAAATAATTGTGTTAGGCTTTAATAAAGTAGTTAAAACTGTGGTTTCATTTATAATGGTGCTGACAAAAACACTCTTTATTCGACACAGTTAAATGGGGTAAATAGAAACATTCTTGTAATTGAAAATTGATTTTTACAACATTCCTGGCTTTAAATATGAAAATAATCTTTATTTTTGGTTATCATATTCGTTTCTTTTCACTACAATAAAAGAAAATATAATTATAAAAAACATTTCAATAACGATGAAATCGATAAATTGAAAACATATCATTATTTAATAATAAATTTTATAGACATCGTTCAATAATATTATTTGCATCCATAAGTCCATATTTTTTTTACTTAATATACTATATTAAACTCCATCAATCGTGACTTATAAAATAACCTTTTTTTTATTCGTTTACTTTTATATCATGTCTTCGAGTATAGGGTATAGTAACATAATTTTCTACAATAAATGAAAGAAAGTAAAGTTCTACCTATTCCCAAGAGTCGCGGGTTCAAATCTCGCTACGTTAATTTTTTTTGTCAGTTTTCTATTGCAATGCCAACTAATAAACTAATATCAATAAAATTAATTCAAAAAGTGGTTAATGAAGTGATTGCACTAAACTAAATTATTCCACTCCGCAATGCAATTCTGAACGGCGTCCATTGAAATAAGTGAGGAGCGTTAGAGAGTTAATAGTGTCGCAATTGATCGAGTGTAAATCTGCATATAGATTGCTGAGTGTCAGAGAGGGGAGGGGAGGGGGGGCATTCGGAGGGAGGGAGGACAGCCATTTGAAGATTGGCAGCTGTGTGGCTTTCATTGACGTCGCCAGAGACGACCTGATGGAAATCACTTATTACCTGCTGTGCGAGTCGGTGGTACGTTCTAGTAAATTATGTGTATTATCCAACTATCTAGGGAATGAAGTGGTCTTTCCTTCTCAAGATTGCATAACCAACCATTAACAACTCAACGTGATCAAGTGCAAGGACTTTTTCTGGTTTCTAAGAAAGATATGTAGGAAGAAGTTAATGACAGTGGACGATATAAAAAGACATGGAGATGGAGAGCTTCTACTCTTAAGCTGAATTTACAAACGCATACAAATAAGTTAAAGAAATTTCAATAACAGGCAGTTTGTCATTTGTCACTCAGTAAATATCACATCAAGAATATGCATTACAAACTAGAGAACCCGCACAGCTTCGCCCGCTTCAATTATACGAATATTTTATTTTTGAAATTATTCTCGATTTTCAGTAGTATTAGTAAGAAAATATAAACCTAAATAATTAACATAAGAAGAAAGAAAAATAAGTAGACACAAATAAACAAAATAGGAAATCAAATTATTAATATAAAAAACCCTTACTAATTAAAATGAACAAAAAATAATAAGTAAAAGTAACTAAAGAAAATTATTTATAATATAATGGAATAAATAGTAATTACAGAAAAAAAATACTAAGCAAAACCAGCCTAAAACAAATAATTTAAAGTATCAAAATTAACAGTAACACGTATAAAATAAAACAAAATACTTAATCTAAACAAGAAATTAAAAATCTATCTAATCTCGAATAAGCGAAAAGAACCAAACAAAAATATGAATTATTACAAAAAAATAGGAAATAACCACATAAACAGTAGTAGTTGATCGAAAATGTATGAAAATTGACACAATCGTCAATGTCGTCTGCCCGTGCGGGTCCATCATTCCCCCGCACACCCGCACACCCGCACACCAACACACACGCGGGTGTGCGGACACCCGCACACCGTGCGACTCGATGAGCTAGGTAATTTTGTATCAGCGATATCTCATCTCTATATATATTTGTCATAATGATGTACTACAAATATTACAATAACATAGAGTTGGGGCAGCGCACACGATATAAGCATTTAGAAAACCCTTTTTTTTAAACCTTTTCTTAAAACATCGAAATTTATAGAAAAACTTAAAAAATGAGAAAAAAAGTAGCCTATATTCATTCCAAGGCCCTCAAGTATACCTATATGAAATTTTGTCAGTATCAGATCCGCGATTTGGCCGTGATCACGTCACAGACAGACAGATACTTTCGAATTTATAATATAGGATAATAAATAAATAATACTGTTACAATAAACGAGTTTGGCTCAAATCGACATTAGTCGAGTTTGGATTGTCTGTTCTTAAAACTATTATGTCAAAATTAAAAACAAAATGTACACGGTTGGTACGAAAAATAATATTGACGGCTGTACAAAAACTCCCTGATAAATTTAATATATTTTTTTAATTTGGATTATCTCTAATCAATAATTTCTTCAATGAAAAGGTTTTCAGTCAGATACAATATTATAGACAGACAGATTATTGCTCTTATGGTATTTTAATATTTATGGTAATTTTTGCTCTTATCTTATCTTAAATAAATAATACAATTTAATATATATTTTTTATTATTTTTTTTAAGTTAAATTAATAAATAAATAAAAATATACGAGCATATTAAATTGTATTACTTATTTATTTTTGGATATATATTTTATTGTTGATACTATTTTTATGCCATTGTGATTATCTATGTGTATGCGTTTCTAAGTTCAGTTTTACAGTAGCTTGTCTATACCATAACATTTGACGCTTCATTATCTCTAGTTACCCCGCTAGGTAGTGTTGGGCGTTACTGTTATATTTTTATAATGCATTATTCATTATATTATATTTTTTTAACTGTTATTTTAAACTGTTGTAACATATATTATATTATTTTCAACGTAAATATAATACAATGACAAGATGTACGAAGTTCAGACTAATATTTTTGTTATTAGTTATTTTAATGTAAGTAATATTTGGTCTTTCTGCCATCGAGTTAAAGCTCATATTTGTGCGAAGTTATACGATGTGAAGTTCGCCATCATTATTTTATTTGATCTTGGCTGAACTCGATGTAGGCCGAACAACTACTAAATATTTAGGATCATTACCGAACCGAGGTGCCACATGCTATTTTCATAGCAGATAATGAATATTATTTACTGTTATTTATAACAGTCAGTGTTGAAAATAAATAATGATTAGAACATTAGAAATTTATAATGAATTATATTATCTGTTGTTTGTTATAACGCCCAACTTTGCTAGGTATCAAATATGATTTAAGGGAAACCAATAAAATTATCATTGCAATTCCAACAAAGAACCTTGAAACTAAATATTGAAGGATGTAAAAGTCGATATCTTCAAAGTTTATTATTCCACCTAAAGAGCCCAATAATGTTATTTTTAACTTTCAAGTCGTCATTATTGATTAATACCGTAATGAAGTAGCCAAAATTAGCATTTTGTTCTTCCCTGGAGATGCCCTGGAGAGAAAGAAGCGGCTGAACGAAAATGTTACTGCGTACTTTTTCGTAACATTCTTATAAAATCTGAGCCTAAATTGCTTTTTTTATATGTCAGTGTTGTATCCCGCACATATCAAGGATGCCAGAGGAAACCATCGCTAGATTTTTAAAATAATAGATAATAAATCATTGAAGTACAATGTATTATATAATTTCTTTTAATAATGAATTTAAAATTATAATGCGACACTTTAATATTACTGTTCATAGAGCCGCCTCGACGTCGGAAAACAGGAGGTAAAATAAAAGATGAATATCGGAAGTCTTAATGGGAACGAAGTATTTTAGCACTGGGTTCCCAAGGTAGTAGGGGAACCTACTATTTCGCACGCTGTATCATGAAGCTAACAAAGTTAAAAGCTTATTATTTTTTATCTTTAATATAATATCTTATGGTGTAATATACACGTATTACAATATGTTTCTGAGAATAAATCATTTCTTTAGTAACACCGTTGTAGTATCATCAAGCTACATGATTTCCCAAGAGTAATTTTAATTCCGATATTCATTACAGCTATAGTTTAAAAGTTCATTTTTTATTTGTAAATAATTGTTGTTTTTTAAATCGCCTAGGCGACCACATTATTTATTTTAAATATTTACTTTGCTAAGATTAAGAAATAAAAATTAATATAATAATTAATACAAAAAAGTAAATAAAAAATTATTATTTATAATCTATTAATAGTAGCCTGATTTAGACGTATTACTTGATGCCAGTCGTGGCGCAGGGGCACATAGTGTGACTGGTTGTAGATTCGATCCTCATTTGACGAGATGAAATATTTACTTAAATTTATATTTTCATTTCTTCGCTCTATTGTCGAGGCAAAGAGCAGAGTTGAGTTCTGCCACTTAACATACAACGCCTCCAGAGTTCAGCCGAAAGCGGGGGTCTTAACACTAGATTCCCTGTACCTACCCTGCTGTGTGCGGGACACAGCGTGAAGCTGATTTATTTATGTCTGTTAGTGTCATTATTTTTTTACTTAAATAATAAATTACGTCCTCAAAAACATAAACTCGCCTATAACGGGAATACACTGAGTTCCTATGCACCACCCAATTTTCGAGACAATGTGTTTCGAGTGAGAGTCGGTAGGTAATAATAATTTATTTCCCCGAGTGGAAATCGAATCGACATCCCTCGCGTTTATAATGGATGCAGTGCCACTGTTGCCCACGATGACCTCCATATATTTTTATTAATATTTAAAGTTTTTCACACTTATCGCTACCTCTATGCACTGTAGTCAACTCCTTCCTCCATTCAAGCAGAAAATAGGCAGAGATTGCAATTTCCCAGACAACAACCAGCTACCGTTATTATAATATCAATAGTTTGTTGAACATAACGGAAACCACCTGTAAGCTATTATACTTGTATCTATATCTATACTTCTATACTAATATTATAAAGAGGAAAGATTTGTATTTTTGTATTTATGTTTGTATTCTTTTGACATAAAAACTACTGGACCGATTTCAAAAATTCTTTCACTATTAGAAAGCTGCATCTTCACTGACCAACATAGGCTATATTACGTTTTAAAAAAAAATAGGGATCCCTAATAAAAATGCAATAATGTAACCCAAAGTATGAACAAAATTGATCTTAAAAATTCTATCATCGCGTGCGCTGCGAAAACTCTTGATCTAAAATTGATGATAGAACAAAACAATGTTCTACAGTATTATAGAACGCATCAATATCTATAAAAAAAGTCCGCGATACCATATGTCCAACTACTATAGTTATGCCAATATAACTACTTTTTTATATTTTAAAAGTTGATAAAAGTGCCGACAATCAAACCATAATAGCGGAGAGTGTGACCTCACGCACCGTAGCGGCGTGACTCTGCGGAGGTGGGTTGTACTACAATTTTATAGAAGACATCAATATCTACAAAAAAGTTTACGATACCATGTGTAACTGTTAAAGTCATGTCAAAATGGTGGTGGAAAATATGCTAACTAGAACAGAGCCGCCATCGTAGTACAGAGGGACATCTAATATATATATAT
>JAAIXJ010000249.1:86308-275936 GCA_013403705.1 Heliconius hermathena
ATAATTTTATTATTTATTTTGTTTGAAAAAAAAACTTTTTCATTTTTGGGAATTTATTTTTTTCTGAATTATATTAGGCTTTTATAGAGTAGTTAAAACTGTGGTTTCATTTAATGTGGTGCTGACACTTCCACCCTGTATATTGTAGATTTTACTGACTCCTTTCGTTAAATAATTTTTTACATACTATGGGTAATTTAATATTGTAATAAATATACAAAAACCACCACACATTCAGAGGCCAATCGCAGCGCAGAGGCACAAAATGTGACTGCAAAACTGACACAAAATGTGACTGACTGACGGGTTGTAGGTTCGATCCCCACTCGAGGCAATGAAATATTTAGTTAAATTTATATTTTCAATTTTTTCGCTCTGGTGTCGAGGCAAAACACAGCGTTGAGCTTCGCCAGTCAACACGCAATGCCTGCAGATTTCGGCGGAAAGTGGGGAATAGAGTGTCTAAACACTAGATTAGGGATACAGCGAGAAGCTAATAAAATAAAAAATAAAACCACACATTCACCTACGTAGAACTAAATAAGACATTCTATACTTGATAAGACAGAAAGCTAATTTCGAAAAGTATTAAGATTCCATTTATTGTAATGGTACAGACAGACGCTCCAATCCTTTAATGGTGGTAGAGACATTATCTCAAAACGTCTAGTTTGAATGACAGTTTCGGAAACAATCCTTGTTCTTAGTGATATTCTTTGTTTATTAACGAATACTGGTAAAATTTTAATATCTATAGAGCAGAATGGAATGTGTTTTATTATGTGAATGAATTATTATTTAATATTATTTTCATTATTTGCTCTGGCTTAGAGACAAAAAAAGCCCGGTGTTCAATTCCCCCACCCAACACGCAATACCTAAAAAAATTCAGCAGAAAGTGGGAAGTGTATTAATACTAAGTTCCCTCTGCCTACCCTACTATATGAGGATACAGCGTGAACCTGTTTTATTTTTCATTTTTTATTACATCCTCCAGCAATATACTATCGATCATACAAAAACCAAAAGTAATACATTCAAATTATGTTTCTCAAAGGAAAAAGAATCAGTTACAAGTAGTCAGTTGTTTATATATTAAATTAAAAGCTGGCAGTATATAATTATTAATATTCCGATTATTAATATATATTAAGAAATAATCGTAACAGTATACATACTTGTTTAAACTTGTATGGATTTTTTGTATCAGAGTGTAAGTGTACGGGAATGGTGCCAGAGATTTTCACACGATTTGATGGTTTTATTTAATTTTTATTTATTTTTTCACCTTCACGCTATATCCCGAATATAGCATTAGGCTGGGAAGGTAGGAGATAGGAATGTTAAGACACTCCGTTTCGTTTCACTTTTCGCCGAATTATCGAGGCAATGTTTGTTGAGCAGTGAATCTTAACGACACGTTTTGCCTTGTTCTATGTTTCTTAATAGAGAACGGATTGTCTTAACATTAGGTTCCAGGATCTCTCTGCTTACCCTATAATAGATTGGATACGGCATGAAGCTAAAAAATGTTAATCTGAAGAAATTCAGAACATTCAACTATATTTTAAATTTATAATCTTATTTGAAGTATTTTTTTAAATTTAAATTTAGTTACTTAACAGTATTTAAATATAAATAATTAACTTAACTTATAGCTATTAACAAATTAACTTCGAAGGGACCCTTGAGAATTGAATCTATAATAAATAAATGAACAAGTTGCTTGAGGCCATTCGTGGCGCAGAGGCACAAAGTGTGACTGTAAAACCGACTGGTTGTGGGTTCAATCCCCACTCGAGGAGATGAAATATTTACTAAAATTTATATTTCCATTTCTTTCCTCTGGTGTCGAGGCGCGGCGTTGAGTTCTGCTACTCAAAATGCAGTGCCTCCAGAATCCGGCAGAAAGTGGGGAACGGAGTGTCTTAACACTAGGTTCCCTCTGCCTACCCTGCTGTGTGCTGGATACAGCGTGAAGCTGAGTTGTTTCTCATAGGATTATTTGCGAGAGATGCAGTACGTGAAGGTTTGTACTCTGAGCAATCTCTTTGACCAACAAACTTGTGGACGATTAAGATTCTCAAATAAGTTATCAAAGGTAAAGATAAACTTGGATTAACTCAGTAGTTTGGGCTTTTTAGATTTGTAAAGGTCAAACGCACAGTATATACAAATAAATAAGGTCAGGAGATTTATTTCATCTTGAATTGTTAATTATTAAAATAATTAATAAACGGAAAAAAAATCACCTACATATAATATATATATATATATATATATATATATATATATATATATATATATATATATATACGTGTGTTGATCCATTGAACAAATGACAAATTATTGTAAGATAAATATAATTATAATTACATAATATCACATAGAGTTATTATTTACGGTATTATAATAAATATTTTTTTCAAATTAAGCTTTTTTTCAATTATGTTCACGTCATCTTGGATGAGGAATTTTTAAAAAATTGAGTTTCCAATTATCAGAAAAACCTCTATTCATACCTACATCGTAGAGAATTCAAGCTCATTTGAAATGTAACAACTGTAATATCGGCAACACAGTTCATTGGCGATACAAAATAACAGAACTTCAGTAAACTATTGTGATCGTGTCAGACATTATTAACATTTAAATCTATCTATTCCAGTGCATGATCACATTTACAATGGCTTTGTTCCGGAAGCCATGTCACTGTGACACGTGATCTGGCAGGAATGGATTATGTTATTGGTAATATTAATTAATTTACGCTGAGTTCTGCCATTCAACACGCAATGCTTCCAGAATTCCGGCGAAAAATGTGGATCGAAGTGTCTTAGTAGGTTCCCTCAACCTACCCCGAAGGTAATAAAACAAGGCCTTTACTATGTAATACAGTTACATACTAGAAAACATATACGTATTAATCTTATGCGAGTGTTTAGTTTGTAACCCTAAAAAGTTAACAAAGTATTGAGTATAATTTGAATTTAAAAAAAATCATAATATGCCCTAATACAAGTTTATTTATTATAAAATATATTTTACTCTTAGTTATAATTCTTAAATTCGAACATTACAATTCATAATTCATAATGCTAATTAGTTAATCCTGCCTACAAAAGTAACAATTAGCATTTAAGATATATTTTCACTGTCCAAAGTATACGCCTATTGCAGAGTAAGCACTGAGTCATGCGAAGAGAGGAGAAAATACTGCTACCACTGTGTGTTAGAGTGAGAGAGGAGGAGCCTACCTGCCACAGACGTATGTGTGAAAGAAAGGGAAGCCGGACAGACTAGCGCCGTAACGACACGTTACGTAACGAGGCTTACCTTCTCATAATAAATGATACTTCAATAAAACAAAATTATACTAGGCCAGTTGTAGCGCAGCGGCACGAGGTGTGACTGCAAAACCGACTGGTTGTGGGTTCGATCCCCACTCGAGGAGATGAAATATTTACTTAAATTTATATTTCCATTTCTTCGCTCTGGTGTCGAGGTTAAGCGCGGCGTTGAGTTCTGCCACTCAACACGCAATGCCTCCAGAATTCGGCAGAAAGTGGGGAACGGAGTGTCTTAACACTAGGTTCCCTCTGCCTACCCTGCTGTGTGCGGGATACAGCGTGAAGCTGAAAAAAAAATTATACTACGCTATTTATAACATGTAAAGCAGCAAGCACTTTGTAGTAAATTAGTTTTATTTTTCACTTCTCTCTCATCAAAATGACAAAAAGAGTTAAATTTAACAACATAATATGTCATAGCAAAAGACGGAGATGAAGTGTCTTAACACTATGCAAATTTGTTATGCAAAAAAAATGTAAAGCTGCTTTTTTTTATAAAATCTAGTTTCTCTAAGCATACACATACATTCAGAATTATTAGCCGACGTTCCAATTAATGCGATTAGTCGCCACACGTCGCCACTTTGCATATTGCATTTGCTGTAATATGAACCGACTTAGCTGAAAGATGGCCTTTACATATGTACCAACTTAGTTAAATAGCTACCATTTTTATAAATATTTTAAGAGAGTAGTAGTGTTTACGTGAAATGATGTCCTTCGCGTCTTGCTATCTAATAGATATCAAAACGAAATAATCATTTAAATGTTCAAAAATCACACTGAGTGAGCCCCTGGGGGCATTGTGTGTTGAGTGGCGGAACTCAACGCCGCGCTTTGCCTCGACACCAACACCACCTGTAGCGTATAGTATAGTCACAAGCTTATGCATCTGCGCCACGACTGGCCCCAATTAAATAGATACAATGTTAATAATTATTGTAGGTCATCGAAAAGAAATCACAAAATGGTTTAGAAATCACGCGCAAATTATTTTCTTTTTGTCGTGATCTTTCTTACTGGGGGGTATTAGGTTCATATTATGAAAATATAATATAATATAATATAATATAATAATATTGTCACCGTATCTAGATTTGTATGCAAAATTTTCAAGAAAATCGAACTTGTTGTCCGATCCGTTCGAAATGGATTAACTGCAAATGCGACAGGTTGTGGATTCGATTCCCACTCGAGGAAATGGAAAATTTAATATTTTCATTTCTTTTCTCGCTTTAGTGCAGAGTCGTTGAGTTCCGCCATTCAACACGCAATGCCCTCAGAATTCGGCGGAAATCGAGCAACGGAATGTCTTAATGGGAACGGAGTGTCTTAACCCATTTCTGCTTACCCCACTATGCGCAGTATAGCTGAAAAAACAATTGTAAGCTGTTTTTTTCATTAACTATTTTAATTAAGAAGAAAGTAGTAGAAACTATCGGTACAATTCAACAGCGCGCAAAGTAACGCTCGCGCAGTAGCAACACACATACTTGGTGCACAAAAACAATGGATTTCCTTTACAAGAGCTGCTGCTGGCTCTAACGAACTGTAATTGTTTAAATCCACAAGTATGAGAGAACACTGCAACTTACAAATAATTCCTTTATTAAACATGTGTTCCGGCGTATTTAAATTCCGTAGTTGTTTTTCCACTTTTGAAATTTTCCTACATAATTATTATATTCGATTTAGTGTATTGTTTGTTTATAGTTGTTAGAAATAGTTTATAAGCAAAATGTATTGTAAATACACTAAATTGACTCACAAAATTGTTCATATAATACATGTAGTTTACTAAAAAAAATCTTCTGGAAATTTCAGCTACTCTATAAAATATTGTTTTCTAGATAAGAAATTTAAGTCTCCCGAACATGAATAATATACACTAGGTACAAGGCTGTGTCTGTATCGCGACGGTTGTAGGTTCAATCCCACTAGGGAAAATGTAAATATTAATAAATAACCAAAAAAATATGTTTATGAATATTTATAAATATGTTTATGAATATTTTCACTTCTTCGCTCTGGCACTCAATTCCTCGCTACCCTGATACGTGCGAAATACAGGGTGCTGCTGATCTACTAGGTACGTTGTATGTATCATTAGTTTCATAAAAAAATATCATACGTGGCAGAGTAAGCAAACCTAGTGTTAAGACACTCCGTTCTACCTTTCCGCCAAATTCTGAAAGCACTGCATGTTGAATGCCGAAACTCAAATTGATTTAAATATTAGGTTTATATAATTTAACATATAAAATAAAATATGTTAAATTACATAAACCTAATAATTAAATTAATTACTGCTACTACAACTAAGCAAATATATCTTTGTCAATACGAAGAAAAAAGAATCCACAACATTTTCAAAACAGCCTTTTATTATTATTCTTTTGCCATACAATACCTAAATATTATGTTATGATGTTGAATTATTTTATACAGACCAATTGTTATGATTTAAAGGACAAACAAGCCTTGTTTATATTGATTTGCATAAACAAGGCCTATTTATCTTATCAAATCAACGAAAATATTATATTAGAATTTCATTTCAAATATTTACATAATAATATTCTTCTGTCAGTACATTTTACGTCACACGTCGAAAATAAAATATTTTGATAAAATATCTTGCAATTGATGGAAAATACGAGAATCGATACAACGCCATATAGAACATCCAGAGGGAAATCAGGCCGATACTTGCATAGGAATGAAATAATAATGCATATACTCACGGACAAAATTAATTGTAATTAACCTTACTATAACTACTACTACTACTACTACTACTTACTATTACTTATAGTTAAGTAATTCAATCTCGAACTTAGTGGTTGGTTCACATATTCATTTAATTTAATGTAAACTTTTATTATTTTATTTTATTATTTAATAATTATTTGTTTTTGGTTATTTATTAATTAAAGTGTAGAAGAAGAATAACAAATAAAATTCTCGTGCTTAGAGCACGAGAATTTTATTTATTATTATTCTTCTATAGTAAACTCACACGCGGCTTCGCTCGCTTAAACTTATTTTTATTTTATAGTCAGTCAAAGGATAATAAATATTTTTTAAATAAAAAATATATCCTAGTACTTCTAAGGATATATGTACAAAGTTTCTAGATAATCAGATGAGTAGCTTTGCTGTGAAGCCGTAAAAAAAAATTTACATTTACATTTAAAATATTAGTATAATGTGCACGGGCGTAATAAGGGGCCAGGTGGTCATTGTCCATGAAAAAAAATTGCCGAAGAGAAAATTTGCCCTGAGAAAAATCAACATTTACTCGAACATATCTGTTCACAGGTAAAGTCCAGGCCCTCCCAGAAAACATCTCTAGATACGCCAATGATTTGAATGACTTTCCGACCACTTCAGGCTTTAGCGTTGCATAGTCATAGGTTATTTTTGTTAATAAACTTGTTTCAAATAATATAATTTAATATTTGAATAAGTAAATATTTTGTGTTCAACCTAGAGTAAAAATCAAATCATGGAAAATAGTTATAATTTTATTATATCAATAATATTTTCAATTTATTTTTTTGAAGCAAAAACCAATTTACCTGAAAAAAGCTCTATTACATTGTAACTTTGAAGAAGAAAAACTTTTTTCTTTAGAAGTCTTCAAAGTTCGTAAGTTTTTACTTTGATTGAAATAATTGTTATTAAAAAGGTACTTTGAAGTTTCAAAAGTTAGTAAATTTACCATCTTCATTAATAGTAAAATTATATTTATATAATAATCAATAAAAAGGGACTTTATTATATTGCTTAAAATATGTTTTATACTTTAAGTCAAGTATAAAAAGTAAAGTTTCAAGTATAAAAAAATAATCATCTAAATCTTTTTAATATAAGAGATATTTTTTTAGATGGAACCTAGAATTAAGACACTCCGTTCCGTTCCCCACTTCCCGCCGAATTCTGAAGGCGTGCGTGTTGAGTGACGGAACTCAACGCCGCGTTTTGCCTAGACATCAGAACGAAGAAATGGAAATATAAAATTTAAATAAATATTTCATTTCCTCGAGTTGGGATCGAACCTGGCCTTTTGTTGTGTATTGAAGTACTTTATCAACAGCCAATTAGATGAAGTGGAAAAAGAGGAAAAATACATAATTAAGTTAATTGCGGTTTTCTAAAACCGAGCAATCTCCGATTTAAACTATATTGTACTTTTGTTATGATCTGTAATTATTATTTATGGGGCACAATTTTCTCACTTCTTTGCTCTCCTATTAATAATCATTAATCTCAAAAGCTTCTCTAAGAAATTTTCGTCACGTTTCAATTTACAGGAGACTATTTACAGTTATTTGAAAGCCAGTAACCCATTTGAAGATTCACTAAGTTCTGTCCTTGACATTAAGCCAAAAAATATGACCAGATCTAAAATAGTGGTGATTAAAACTCTTAGGAGCACACTCGAAATTGAAATAAACCACAGCTTACAAATTGATATGGCAGCTTATAATATCATTTAATGAAGGAAATTCATTATATTAAATGATAACGAAAGAAATGTATGTATATATTTAAAATGTGTATTTATCTGTCTGCAATATAATAGTAAAAAAACCATTTAACTTCATTAGGTATTTCCCTTTTAGAATTGTAAAAAGTTTTTGTTGTTCCTCAATTTTGTTAACTTTTAAAAATTTTAATACAATTTGTTTTACAATTATTTCAATATTATATATAGTTTTATATAAAGGTCTTATTTTGTAGAAAATAAAAAACTAAATGGAAAAATTGATAGTTCACATGAATGCCGCAGTATACCTTACTAAATTATGGAGAAACACCATGATAGACTTCGTAAGTATTAAATAAGTTCAAATCAAAAAACAAATCAGCTTCACGTTGTATCCCGTAAAAAGCAGGATAGGCAGAGGTTAACTAGTGTGAACACACTCCGCTCCTCACTTTCGGATGATTTCTGGAGAGATTGTGTGTTGAGTGGCGGAACTAATCGCCGCAATATACCTTGACACCAGATCGAAGAAATGAAAATATATATATAAATATAATAAATATTTCATTTCCTCGAGTGGGGATCGAACCCACAATCAATCGATTTTACAGTCACACTTTGTGCCCCTGGGCCACGACTGGCCTCAATTAAATTAAAATTTTCGCCGTTCATTAAAATTATTGTTCATATAAAACAACAAGTGAAACAAAAATTACATACATATATATATTTTTAGAGTTTCGCACCTCAAAAGGTAAATATGTTGTCCATTTATTTCAAGGTCGCGTGGAAGTAATTATCACAAGCTGAAATTAATATCATATACTCAGGTCTATGTTCGCTTGAAGCACAAAAAAAATAATCTTTGAAGTCAATGCAATCTCTAGGTAAAATATATAGGTATTATAGGAAACTCTAAATAAAAATTTATAGATATTATAGAAAAAGATTATTTACTTTATATGTAATACAAAATGAGTTCCTGCTAAAATTTGTAATTTTTTTCAGAATTAGTTTAAAAAGAATTGGTACTGAAGTCCCTGTGGACGAGTCCGACTCGCACTTAACCTGTTTTCCTTAATATAAAAGGCTGCCCATCAGCTTGACAGAGGCCGACTGTAACGACGACTCGAATGTGTTCATTGTCGCTCGACTAATTGAGTCTAATATTTTGATACTCCATTTAACATAATCGTTTCCAGACTCTTAATCCCTTTAAAATCGTAGGAGAGAAATTATCCTAAATTTTCGATGACCATTTCGAGAATAATATGGAAATAGTTTAGCATATAGTAGGATAGGCAGAGTAAATTTAGTAAAAACATTACGTTTTCTTCATTCTGTGATTCATACATTTAGAATAAGTATTAAAATATCATATTGTTTACAAACAATATCGATATAATAAATAAGTGTCAATCCCATTTTTCAAACTTATATTTGATATGTCGTTTGTTAGCGAACATGTTTCGACTTTGATTTTCTACTTATGAAACTGAATTTGCAATATTTCTATACGACACCGAATTTCACGAATCAAATCAAACTTCCGCGGAATTTCCGGCCCCCGAGACGTCGCGCTCTCACATCATATCCTTCCACACACTCGAACCTCGTTCAGTATTTTATGGCAAATTTCTTAAGGTTCCATCTCTTACATCGAGATATCTTGACTTGTGTTAAAATATTGAATTTAATATAAACCAGAAAAGGATATTCGTATAATATCCGCCACATTCCTCTCAAAAATTTCTCTGTGATTTGGAGCAGACTCCCCGAATGGCTCGACTTCAAGGGCATTCCTAATACTGGAAAACTTTTACGTTATGTCATAACTTGAGTGCTTCGTCCCAAGAAATTATTTAATACACTTCAATAAGCTTTATAGCGACTTACGTCTGTATCAGAGGCTTGTGTAGATTGAAGATGAATAAAGTATTAAAAAATATGGGGAAATATTTATATTCATATCTTGACTTTATTTTCGTACCTCCTCTTTAACCCACGATAGAAAAAAGAGAATATATACAAAAATGCAATCCAATCACACTTTCTGATTGTGGTGCCATTGCCTGTCGATGGACGGACTTATTGAAATTTAACCATGACAAAATCCATTCTATAATACAACATATAATGTACAATCTACACAAAACAATAGTAATATATTATACATATATTCTCTATTCGTAAATTTCACCAAAAAAGAACACAATAAATGAATTTAACAAAATTAAATCGAATGAATATTAATAAAGTTGATTCATATTAATGATGTAGTAATCATCCATTAAATATGTATAATAATGAATTATTTCATGAGACGCAGAGGTCAGTCGTGGCGCAGGTGCCAAGTGTGAAACTGTAAGCTCGAAAGGATGTGGGCTCGATTTCCACTCAAGGAAATTAAATATTTAATATTTTCATTTCTTCGCTCTGGTGACGAGGTAAATTGCTACGGTGAGTTCCGCCACTCAACACGCAATACCGTGCAATACCGAGTTCGTCTGAAATCAGGGAACGGAAATGTCTTACTGGAAACTAAGTGTCGTAATACCAGGTTCCTAAGTTCCCTCCACCCTGCTATGTGCGGAATACATTGTAAAGCTAAAAATGACCGCAATCTCTAATAGTATGTAGTAGTGAAGGTAGTAGCCCTTCTTGAAAACGTTTCTATGTACTAAATATGTCATTACTATTTAAGTAACGATGCATTATGCACACAGCTTATAATGCATTCATAGACATTACCATGAAACCTCCCCTCACCGACAAAAGCGAGTAATTCCCGAAGGACGCGGTGTCACTTCGAGCGTGTATATTGCGTTCGGTATATAAAGTGACTATATTTTCACGCTATATCTCGTGGCACGGTAGGCAGAGGGAACCTAGTGTTAAGACAATCCCCACTTTAAGCCCAATTTTCGAATAATTGCGTTTGAGAGGCGGAACTCAACTCCGTGTTTCGTCTTACCAGGGCGAAGAAATGAAAATATTATATATATTATATAAATATTATATATAATAATGAACGACAATTATTGTATTATAAAATATTTGAAACTATTAAATTGTATTTGTATTGTATTTGTACTGTATTTGTATTGTATTTGTATTGTATTTGTATTGTATTTGTATTGTATTTGTATTGTATTTGTATTGTATTTGTATTGTAGTTGTATTGTATTGTATTTGTGTTGTATTTGTGTTGTATTTGTGTTGTATTTGTATTGTATTTGCATTGTATTTGCATTGTATTTGCATTGTATTTGCATTGTATTTGTATTGTATTTGCATTGTATTTGCATTGTATTTGTACTATTTTTGTACGGTACTTGTATTGTATGAGGCCAATCGTGGCGCAGTGGCACAAAGTGTGACTGTAAAACCGACTGGTTGTGGGTTCGATCCCCACTCGAGGAGATGAAATATTAACTTAAATTTATAATATATTTCCATTTCTTTGCTTTGGTGTCGAAGTAAAGCGCGGCGTTGAGTTCTGCCACTCAACACGCAATTCCTTCAGATTTCGGCAGAAAGAGGGGAACGGAGTCTCTTAACACTAGGTCCCTCTGCCTACCTTGCTGTTTGCGGGATACAGCGAGAAGCTGATTATTAAATTGTATTACCACTGTATTTTTTGTGGTGTAACTATATATATATATGTCCTCAAGTGGAGATTGAACCGAAAACAATTGTGTTCACGGTTCTGCTCTGATTCTGTTCTTTTAAATTTATATATATTCCGAGCGTGCCAGATTGTGTTCACAATCAGACGCCACTACACCATGACATTTTTTCATTAATCTTTATTCACCACTTAATTTACAAGGACTGCAATAACCAACAAATTAATATAATTAACTACACGTCAACGTCAATATTTGTTTTCACAAAATCTGAAAATAGACTAAAACATAATTATCTATAATCCTATTTAACCGCTATCACTGTAACAACGCCTCATTAGAGGTCAGTATAGTATTAGTAGTTATTACACCTGAATTTAACATCAAAGGGTGTCTTGTGACGTCAAAAAGCAGACCGCTGACAGCTGACCCGCACTCCACAATTACTGTGCGTTTCGCGTCACGTTATAGTCAACACGCAGAAACAAAACATATTTGGTTTACTGCAATGTGAAATTTTAGATTATTATTATTATTATATGTATATATCTGAAACTTATTTCTAATTCAGAGTTTGGAGTAAAATGAAAGAAAAATGGAAGAAGGGAGTGTCTAAACACTACGTAATACACAAAATATGCTAAATACATAAACAAGGGTAAAACATGTTTAAGATTTTATTTAATTTTTTTTGCTTCACAGGATAAAAAGAGATACTTGGTTTCCCATTTTCCGCCGCGACACCAGAGGTAAGAAATAAATATATTAAATACTTCTTTTTCGAGGGGGTCCAAATCCACAACTTATAATTTTTACAGTCACACATAAATATGTGCCTCTTATTAAAAAATCGGACAAGTGGGAATCGGGCTCGCCTACCAAGTACCGAACAAAACCAAGTTCAGAACAAAAGTTGGATGACTCGAGCTTTTTCTGAAATTCAGGATTAGCTTAGGGAGAACCATTTCATCTGATACCTCACTTGAACTAGCGGTTTTTATACCAAATTTTACCCCCTTTTAAGGCTCTTATTTTTTAGGATTTAACCACAAATGTATAGTTTCCATTTTCTTCCCTGAAGTAGTGCTAGCATTCCATTTTCTTCCCTGAAGTAGTGCAGATGCTAGCTGCCAAATTTCATAATTCTAGGTGGATGAGTGGCGGAATTCAACGCCACACCGATAGCGTATTTGCAAATGTAATTTATAAATGTTGTGCAATACCCCTACAGTAGTCTTGTTTTAAATTAAAACTTTAAGATCCCAGCCCATTACCCGCAGTGTATGTCACACGTTAAATCAGAAATGTTAAAGTAGTTTACGCGACGGACGAAATCTTATAGCAAATGTGACTCGACGTATTTTTGGTAGTACGTGAACTAACCCTCAGATATTGAGATGGTATTATACTCTACAAATGTTTTACATTTAATTATTTAATGTATACTTGATCAAAAGTTCAAAGTTTTCTCCATTTTCACCAATTACCAATAAATATTAAAATTAAATTAGAAATGATTTAAAATTTTTATTTGTTTAAATTTTAAATTATTTCTTAAAATTCAGATATACTTTAAAGAATTGCAGGTGGTAGTGATGCATAATAAAGTAATTTATATTTTTATTTTATTTAATTATAAGAAGAATAATAAATTTTAAAAATATGAATAAAAGATAATATAAATTAAACTCATTGTGCTTCTATCCTAATCCTTAACCTTTCTCAACTTTTCACCTTTTGTGACTTTTCTTACAACTGTCAACCATTTACTTTACGAAAAAAAATAAACAGATCTTGAAGTGAAATGTAAATACTTTTACAGTTAAGCTTTATACATTTCAAATATTCAAGAGATTACAATACTTTTTTAACGTGATAGTGGAATTTTAATATNTATTTTTAAGACGAATCACATTGTGTTATGCATTGCTAAATCCCAACATTAAAAAGTAATCTTATATATATATATATATATATATATATATATATATATATATATATTTTAAATATATCTTAAAATTATATTGCAATATTTAATTGAAATTCACTTGTTTCACTTTCACTGCTCATTAAGAGGCCGTCGTGGCGCAGGGGTGACTGTGCGAAGGGGTTGTGTTGTGGGTCCGATTCCAACTCGGGGGATTGAATATTTAATATTTTCATTTCCTCTCTCTGGTTGGCAAGAGTCAATGCGGTTCGTTGATTTTCGTAACACAACACGCAATGCCTCGAGAATTCAACGAAAAGTAGGTAACGGAGTTAAAGCACTTCGTTCCCTACTACTAGGTTGATTAGGGTAGGCTGGGGGAAACTGTTTAAAAAACTGCTACATTATTTTGACTTTCTGTCTTTGCCAGGATATCTCCATTTGTGGCAACAATAAAACTGCAACCGTACATCAGTCCAGACAAGTGCAAGTGTTGTATGACTCACACAGTACCCGGTAAGAGGCGCAGGTTATTTATTAGACAGTAGTAATATCGTCCAAATTTACAACAATCCTGGTCGGTCTTCCATAAATCATCTAAATAATTCTCCAATTACAAACGGCACGCTTCGACTATTATTCATTTGGGGATTAACAATTAACAATAACAAATGATTGTGTTTGTCACCGAATGTGGGTATTAGAGTGTCCCGATTGTTGGCTCTATTGGCACCGCCTGTACGGAATACACATTCTTATATAGATAATGTGAAGTACCGAACAAAGGATTTATATTGAGATGGTATGGGATGCTGTAGTTTTTGAATTTAAAAATCATATTATATATCATTGTATTAAATGTTCAAAAATATTGCCATACGTCAGTGTTGTCCTTGTGGCACTCTAGCTTTCATTAACCTAAGAGATTTAGTCTAAAAGCATTCCATTCAAAGATATTATAATAATATTCATGTAATTTAACACATTAAGCCAGTCGCCAGGCGCAGGGGCACAAAGACTGTAAATGCTACACTTACTCGAGGAAATAAGATATTTAATATTTAAGGTGGCAAGCGTTGAGATTCGCAACTCAACACGCAATCCTCCAGAATTTGGCGGAAAGTGGCAAGCATTATTCTTAATGTTATTCTAACAGGGTGTCTTAACTCTAGGTTACAGGTTTCCTCCTCCTACCCTGCTATTTGCAAGATACATTGTGTAGCTGAAAAAACAACTATAAATTGTCTATTTTTCATTAACTATTTTAATTAATAGAAAGTAGTAGAAACTATCGGTACAATTCAACAACGCGCAAAGTAACGCTCGCGCAGTAGCAACACACATACTTGGTGCACAAAAACAATGGATTTCCTTTACAAGAGCTGCTGCTGGCTCTAACGAACTGTAATTGTTTAAATCCACAAGTATGAGAGAACACTGCAACTTACAAATAATTCCTTTATTAAACATGTGTTCCGGCGTGTTTAAGTCCCGTAGTTGTTTTCTCAGTTTTGAAATTTTCCTAGATTATTATATTATTATATTTGATTTAGTGCATTGTTGTTCTCAAGGCAACAAAATATGTAATACATTAAATTACATAAAATTAATAATTAAATCGATTACCGCCACAACTAAACAAATATATTTTCGTCAACATGAACAAATGAGGATCTACAACATTTTCAATACAGCCTTTTGTTATTATTCTTTTGCCATACAATACCTAAATATTACGTTATGATGTTGAATTATTTTATACAGACCTATTGTTGTGATTTAAAGACAAACAAGCCTTGTTTACATTGATTTGCATAAACAAGGGCTATTTATCGTTTGAATCAACGAAAATATTAGAACTTCATTTCAAATATCTACCTATAATAATATTCTTCTGTCAGTCAGTCAGTTAGTTAGTATTGCATCTTCATAATGTCACATTTAATGCCATTAAAACCAGCCACTTACATTTAGTACAGCCAAAGAGGATTAATTTCTCATAATACATTCAAAATACGAAAATGGAAATACGAGAATGAAATACGAAATTTTGCCTATGATATAAACCTATTATATAAAGTAAAAAGTAATTTCATACGAAATAAGTGCAAGTGTATGTATCTCATTGATCTACGTTCCTGAAATTGGTATGGTGTGTTAGTTCGACTCGCACTTAACCGATTTTTCTTAATATAAAAGCTGCCCATCGGCTTTATAGCGGCGGCTGTAACGACGATTCGAATGTGTTCATTGTCAACACACAAACGTTTCCAGACTCTTAATCTCTTTAAAATCGTAGGAAAAAATTACTCTAAATTTTCGATGACAATTTCGAGACTAATATACGAATAAGGTCTTAGTTTTTTTTTTTTATTAATGTATCTGGTGGCAATTCTGTTGAAGTTATCTTATTTTTTAATTTTCACTTTGTATCCAGCATATAGCAGGATAGGCAGAGACAATGTAGTGTTAAAATACTCCGTTCTCATTCTGCCCAAGTTTTCGAGACATTTCTTGTTTAGTGGCTCTAACTCATCATCACGCTTGATCGTGTTACCGGAGCGAGTATATAATAGTCACATTTACTATAAGCTTTCGTCCGTCGCGTAAACTACTTTAACATTTCTGAATTAACTTGTGATATACCTGCGGGTATTGGCTGGGATCTTAAAGTTTTAATTTAGCAAAAAGGTGGCGGCGCAGGGATCAAGCATGTGACTGTAACTGTAAAAGGTGGGTGTGGGTTCGATTTCCACTCTAAGAAATGAAATATTTATTATTTTCCTTTCTTCACTCTGGTGAGAGGCAAAGCGCGACGTTGAGTCTTACCACTCAACCTGCAATACCTCCAGAATTACGCGGAAAGTATTATAGAATCAGACTATCTTAACAATAGGTTCCCTTTACCTGCCCTGCTAAATACGGGATACAGCGTAAATCTGAAAAAAAACTGAATTACAAATAGGCTTTAGATATTCCGAAACATACAATAATAATCCAAAATTCCACATTGCAGTATAACTAAATCAAATACGTTTTGTTTCTGCGTGTAGACTATGACGTGACGCGAAACGCACAGTGATTGTGGAGTGCGGGTCAGCTATCAGCGGTCTGCTTTTTGACGTCACTGGACACCCTTTGATGTTAAATTCAGGTGTAATAACTACTAATACTATACTGACCTCTAATGAGGCGTTGTTACAGTGATAGCGGTTAAATAGGATTAAAGATAATTATATTTTAGTCTATTTTCAGATTTTATGAATATAAATATGCGTTAACGTGAAATCAATTAAATTAATTACTTGATTATTGTTGTAGTTGTAGATTAATTGGTGAATAAAGAATCATTGAAAAATGTCGCAATGGAGTGGTATCTGCATGTCAACACAATCGTTATAGGTTCAATCCTCGTTCAAGGAAATACATAAAGTTACATCACCGAACACACAGTGTCTTGAATTTGCATAATAAGTACAGTGACAATTTAATAATATAAAATATTTTATATTAAGCTATCCATCCTTCACCATTAGGTTTGTGTCGACTTTAAGACGTAAAATGACATATTTTTATTTTACCCGTTTTCGTAAGAATCTCCAGAATGTCATCCCTAAGTACTCCTCCATACTTCCTTACTTAATGTGATGTCGCGAAATCATCCTCAGTATATTAAATATGTACATAAAAATTTTTAACTTTTTAGGTCTAATTGCTTCGTCTGTACGTTGGCTGTCACTCACTAACGAAAGCTTTTTTTTTACATACTAACATATATCTATAGATTTTACGCCTAGAAACTTTAACAATAAAACAATACAGTATATAAAGTAACATACTGCGAATATTAATTACTTTTTTTTTATTTATTATTATCAAATATCCATACAAATATAATTTTACAATAATAAGGCACTACAAAAAACCACGAAGGTTTGCCTCGAGTACCATAATTCGTCTAAATTATAGATTTAAATAATATTTCTGTAATAGTTGATTTAAACTCCCCTCAGTAATTTAACTTCGTATTTTAGTGTCCAAGTTGTTTATTAAGTGAGGAACCATGTATGGCGTGGTGCGCTGTCCGTATTTGTTATTAGCTGATAATAAAACTAATTTATTTTGTGTTGCAATTTTATGAAAAATTTTATTTTGAAACTCAAAGTCAAAATAATTTTCTTTTAATATTGTAAATTTAATTTCATCATAAATGGGAATGACTTGGCAGTATTTAAAGAGAAAGTTTTCTTCAGTAGTCTCTTGCAGTTTGATTTTTAAAGGAACGGTGTTTTTTAATATTCTAACCTGTAACCGGTATATGTGACTCAAGTATGTTTGTCAGTTCTGCCATAACTACTAACTCCATATGAAATAATTGAATCAGCTAATGCGTTATAACGCATTGTCTTAGTCTTATACGTTAAACTACTTTTTACAATGAAAATATTTGCCAAAAATGATCTTAGTTTATCAGATACATAATTAATATGTTTATGCCAGTTAAAGTTGTGATCAATTGTTAATCCTTGACAGAGTTACTAAACGAATCACTAAAGTATAGATGTTATTGAAAATGTAATATTTGATATTTTTTATTTCTTCGCTCTGGTAAGACAAAACGCGGCGTTGAGTTCCGTCTCTCAAACGCAATTATTCGAAAACTAGACTTGAAGTAGGAATTGTCTTAACACTAGGTTTCCTCAGCCTACTCTGCTACGGGATACACCGTGTTTTTTTTAAATTATTGAATATTTTTAAATTATTGAATATTTATTGCGAAAAATATACACGCTTTATATCCCGAACGCAATATCCACGCTCGAAGTGACACCGCGTCCTTCGGGAGTTACTCGCTTTTGTCGGTGACGGGAGGTTTCATGGTAATGTCTATGAATGCATTATAAGCTGTGTGCATAATGCGTCGTTATGTAAATAGTAATGACATACTCGTATTTAGTACGTAGACACGTTGTCACGAGGACCTACTTACTACCTGCCTACCTGCAGACATACAGTTAACGATCGAACGGGTATTTGCGAAATATTTCTTTTTTTGTAGCTCCATGCTGTATCCTGCACAATGTATAGGAAACCTGGTATTGAGGAAATTAAAACCTAGTGTTAAGACACTCCGTTCCCCACTTTCTGCTGAATTCTAGAGACATTGCGTGTTGACTGGCAGAACTCAACGCCGCGCTTTTGCCTCGACACCAGAGCGAAGAAATGGAAATATAAATTTAAATAAGTATTTAATCTCCTCGAATGGGGATCGAACCCACAACCAGTCGGTTTTACAGTCACACTTTGTGGTCCTGCGCCATGACTGGTCATATATATATAATTCATGATTGATGATGATTACTACATCATTAATGTGTATCAACTTTATTAATATTCATTTGACTTAATTTTATTCAATTAATGTATTGTATTTTTTGGTTAAATATGCGAATAGTAAAGATGTGTTTTACTATTGTTTTGTAGTGGAGTCGCTTCTAACATTGAAGATTCTATATTTTACGATCGTTGTAGATACAATTTTTTTAAAGTCAAATTTCTATATGTTCCTTCAGTATCGACATGCAATACAACAACCACAACCAGAATGTGTGAGCAGAATGTATTTTTATAGATTTTTTATTCTCTCATGACGTTTAAATAATTACCTGTATCCCGCTTACAGTAGGGTAGGCAGCGGGAACCTAGTGTTAAGATACTCCGTTCCCCACTTTTCAGCCAATTTTTTTCGAAACATTGCGTGTTGAGTGGTGCTCAAATCCAAAATTCACTCTTCCGAGTGGGGATCTAGCCCACAATTGTCACATTACAGTCCCACCCCTGATACCCTGAGCCGCGACAACAGCCTCAATTGTGAATAAAGTAAAGATATAAAAATATTAAAAAATATATATCAAATATTTTATCTAGTTGAAATTCAAACTATAACCATACTCAGATCTGCGGTCTCATGATATCCTGGCTAACTTCGACATTTACTTGAAAAAAAAAAGATATGGACGTTTATATTGCAAAAAATGCGTATTTCAACACTATCAAGAGAATCAAAATGAATAGGGTACTTTTGGTTAACCTCGAATTATGAAATTTGGGAGCTGCCATCTACAGTAGAACTTCTTTAGGAAAAAATCAGAAAACTATATATTTGTTGTTAAATCCTAAAAAATAACAGTCTTAAATAGCAAAAAACGCGTATTTCGATACTATAAAGAAAATCAAAATTAACAGAGTATAAGTACTTCCAGTTGACCTATAATTATGAATTTTGACAGCTAGCATCTACAGATAGTACTTTTTCAGGAAAAAATCTTAAAACTTTTACCGTACAACCTCTCTCGTGTGTTCTCCATTCAACGTGACATTGGCGAAGTGATTTTGTGCTCAACTGGCACGCTCGGAACGCCATATTAAAAGAAACGAAACCAAACCAAAAAATCTTAAAACTATACATCTGTAGTTAAATCCTAAAAATAATAGCCTTAAAAGGTGGCATAATTTAATATTAAAGCCGCTAGTTCAAGTGAGGTATCAGATGAAAGAGCTCTGGCTAAGCTAACCCTGAATTATAGAAAAATCCCCAATTTTGTATACGAAAACCTCGGTGGGCGAGCCCAAATCGTTTTAACTACTTTTATTCATCTTCTATCTACACAAGCCGGCTACACAGACTCAAGTCGCTACAAAGCTTATTGAAGTGTATTAAATTATTTCTTGGGACGAAGCACTCAAGTAATGACATAACGTAAAAGTTTTCCAGCATTAGGAATGCCCTTGAAGTCGAGCCATTCGGGGAGTCTGCTCCAAATCACAGATAAATTTTCGAGAAGAATGTGGCGGATATCATACGAATATCCTTTTCTAGTTTATATTAAATTCAATATTTTAACACAAGTCAAGCTATCTCCATGTAAGAGATGGAACCTTAAGAAATTTGCAATAAAATACTTGAACGAGGTTTGAGTGTGTGGAAGGACGTCTCGGGGGCCGGAAATTCCGCGGAAGTTTGATTTGATTCGTGAAATTCGGTGCCGTATAGAAATATTGCAAATTCAGTTTCACAAGTAGAGAATCAAAGTCGAATGTTCGCTAACAAACGATAAATCAAATACAAGTTTGGAGTTAAAATGGGATTGACAGTTATTTATTATATAGATATTGTTTGTAAACAATATGACATTTTAATACTTATTCTGGCGCTCAAAAAGTTTGATAATAAATTTAATTAGTAACTTCTTTTTGGTTTTCCAACGCAAGCGACTGATGCATTTTAGATAATAATATTGAAAGTTGAACTTTTAAGTAATTTAAATTCCTTTTTATTGTAAACTTACAAAGACCGAACGAATAGTGGACCGAAGTGCGACAGCAGTTAAACAATATTTTTCTGTAAATAAAAAACTCAACTAAGCTTTATTTATTATTTGTTAAGAGTTGACTTTTGAAATATTTTATTCTTTTATTTATGAGAAATGCGAAATATTTTACTTAACTTTAATATATTAATAATAAATTCGAAACGTTTCTGTTATAATACTTTCAAATTGTCATACGTAATAACAATTCATAAGTGTGTGTAAATATTAAAACTGTTAAATATTAGAGTCTGAGGTCGTCGTTATTCAGTAAATGGGTACCGACGCAAGTGGGTTCGGTTCCCATTCGGGAGGCTGAATTATTTTTATATCCTTGTTCCAGTTACAGGACAAAACGTGATGATGAGTTAGAGCCACTAAGCAAGCAATGTCTCGAAAAATTGGACAGAATAAAGAGAATGGAGTGTTTTGACTAGATTCCCTCTGCCTATCCTGCTATATAGAGCGTAAAGATTAAAAAAATAACTCCAAAACTATTTCCAACAGACATGTCATTAAAAAAACTAAGATCTAATTCGTATATTATTCTCGAAATGGTCATCGAAATTTTAGGGCAATTTCTCTCCTACGATTTTAAAGGGATTAAGAGTCTGGAAACGATTATGTTAAATGGAGTATCAAAATATTAGAGTCAATTAGTCGAGCGACAACGAACACATTCGAGTCGTCGTTACAGCCGGCCGCTGTCAAGCTGATAGGCAGCATTTATATTAAGAAAAAACCGCTTAAATACGAGTCGGACTTGCCCACAGGGGCTTCTGTACCAATTTCAGGATTAAAGGTCAACGGGAAGATATGCATGTTAGAAAAATTGATAAATTATAGTTTGCGGGAACTCATTTTGTATTAAATGTAAAGATTTTTTTCTATGAAATAAGAACTTTATATGAAACTATATTAAAATAATTGTTAAATATATTGTATTTATTAAAATTTTCACAAACAACAAAAACTAATAAAATTTAGGAGCAAAAATACTTTTCATAAATCTAAAAAAGATATACTTATGAATTTAAATGGCTTTGATTCTTATATTGCAGACAGATAAATACACATTTTAAATATATACAAACATTTCTTTTCTAATTATCTTTCATTTAATATAATGAAATTCCTTAATTAAATGATAAAGCTGCCGTAACAATTTATAAGCTGTGGTTTATTTCAGTTTCGGGTATGCCCCTAAGCGTTTTAATCACCACTGTTTTAGATCTGGTCATATTTTTTGGCCTAATGTCAAGGACAGAACTTAGTGAATCTTCAAATGGGTGACTGGCTTTCAAATAACTGTAAATAGTCTCCTGTAAATTAAAACGTGACGAAAATTTCTTAGGGAAGCTTTTGAGATTAATTATTATTAATAGGAGAGCAAAAAAGAGAGAAAATATGCCCAATAAATAATAATTACATACTATAAAGTAAGTGTAATATAGTCTAACTAAATCAAAGACTGCTTAAGCAAAACCAGAATGAATGTTATTGTTGTACTTTTTCCTCTATTTCGTCTTCATCTAAATCTATAAATATCTTAATGTTGGGTATTTATTTAAATTTATATTTTCATTTATCTTCGGTCTGGTGTCGAGGCGAAACGCGGCGTTGAGTTATGCCACTCAATGAGCAATGCCTCCAGAATTTAGTAGAAAGTGGCAAGTAAATTTTCTTAACATTAAGATCCCACTACCTACTTTAAGATAAAAAAAAATAAATTAATTAAATTAGCTTCACGCTGTATCCCGCACACAGCAGGGTAGGCAGAGGGTACCTAGTGTTAAGACACTCCGTTCCCCACTTTCTGCCGAATTCTGGAGGCATTGCGTGTTGAGTGGCAGAACTCAACGCCGCGCTTAACCTCGACACCAGAGCGAAGAAATGGAAATATAAATTTAAGTAAATATTTCATCTCCTCGAGTGGGGATCGAACCCACAACCAGTCGGTTTTGCAGTCACACCTCGTGCCGCTGCGCCACGACCGGCCTCAACTTACTTTAAGATATGCGGGATATAAGCATGAAACTAAAAAAAAATATAAATAATTCGGTAACCTGTGACAAACTTCTGTGTAAAGTGTTCGCAAAGTCACATAATAACTAAAATGGTAATGCGTTGAATATATTTTAGTTCAAAACAACAAAACCTACGAAATTATTAAAGACGTTACATTTAATTTCATGAATATATGAACTAAGTTCGTGATTGAATTGCTAAACTATAAGTAATAGTAAGTAGTAGTAGCTATAGTAGTAGTAGTAGTAGTAGTAGTTATAGTAAGTTTAATTAGAATTAATTTTGTCCGTGAGTATATGCATTATTATTTCATTCCTATGCAAGTATCGGCCTGATTTCCCTCTGGATGTTCTATATGGCGTTGTATCGATTCTCGTATATTCCATCAATTGCATGATATTTTATCAAAATATTTTATTTTCGACGTGTGACGTAAAATGTACTGAGAGAAGAATATTATTATGTAGATATTTGAAATGAAATTCTAATATTTTCGTTGATTTGATAAGATAAATAGCCCTTGTTTATGCAAATCAATATAAACAAGGCTTGTTTGTCCTTGAAATCACAGCAATATGTCTGTATAAAATAATTTAACATCATAACGTAATATTTAGGTATTGTATGGCAAAAAGTTAATAATAATAAAAGGCTGTATTGATAATTTTGTGGATCCTCTTTTCTTCGTATTGATGAAGATATATTTATTTAGTTGTAGCGGTAATTGATTTAATTATTAATTTTATGTAATTTAATATATTACATATTTTGTTGCATTGAGAACAACACTGCACAAACAAACAATGCACTAAATTAAATATAATAATTATGTAGGAAAATTTTCAAAAGTGGGAATGCAACTACGGGACTTAAACACGCCGGAACACATGTTTAATAAAGGAAATATTTGTAAGTTGCAGTGTTCTCTCATACTTGTGGATTTAAACAATTATAGTTCGTTAGAGCCAGCAGCAGCTCTTGTAAAGAAAATTCATTGTTTTTGTGAACCAAATATGTGTGTTGCTACTGCGCGAGCGTTACTTTGCGCGCTGTTGAATTGTAGCGATAGTTTCTCCTACTTTCTATTAATTAAAATAGTTAATGAAAAATAGACCATTTAGAATTGTTTTTTCAGCTACACGTATCTCGCAAATAGCAGGGTAGGCGGAGGAAACTTGATAACCTAGAGTTAAGATATCGTGTTAGAATAATGTTTCCCACTTTCCGCCAAATTCTGGAAGATTGCGTGTTGAGTAGCAAAACTCAACATTTGCCACCTTAAATATTAAATATTGTAATTCCTCGAGAGGGAATCGAACTCACAACCTGTAGCTTTTCCAGTTACACTGTAACACCCCCATATGTACCCCCCGTACCCCCGCGCCTAGCGACTGGCTTAATGTGTAGTTATATTACATTAGTATTATTATAATGTTTTTTAATGGGTTGTATCTAGACGAGATATCTTAGGTGAATTAAAGCTACGTTGCCGTAAGGACATCACTGACGTATTGCAATATTTTTGTATACTTAATACAATAATATATGATTTTTAAAATCGAGAAATCTCAATATAAATCCGTTGATCGGTACTTAACATTATCTATGTAACATTGTGTATTCCGTACAGGCGGTGCCAATAGAGCCAACAATCGGGACACTCTAATACCCACATTCGGTGACAAACACAATCATTTGTTATTGTTAATTGTTAATCCCCAAATGAATAATAGTCGAAGCGTGCCGTTTGTAATTGGAGAATTATTTAGATGATTTATGGAAGACCGACCAGGATTGTTGTAAATTTCAACGATATTACTACTGTCTAATAAATAACCTGCGCCTCTTACCGGGTGCTGTGTGAGTCATACAACACTTGCACTTGTCTGGACTGATGTACGGATGCAATTTTATTGTAGCCACAAATGGAGATATTTTATGATGTATGGATAGTAATTATTTTAAATGTTGAAATGTAGGTGATGTAGGTTTCCTTTGACGATCAAATTTCAATTTTTAATTATATTTTAAATGCAAAAATATGCTGCATCCCGCGTGAAAATAAAAAAAAATCGAAAACTGTATACCGTTAACTGTGACTGCTAGTTTGTGTATAGGTCCTCGTAACAACGTGTCCACGTACTGAATATGTCATTACTATTTACATAACGACGCATTATGCATACAGCTTATAATGCATTCATAGACATTACCATGAAACCTCCCCTCACCGACAAAAGCGAGTAACTCCCGAAGGACGCGGTGTCACTTCGAGCGTGGATATTGCGTTAAGGATTTAAAGTGTGTATATGATATTTGCAAAAATGGCATTATTCTTCTGATGAGTAGATTTAATATGCATTTCCTTTAGGTTCCAAAATTTTTCTCCAATTACCAATAGAATTTTTTATTCAGTAGTTAAATTTTATAGAATTCCTTAAAATTTTGATATATTTCCAAGGACTGCAGATGGTAGTGATGCAGTATCATCGTCATTCGTTTATTGTTTTATTTTTACTTACTAACTTTTTATTATAACTTACTAAGTAACTAAATATTAGTTCAAGCTAGCGTATAGATTATAAACAGAATAATCAATTTAAATACAGATAATATAAGTGAAACCTATTGTGCCTCTGCCCTAATCCTCAACTTTTCAATTTTTTGACTTTTCTTACATCTGTAAACTATTTATTTTACGGAAAAAAATGAGCAGACCTTTAAGTGAAATATGAATACTTCTACAGTTAAGCGTTATACAGTCAAATATTCAAGAGATTAGATTTTTTTTATTTGGTATTGGAATTTTAATATCATTTTATTTAAAAAATATTTCAATGTTTTAAATGGATTTCAATGTTTATTAACGAGACGTCGTGGCACAGGAGTAACTGTGCGACGGGGTTGTGTTATGGGTCCGATTGCAACTCACCCCTTAATTGAAATATTTTCATTTCCTCTCTCTGGTTAGCAAGAATCAATGCGGTTCGTTGATTTCCGTAACACAACACGAAGTGCCTCGAGAATTCGACGGAAAGTAGTTAACGGAGTAAAACCATTCCGTTCCGTTACTAGGTTGATTAGTGTAGGCTGGGGGAACCTGTTAAAAAAATGTTCACTGAAGAATGTTTCTGACTGGTTAATAATAATGAAATTTTATATAGTAAATTATTATAGTGAAAGTTCGACTCTACAACATTCAACAAAAATTCTCAGTAATTCAGGAAAAGTATTATAGTGTATTAAAAAAGTTTTTTTTAATGAAAAAATATATTTTTAAATCTATTTGCTTCACTTATATCTGCAACTATTAATCTATCAAAGTTACAAAATATAAAATATTGCTACATTATTTTGATCCACGTTTGGATTGATTGGTCTGCTCTAACAGCTTTGCAAGGACATAGTATGCTAGATATCTTGTGCCATTTTTTATTCAATTCTATGTATATATTTATTCAATTATACGTTTTATTTTTGTATTTTAAATATAATTAAAAATTTAAATTTAATTGTCATAGGAAACTTACACTTTAACATTTAAAATTATTATTATCCTCCATACATCATAAAATATCTCCATTTGTGGCATCAATAAAACTGCAACCGTACATCAGCCCAGACAAGTATAAGTGTTGTATGACTCACACAGCACCCGGTAAGAGGCGCAGGTTATTTATTAGACAGTAGTAATATCGTTGAAATTTACAACAATCCTGGTCGGTCTTCCATAAATCATCTAAATAATTCTCCAATTACAAACGGCACGCTTCGACTATTATTCATTTGGGGATTAACAATTAACAATAACAAATGATTGTGTTTGTCACCGAATGTGGGTATTAGAGTGTCCCGATTGTGGGCTATATTGGCACCGCCTGTACGGAATACACATTGTTATATAAATAATGTGAAGTACTGATCAACGGATTTATATTGATATGGAATGGGATGCTGTAGTTCTTGAATTTAAAATCTGTTTTTTGTAAAACATTTATTTCATAGTTTTAGATGTATAAAAATATTGCAATTTGACAATAAATGGACTTACGGCAGGGACGCTCTAGCCTTCATGCATCGAGGATGAGTACCTCAGATTTGTCTTGGACAACAGATGGAACTTACGGGACCGTTTTAATCTGTTGGTCCCGAAGCTGTTGAAGATAACGGCGGCCTTGGCCCGCCTTTTGCTCAACATCAGTGGTCGAGGTTATGGAAGAATCCCTTCGTTGCCCCGGCCTGTAGCGGAAGGTGTTAAGCACCGTGAGATTTTAGTGAGTAGTTTGGACGGCCAGTGCCAGTTCATGAGCCCAACATAACCCGCTTGAATCCCCACTCAGGCAGCGTACCCGTAAAAGAGTTTCCTCACGATAAAAAAAAAGATGCTCTGACTAAGAGACCTCATCAAGAAACATAACCTGTTCGAAATTATATCTAACTTAATATCTAAACGATAATCTGTTATTAAACTAATAATATTAATATAATATAACTACTGCGTGAGGCAAGTCGCTACAGGTCATTGGTTACATACATTCCCATTCGAGAAAATGAAATATTTAATGTTTTCATTTCCTCGTTCTGGTAACGTTGCAAGCGTTGAGTTTCGCTACTCAACTTCCAGAATTCGGCGGAAAGTGGAAAACGATAGTCTTCATTGCAGTAGAGTGGTTGAGACACTCTGATCCAGATTTCCTCTCTTACCCTACGTTGTGCGGAATCCAGCGTGAAGCTAAAAAAATATAATATTATGTTAACATAATATTTTTTTAGCTTCAAAAACAAATGATATGTTCAGCTTAAGCTGAACATATCATTTGTTTTATCTCGACTACATACCGACACCATCGCAACATTTTTTTAAATATCTTATAATATTATAATATAAATAAACAGCATCCATAGATAGCATAGACGTAAAGTTGCAGATAATAAATACGTACAAAGGGCAAGAGCTCATTGCTATTCAGTTGAAGTATTCAGTGAGCATTCTCGCGGACAACTTATTTTACGTGAACCGTTAGAGATGTTAGCAATTTTTTTTAGCTTTAGAGACTATTTTTTTCTAGAAATTACTCTTGTATTATATACTACTATCACAGGATATACGCGTTATTTTTAGTTTTGATTGATAATTATGGTTGCTGATGATTGAATAAAACTATCTTGCCATTCTGTCCATTTGAGATTTTTTGTATTTATCTTAACAAGCTTTAAAAGAGTATAGTTTAAATTTTATTTCTGCAACTAACCTAACAATATTTAGTAAATGCTAAAGTTTTTTTCTAATCTAGATGTGTGATTCCCATGAAAAGCATAAATGTGATGTGAGAACCTAGTTAAATATTAAGTAATGCGTCGTTCTTGACTGATTATTTAACGGGAGATATACATCGGTGGCGAGTTCTGTGTTCACTCGGTATAAAATGCAATCTTTAAATTAAACTTGGCAGTACTGGATTCTTAGATTATTATTTTATATACGGCTTGGAAAAAATATCAAACTAATAGTTTGATTACCAAGTTAAATTTAGAGCTTGAATTAAGCAGCTTTTAAGCTTAAGCGGACACGCCTGTCCTGATAATTCATAAATAAATTTAAAAAAGAATTGAAAATAATAAATTTAAAAGTAACCAAAGCTATTATACACATTTGGTGCAAATTTGGTGTAAATTTAATAAAAATAACTAATTACAATCTAATAAAAATTTGTTTAATAACACAATTATAATATAAAGCTCACGGCAATTAGCTCGGTTTCTGCTGTAGGCCAACTATAAACACGGGTTTATGATCAGTTTAAAAAGTTCCAGTCCTGCACTATTACAGTGCGCGTGGAGCTTAAAGTAAATGTCTTTATTTATCCACTTACCCGATGTTACATTAATATAAAGGTCAGATTACATCGTATGAGCTTTACTGGTTTAAGTTTTCTTTTTTGCTAATTTTATTTAAGTATAGATTAATGATAATAAATTTTGTCTTACTATCTGGTCTTACTATCGAGTGATTGAAAAAACCAGTCAAAAGCGTAACGAATTCTAGATTGTATGTAAAATTTAAAGTTGACAAATTTAAGATTACTGATTTTTTTATTGTATGAAATGAACTACGATTACGAGTTAATAAGCAGACGGACAAACGCACAACAAAATGATCCTATAATGATTCCGTTTTTTTTCTTT
This sequence comes from Heliconius hermathena, assembly GCA_013403705.1. Lineage (NCBI taxonomy): Eukaryota > Metazoa > Arthropoda > Insecta > Lepidoptera > Nymphalidae > Heliconius > Heliconius hermathena. The sequence continues at coordinate 115,291 of JAAIXJ010000249.1, forward strand.
TCGTGGTACGGAGCCCTAAAAATATTTCTATGTTCCAGAAATTCAATAATTTTAAATCTCGATAGCATTTTATTACATATCTGCACAAACATTATTTAATATGGGGAGTAAAAAATGTGGAATATTTCTTATACACCATGTGAAAGTTGTAAGACCCAAATACATTAGCAATTCACAGCCTGTGCTAGGAAAGCTATACAATATCAAAATATTTGTTCTCTACAAACATTATCCGGATATAGTTATAGATAAACCGATTTAAAGTCAATTCTGGTATTAAATAGGTAAATGTTATTCTATGAATCAAGTACATTTTTTAACATAATCTTGAGCTAGCCTTATGAAACTTTCAGACTTTTCAGAATTTACATAGGAGCAATAGATATTTACGACAATTTGTCCCTTACAAAATGTTACTAAGTAAAATCACTCCTCTTATTTCTCCAAGTCGTTCCTTTTTCGCCTTTTTATATTTTTGTTTCCAGTTCCCCTTTAGATTGTAATCGTCAAACTTAGACGTTACTCGCCAAGTCGTCTCAGTTTGTACAATTCAAACAAAATTGTGCAACCAAGATCTTTTTAGTTTATCCTATATTTTCCAGAATAAAAGTCTAAAAGATACTGAAATTTAAGATGAGGATTTAAAAAAAAGGAAGTTGCAGGAGATCCTTTTACTAAAGTTATCTCCTGCAACTTTTTCTATTAAAACTGAAACTGACCATATTGCACATCATTGTTCATATCAATCACTCTTATCATAGTAATTGTTTTTTTTATTTTTAAGTATACATTTTTGACTATTTTATAATTTAATATTTAATATAATATTACACCTTACAAAATAAAATTTGCTATTCCTTATACCTTATAGATACCAGAGGCAGAGGTAGCTTAAGTGATAAAGTTTTTTTTATTGTATTTGTTTCTTATTTAACAATAAAATATTATTATTTATCAATATTATTATATATCATAAATAAATCATATTTATTTCTATTAAATCTAACCACTGTAAAGTTGAAAAAAGTCTCGGCTGATCTGATAATCGGTGCAATATTTTACAAACAAAATAGAATTTGTTTGTGTGTATATCGATAATAAAACTATATGAATGGTGTAATTGCAAATTATTGCATACATTTCATAAACATACGTTTTTATTATTTTATGTCATTTTATCTTTTATATATAATAAATTTCTGAATCTATATCAAGAAGGGTGTGACTTACAGGTAAATTCATTTTACCTAAACCAAAACCATAAAACCCAAATAGTTTCATTATCACAATAAACATACATTAACTAAACAACACCACAAAATAAATGTACCATAATATCCATACTCAACACAAACTGAGTATATCAAATTAAGTTAATGTATCCTCAGCATTACTCGACGGATACACGCGAACTTTTTCAATAAAATGTATCTGGTAATAGGGCGTGTGCTTAAACAGGTTTATAGGTGGCCATTGAGCGTTATTGCAACAATTGCAATGAAAATAATGACCGATTCCGATTCAACGGGGAACTCACCGAGTCCCGGTAAGTTTTATTATGATGAGTATCGAGTAGGCACTCCGCATGAGCATTCTTTGTGTGATATCATCATATTTTTATGATTAAATGTCGGATTTCTTTTTTTTTCTGCTTTAATAGGGTATATGTTTTTTAAGATGAATTATTATTGTTCGTTACCAGTTGTGGCGCAAGGGCACGAAGTGTGACTGTAAAAGCGACGGATGGTAGATTCGATCCCCACTCGATGAAATGAAATATTTATTTAAATTTATATTTCCTTTTCTTCGCTCTGGTGTCGAGACAAAGCGCGGCGTTGAGTTCCGCCTAAACAAGGCACAAGGCCATACTAGAGTGGACACGGATCTCTCGGCCAGGGGAACCCCCTTACGCTTATGGTATTATTTATGAAAATTTTAGTTAACATTTACCAAGAATCCGTCTCTTGGTTAATAAATCATAAAATCATTGCATCACTTGAACGTGAGCAACAAAAGATCGTTTTATATATTTTTATCAAAGAGTAATTCCATTTTAGAGAAATACCAGTGAAATATTTTTGTTTTTGTACAATAAGCACTCGTTATATAGAGTCTCGTATCAAAGGCTGGAGATTTTCAAATTTAAACTCCGGCAACATTTAAATATGTAACATATTTGTATGAATGTTTGAAAAATGATCGACAAACGGAGAACTTAATATTGAAATTCGTGAACTACATGCAATTCTTTTGAAATTGAATTTTCATACGTTATATGAGCTATTTTCTAGAACGGCTTTGTATGTCTGTTGGGAAATCTTTAACAGAAATTGTTTTGAAATTGCCGCTCGAACTTGACTGTCCTCTGGAGAAGAGATTAATGTTACTAACTCCTTCAAAACTTATAGATAAAAGGTCACTTATTTCGATTTCTGTTTGCCTGCTGGTAAACTAATTATTATTTTGTATTTAGATTTATATTTTGACAACAGGATTGAATTAAAGACTAAAAACATTTTTATTGAGGTCAGTCGTGCAGGGACACAAGCTTGTGACTATGAGCTTGGCAGGTTATTGGTTCGATTCCCACTAGGGGAAATGAATTATTTAATATTTTTGTTTCGTCGCTATGGGTATGGCAATGGTGGCATAGAGTTCCGCCCTCAACACTCAATACCTCTAGAATTCGGCATAAATGAGGAATGGAGGTTACTTATAGGAACAGAGTGTATTATAATAACATTTAGTTCGTAGGTTTCCACTGTCTACCCTATGTGTGAGATACAGCATGAGGGTAAATAAAATTAAAAAATTAAATTAAATTTATATATATGTATATGTATATATATAGTTTCAATTTTAAATATTAATGCCTAAATATTTATTTTTTTATTATAATTGAAATTCATTTTGCTCTTTTATTCTTTGCCCAATTATCCGCGTAACCCACTTTCCATACACTTTCTATAAAAACGAAAAAGCTATATTTATATTATTGATATCATTCAAAAATGTCATGTTAAACAAAAAATATTATCTTTCTGAATAAGCTGCGTCAGCGTAGCGACTTGACAAAGAAAACATGACTGATCTGTTACAATATCAAAGTTTAAAATTAGGAAGAGAACTGTGAGTTTACTAACTCCGTCGCCGCGCATTCTGTTCGACTTTCAAACTTGAGGATTAACCTTACGAAGAGAATTAATTAAATACAGACGTTAACTATAGTGTACAACTATGCATGTGTCAGAGCGCTTGGACGGTTTCACAGAAGCGCGGGTTCAAATCTCGGTACGTTCAAATTTTATACGTTTCCTGAATAAGTATTAGACATGTGTGATCACTTAATAATTCGTAGCTGAAGGCGGAACTCAGCTTCACGCTGTATCCCGCCCACAGCAGGATAGACAGAAGGAACCTAGTGTTAAGACACTCCATTCCCCACTTTCCACCGAAATCTGGAGGCATTGCGTGTTGAGTGGCGGAACTCAACGCCGCGCTTTGCTTCGACACCAGAGCGAAGAAATGAAAATAAAAATTTAAATAAATATTTCAAGTCCTTGAGTGGGGATCGAATAACCATAAACCATAACCATAACCAGTCGATTTTGCAGTCACACTTTGTGCCTCTGCGCTTCGACTAGCCTTTAAGAATTGAAAGTTACTTTAATATATTAGTATATATCGAAAATATTACAAATATGAGAAAAAAAAGTAACCTATGTCCATTCTAAAATCCTTAAGAATCTATATATGAAATTTTATCACAATCGGATCAGCGGTTTGGTCCTGATTGCGTCACAGACAAAGACAGACAGACAAAGTTACTTTGGAATTTATAATCTAGGTATGGAAGATATTGATACATAAATATAGAAATATATTTGACTAAAGAAATCATACAACTAACTTGAGCAAAATAAATCTAATCAAAAGGTCCCTGCCAAGATCGAGCAGTCATTGAATTATGATTAATTGAGCGGAAGAATGTCCCGTCATGTGTTATGATGCTGGCGGTCGTCCAAGATGCGATGGTAATACTTCCACGTGACGTGCTGCATACTGCTGTTGAGATCGTAGAGGAATATTATGGGTATTTTATTGATAATAATTAGTTTGAATTAGTAAAGCCAGGGCCACAAAGTATGATTGTAAGCGCGAGTTGTTGTGGGTTCGATTCCCACTCGAGGAAATGAAATATTTATTGAAATTTATATTTTCATTTCTTCGCTCGGGTGTCCAGGTAAAGCGCGGCGTTGAGTTCTACCATTCAACACGCAATGCTTCCTGAATTTGGTGGATAATGGGAAACGGAATGCATTAACACTAGATTTCCTTTGCATACTCTGATGTGTGGGGTTTACAGCGTGGTTCTAAAAAAACATTGTTTCTCTTGTTGTTGTATATATAATTTTAATTTAAAAACAACCTCAATGATAATTATATCCCTATTTAGAATAAGCTTTACTTTATTGAATCTACTCGTATTACTAATGTGCATTTTTACTTTTGGATTTTTATTTTCTACATTAGTATTTTTTACGGCTTTATTGGCTCCGTGCACGACTACAGCGCCACCCAGAGAGCGCAAATTTGTTGGCTCTGACGTTTTCGTTTTGTTAAGATTTTACTTTGTACATTATTGCCAATTATTGTTTTTAGAAAATACTTGTGCACATGATTATAATAATATCAATACTAGTCAATTAGAAACGTTATTTTACTAAAAATGATTTCAGTAATGTGTTGTAGCTTTGACCATAAAAAGAAAATAAGTTATAGAAATTATTTTATTATTATTAAAATACGCAATATAAAAATGTTTATTATTAAAAAGATATTTGAATACCAAAACAGAATGTAATTTAAGAAATAAAAGTAATTTAAATTTGTAAATTTACCAATAAACAGAAAATATGTACAATGTTCTGAAATCAATGCAATTAAATAAATTTTTGAGAATTTCCCGACTTCATCATTCATCTTCGCATTATCCTTTCGACATAAATTCTTACACTCGCAATATTATATAATATGTTTCTTGTGTTTTTTCTCTGAAAAATTCACTCTTATTTTGAAGGAAATGTGGCATAACAATCTTCACCTATTTTCCGCTGTTCTTATATCTGGAAAACCTTTATCAGCTAAAACAATATCGTTGCTTTAGCTAATAAAGGTTTTCCAGAGAACCTGATGGTTTTAATAATAATTGTTACTCATCATTTTATTTTTTCATAGATGAATACCCAGTAAAGTATTTTTTTTCTATTGAAGTTACCACATCAGTGAGTGTTTTTTGAGGGGTATTACGCATTTTGTACTTAATTTTTTTGTCCTTTTTAATATAAATAATTGAGTTGTCTTTTTATGTTTGTACTTTATCATTATATACTTGGCTATAAATATACCTATTACATTTAAATGTATTTCTTGCATTGTATTATAGAATTTCTCATTTTGTTGACTTAATAAAACGATAAGTCGAACATTTTGCTTTGACATTAACAGGTGACAAAGCCTACATTTTTTCTACTTTTGGCCACCATGAGCGCTGCGAGCGATTATGATATCCCCACCTAGTATGTTGCACTCTGCCAATACTTGTCTGTATTGATTTCTTGTCTGTATTCATTTCTGTATTATTAGTACGTATTTTTCAATGAAGTAACGTTATCAATAAATGTTTTTTTGCTATTTAATAAATAAACCACATAGATGAGCAAAAATTTATTGAACATTTTACATGATCCATCGGTCATTACCCATCACAAAATACAAACTATAAACAAGTTACCCCACAAACTAATTTGGCAGTGAAATCATCACAATCAAATTTACTGTCACTAGGGATGAGCCAAATATATTGCGTTAAGACTTAAGTTATTACTCCAAACGACAGGACTCCCCGTGTTCCCTCGGGCTCAATCGAATTAACATCTCAATTAAGCTCCCACATTCACAATCCAATCTTGATTTAACGTTGTTTGGATCGTCGGTCGTCCGTAATGTTCCTAGCTCCTTTTAAGAACGAGATTAACGAGAAACTGTCCAACGCCATCCCGGGTAGCGTCAGAATTAGATGGTAATTCAGCTAGCTACGTGTTACTTACGTATGTTACTCAAGTGCCGCTTGCTGTATAAGAGATTTCCTTTTTAGCTGTTCTTTTAATATTTTAACGATTTAGATTGTTTAAGATATATAATAAATGTAACTAATTATAAATAGTAATTTCTTTAGGTTTTTGTTATAGTAATGGACAAGTTTAATTGTTGAATAATAGATAAATACTTTTAACATAATAGATAACAATAATTTTTATTTATTACAGTATCATACCACCTATCGTCCATTTATATATATATATATATAATGCGTCCACTGCTGGACCAGCCTTTTCAATGCTACATCACTGAGATCGAACTGAAAATATACCTTAAAAATTTTTTTGAAACTAATTACCTTAACAAAATTTTATTTTTATCACAAATTTTTACTAAATAATCTTCAATAATCTTAATAATATTAAAAAGAATTATAAAAAAAATATTAAAAGAATTATTAAATAATTAAAAGAATTATATAGAAGTGTTCATCCAAAAATTCTTACAAAAATATGTCAAATTTCAGCTGTCAATGTCAAACTAAATTCGAGAAGTAAGTTTCACCATTATCATACGTAAAGCAAAATAAAATAAAATTTTATGTAACTTATATCACTAATATGAAGTGTGTTAGATCGGGCTATATTCTAAGTAATAAGTTATCTAATTTAAAACCTAATAATATAATTCTGTCTTTATATTTAAACACACGAAATTACTGTGAGTATAAATCTATTTACGAACGAGATGAAGCAGGTCCACAACCTCGCAAAGTGCACGGCAAAGAATATCCTGAATGGAGGAAACCTTGGATTAAACGTGACGGTGAATGGAACACCAAGCTATCTATCTTTGTTGAGAAAAGCCCTAGTATGCATATTTTGAATGGCATGCAAAAAGTTCCCAATTTAACGTTTCAAGATGTAAAAGAATGGTGGGCAGAGATGAAAGTTGTCCAAGAAATAGAGAATCAGAAATATTTACCTGAAAGAGTAGCAGCTTTAGGATCAAATTTAGCAGCAGTGCACTTTTTCACATACCGTCAAGCGACTGTCAGGTTTAGTTATATTTTTTAAATAGTTTTAAAAATTGAAAAAAATGTAATATTAAAATTTGTATAAATATATTTAATATCTTGTTCCACATAATTGAAACACATTCTTTCTGATTTTTAGGCTAAGAGGTAAAAGTGAATGGATTGCTGGTGATATATCAACATTAGAACTACCAGACCATTTTGTAGATGGATACCAAATTGAAGCTATAAATTGTACAAACTTTCACCACAATGGAATCAGATACGAAGGGATTCAGAATTTGTCTAACCTAAAATACTTGAAATGGCTTTCTTTAAGAAATAACAAATATATTGATGTATGGTGCCTTGACAGAATAGCGGCATTGACAGGTGACAATCTAGAGTACTTGGATATTGTAGGTTGCAATTTATGTGTTGGCGGCCTACATGCTATTGCTAGAATGCACACATTAAAATATCTTATAATCAATGATCCCCGTGATGACATAGAACTTCAAGCTGGATTATCATTATTGGAGCAAGAGAAACCAGACCTTTTAATAAATGCAATTGACTCTAAAAATGAAAATTAAAAAAATATATAGTCTAGCATTAAATATTATTTAAGCAAATGGTAAAGCAGTAAATAAATGTTAGAAGCAATTTTTGTTTTTCAGATTCTCACTTTTTTTCGAAATAGGGTAGATAGACAATCTAATGTTAAGTTCATATCCCACATGGAGGAATACTTTTTCCAGACTTTAACTAAAAATAGAGTAATATATAGTTGCACTAACTAATAGCAGAAGTAAATTTAAGTACTTATGTAGTACTTTTAATTCTTATTTTGGTACACTTTTAGGAAAGCAAATAAGAAATTTTATTTTATATACTTTTAATGAATTAGGTTTAATTTGATTTTCTTTCTCAACTTTACGATGTATTTCAGCATTGGAAATGTATATTAATTTTGTGAGCTGCCTACAAACTAAGCATAGTTTCAAAGTACAATGATAATAACAAAATGTTTAACACAAGGGTTGTAAATAAAATACAAAAAATGTTTTTGAGTTTTTTATGTTTTAACATAAGTTCATACAATGATCCAATATGCTTGAACAATCTGTCCACATTGCTTTGGGTTGGTTGTCTACTTGGTAGCATACATAAACATAGCTGGAGGGCGGATAAAAATTAGGCCTATCAGATATCTTAGTTTCTTCTATATTGTGCTTCAAGTCAATCAATCCACCACAAAAATAAAGCCATGTCTATGCTTGCCCACAAACATTTTTTTTAATGATCACTAAATTTCTATATATTGGTCCATTAGTTGGATTCATAAACATAAAAAAGAAATCCTTACATCAAGTGATTACTGCTTCAGATTTCCCTTAAGGTTGTTTTGTCTAATTCAATCTAATAAAATTGAACACTTCAATCTAAATAAACCATCTAAACAAGATATTTACATGTATGACATTTTGATTAAACAATTAGACTAATGCCTTATTTAAAAGAAATAAATGACTAATATGAAATGCTCCATAAAAATGTAGTTTTGAAATAATTGTTAATATTCTTACTTAAACATAACATGTAACAAAGTAAACTCAGTCTAAAAAACTGCTTATTACGCGATATTTATTAACTGACAAAGCCCAGAGTTTATTTTAATGATAATTATAACGTATGTTTTAATGGCTCCCGCTCTAATAGTGTTGTAGTAATGAAAAAATATTTCGACGATCCCTAGATAAAGTACGGAAAGTGAAAATTTGCAAAATTTTTTTATTGTTGTTTTAAACTAATAAGGGTAGTTTCCGAATACATACACGTTTGAAAAACGCATAAACAATTAAACAACAATCACACACACAAACAATCAAACTACTTTTCTTAATAGTTCAAAAAAAAGAAAAACATTTGCGACTTTTTCACTTTTGATATTTTACCTAGTGACTAGTATCTAATTTGTCATAATCTACCTGTATTATATATTTAAAAGTTAGGTGCCATTTATGTTTATACTAAAAATATAAAAGTAAGATAATTTCCAATCCATTCATTTGAGGGCCAAGTTCTGAAAGTCAATAAGGCACTAGTAATATGCAGTATTTTTTTTATATTTCTTGTTTCACTCACACCGTAAGTCATTCCTTAAATTTTCATATAATTATCAAAACTAAATCATACCAACACACAACATAAAAAAATATGGACATTATTAAAGCAAATTGAAACATCCTCACAAAATAGCGTTGCCATTAATATTTAAAACAAATAATAAAATAAATATTACAAAATATATAATTATAAATAATAATTAGCAACATTAATAAAAAACATAAACGAAGCATTCATGTATATAAAAAAATCGTTATTGCAATGAAGTTCAAATGAATGTATAATTGAAAAACTTCAAATGTTTCGTCAATAATTTACTATTATTTCTTTTAAATATGATTTCCAAAATTGCGTGAATTTATATTATACTATTATTTTCTACCGGAAAATTATACTATAACAACAGCTTTTTAAAAGATTATTCACTATAATATAATGAAAATAAAAACAAAAAACTTTCTTGCATTCTTTTATTGAGGGAGTTCAAATAAAATTTCGATGTAGAATTCAAATTACTTTTAAATTTCAATGTTTTTATTAAAAAATAGTTCTCAAATAGTAATTTTGCATCAACTGAATTATATAAAAATATATATTAAGAAAGGGGTTGAACATTACACCAAAGAAAAGTGAACAAGGTATTTTTCACGATCCTTGGTGTGGAACAACACTTTAAAAATGTCAAATAATATGAAACCAAAATGTTTAAATTTAGACAATCTTAAAACTACATTCAAATTCAATCACTCATTTAAGTCGTTCGATGTACATACTAAGTTCGCTCGTAAAGTCGGACAACACGTCGATTTTATAATGAAATATATAAATGAAAAGGAAAAATCTATGGAGAAATAAACGACAATCTCTTATAATAAGTTTTACTTATAAAATGGAAAACGAAAACATACAAGGTTAAGTCAAGGTGATAGATATTTTTCAGATAAAAAAAAATGATTATACATAAATATTTCGGGTACAATAACAACTTTTCAATTATATCCACGGGAACATAAAATATATTAGAGATAGTACCCATTACACACGAAACTAAATAAATATAAAACATTCATGTCTATAAAAATTGTAGAGACTTGCTGATCATACTATTATGCTGAATTCTATTTTCTATAAACAGTCATATTATAAAATTAAAAAATCAATTAAATTATATGAAATGTACTGTAATATTATCCACTTAATAATATTAAGAAACAACATCAAAACTAAATATTTTGAAGTTTTACTATTACAGAATTAGAGTACGAGATGAATCTTATACATAAAACTAAATGTATTAAACCCATCCACTTAAGAAACTGGCCTATCCTTTGTCATTATATAAAGAATGTTATTGCAAAACATAGTTTTAGTAATTTCTTATTATTATTAAATAGATAATATTCAAAATTAGTATCTGGTACATACATATATTATAGTATTACATAAGATACAGAGTATAGAGGATCAGAGTACCTAATACAACAAACAATGTAGTTTTGTCTGCACACATACATATATATACTAATGTATTGAAATAGAAAAATTGTAAAGTGCGTGTTAAACGTGAAACTGGTAACAATAGTATGTATGATCCATTCAAAGACAACAATGTTCAATTGACTACACTGTTGGAGATTCAAGAAAATCCAGAATTTCATATATAAAAAAATTCTGAACTTCTCGCGATCACCTTAATATATCAAACTAAGCTATTAAAGATAGATTTAACAGTGCGAAAATATCTTTTACATTATACATTTTAATAAATTCTCTTCACTTCCGGACTCCTAAAGTAATTACTTAACGCCAAAGAGATCAATTATAAATACAATTTTCTTTTTTAACGTTGTATCCCGCATTCAGCAGTATAGGCAGAGGGAACATAATGTTAAGTAACTCCATTCCCCAGTCTCGAGACATAGCGCCTTGAGTGGGGGGGGGGGTCAACGCTGCGCTTTGTCTTCTTACCAGAGCGAGGAAATGAAAATAATTGATTCCCCCGAATGGGAATCGAACCCATAACTTTCGCGTTTACAGTCAAACGCTGTCCACAAAGCCCAAATTTTTATATGTTCGCGTCGTTTCCACGTTACCAATACAAATTGTATTATTTTCATCTAAAAAGAAACATTCTCTAATAAAAAAATAAAAAAAAAAACAATATAATAAACCTAATTACTTTGAGAGCCAGGAACGCTTACACCTAAATCGAAATAACTAATATTTACAGTGAGATTGTTAATGTATAAATATGATTTATTTATCTAATGTCGTTAATTGATTTGAGCTGATATCTGTGAAACTGATATCTGTGAAATATACCTGATATTTGCGAAATATCTACGAAAATATCGTATTCATAATGCGATATGACACAACATCCGGTTGCAGTGGTTAAACGCTTCGAATTTACTAACCAACATTTTACATTTCGTTATAACATGGCATCAAAACAAAATCAAAAATCGCTTAACTAAATCACTGTACAAGGTACATACATATTAATATATTTAAATAAGTAGTTACTTTATAAAAAAAAAGTTTTTTTTCAAAACACGTGGAAGACCAACATCACAACATAAATATAAAACGATACAATTTATAGACTTAAAAAATAATTAATATGTTGCACCAAAATGGCCGCTAAGCCCTCATTTGCTATATTGCTTTAATTTTGAATAATAAAACTGTATTGCAAGCCCCGTCTTAAACTTCTAATCAACTGTAAATGCAAGTAAAAAATGTCTACAATATATAAAAAAAAGCTTTTTCACGCTATATCCCGCTTATAGCAGGGTAGGCAGAGGGAACTTGGTGTTAAGACATTTGGGTCCCGACGCCACGCCCAGTTTACGAGAAATCGCGTGATGTGTGGCGGAACCCAACGTCGCGATTTATGTACCAGAGCGGGGAAATGAAAATAATTTAAATATAATCCATTCTCCCGAGTGAGGATCGAACCCAAACTGATCGCGTTTACAGTCATATGATGTCCCACTGCACCACGACGGTCTAAAATTTATAATAATGCCTCAAAAGCGGACTACTACAAAAGCAAACGTATCGAAAAAGAAAAAATAAACTATTATATAATAGTTCAGATATACTAAAAATCTTATAATTCCACTATAAAAAAAATTACATACAATTAAATGTACTGAGATCGTGCTCATATGAATAATGTGCTATACTGAATTAACAATGAACTACAATTTATACACGACTGACGATTGGTTTTGTTTGTCTAAATATATCTTTGCAATTATCATCTAAATAATTAATAATTTGTTTATTTATTTCAACTTCACGCGGTATCCCGTGTATAGCAAAAAAGGTAGAGGGAACCAAAAGTAAAGACACTTCCGTTTCCCAATTATTGCTCTCATATCAAGCATGGGAATTGAACCCATAACAGATGCAGGCTGTGTTAACGATCACACTCAATTCAATTTTAAATACTGAAGATAATATTTTCTTTATATATGAAAAAAAATTATATAGACAAATAAAACATACATCGCAAATTATCTTAAAGCAAATAATTTCACCAATGGATTGACGAACGCAACTTAACACTTAAACTTACAAATGTTTTTTTTTTATTGAAAAAAAAAACATATACAAAGAAAATCTAAGATAAAACCGATTATTACACAACAGAGTTATACAAAATATTATAACATACTAAAAAAAAGAATTTTAATTTAAACATAATTGAAAACACATATTCGACAATAGAATCCATTCATAAATTACGTCACACGAGTTTTTTTTATAATTTTTTAACCTCTCCCCGTCCTGGTCACAGCTGGTCACATTTGTGAGGGACCCCTTACTAGTGTGACGGCAAATATTTTGCAATTTTACACATAGAAATATATAAATTCGTTCAAACAAATCTTGTATTTTAATACATATATATTATTATATTTCGAAGCGTGATATTTCTTGTGATATAATTCATGGATGTGTCCCATGTGTCGTAAATATAAAAAATACACTGGTACGAGTTGTTTTGGCTCATTTATATTTTCATATATTTATATAAAACAGCAAAAAACAAACTTCATATCGTTCAGTTTCTAATATAATGTCATTTACCAAACAACACACTCTTACGGTCGAACAATTTTTTATATATTTTTTTTTTTCCTTTTATTTTCTTATAATTAAACGAATTGCAGTTCACAACGCTATTAAATGCAACTAGGCATTAATAACTATATCGTATATTATATAACATGTTAAATCTCCATTGCGTATTTAGTTGTAACGAGATGGCAGTATTTTTTTTTTTGGACAAATTTATTCATTTTCATATTATATTAACAGATTTAAAATTAAAATGAAGGTATAAACATGGAGGCTCATGAAGAGTTTCTAGTATTATGTTTATGTTTTAAAAAAAAACTTAAATTTAATTTCAATTGGAATGACAAATTTAAAATGGCTCTGCCATTGTGTAACATCAATATGTATGTAGATAATATATTTTTACAAATTAGAAACTCTTCTTATATATCATATATTTAAAAAAAGAATACAAAAAAAGTAACGTTTCGTTAAATTTTTTATACCTTCTCTAAACATTTTTCCACTTTAACATGTTTTCCACATTACAATTAATACAAAATTTGCCATTTCACTCTCGTACCACAATGGAGATGGTGTACCCGCATCGCTAACTGGTCGACGTCGGTTGCAGGGCCGCAGATACTATTGGGGAGTTGACATCTGGAATATTAATAATAATAAAAATATATTATTTATTGTACACCAAAAAATATAATAAAATTATATTATAATAATATAATATTAAAATATAAAAAATAAAATGGACCGTGGAGGTGCAGTGAGACAGCGTTTGACAGTAAGTGAAAATGTTGTGAGTTCGATTCCCACTCGGGGGAATGGATTATTTTCATCTCTTCGCTCTGGCTAGACAAAGTGTTAAGTTCTGCCACGAAATGTCTCGGTAACTGGATGATAAGTGGGAAACAAATTATCTTAACATTAGGTTCCAACAGGAAACAATGTGAAGCTAAAAATAAACAAATATTAGTCAACAAAAAAAATGGATAAAAAATGAATGCCTGGAAGAGATCACTCTTAGTGATAAGGCCGCCTTTTCACATTTTTTTTATATGAATTTATTTGTTAATTTTGTAATTTTCTGGTGTGAAATAAAGAGTTTTATGTTATGTTATGGACCAACTTGCTTACTACAGTCTAAGATAATGAAAAAAACAAAAATTAAAAAAGTTATAATGGTAGTCTTTTTTTGAGGCCAGTCTGTAAACGCGACTGGTTGTGGGTTCGATCCCTACTCGAAGAAAAGAATTACCTATTTAAATTTATATTTTCATTTCTTCGCTCTGGTGTCAAGGCAGAAAGCGGCGTTGAGTTCCGCCACTTAAAACGCGATGGCTCCAGAATTGTGTGAAACGGAGTGTCCTAACACTAGTTTTCCTCTGCCTAACCTGCTGAGTGTGGGATACAGCGTGAAGCTGATTAGATTTTTTTGATTTGCATAACTTCTTTGACAAAGAATGACTTACATAATTTTACAATAACATTATAAACAAAAGAGGGCATGTATTTCTGCAATAGTAGTTAAAAAATGATAGTAAACAATACAAAATAATTATAGATACTTACTGTTGGGAGTATTGACTTCGGAATGCGGCGTGAGACTGGACTGCTGCGCCATTATCTTCTGCCGCACTTCACGTATCTTTAGCTGTAGAGACATTTTTGTAGGGAATATATCCGTGTGGGCTGCCTGTGGAACGTTAATTTTATAAATTAAATTAATTCCATAATCGATAAAAACATGCATTTATCTCTATAAGAATGTAAAATATTTTTTATGGTTGTAGATGTAATCTAGTTTTGACACATTCACAATCTCTACATAAACATTGTTTTAAATAAAACTCTCAACCGAAAATCATTATTATTTAAACATCTCATTTAATAGGTAGTTGATAATAATTAAAAACTTCCGACACAAAGCTACAATAACAAACAACTAGAAAAATATGTTAATTATTAAAAGGTTGAACATATTTTCTTCAATCATAGCTAAAGGCACTTTTGATTAATTGATCACTAAAATATAAAAAAAAAGAAATAAAAAACGATTCATCTGTTTGAGAGCTATAATGTCATAGACAGACATATACAGATACAAATCAAACTTATAAACCTTTTCTGTTTTCGTCGATGATTAATAACAAAATGAGAAGTATCCTGTTGAAGTAGCTCACCCACCTGAAAGTGCGTGGTGGCCTGCGTGGTGGGGAACATGCCGTGGTCGTGGAACAGCTTCATGACGAGGTTGCGGCGCTGCTCCAGCACGCGGCGGTGGCCCGCCTCCCCGCGCGCGCCCCCTCCACCCCCACCTCCGCCACCCGCCGACGAGCACGGCGTGCGCGGCGACATCTCCTCGGCTGGCTCGTTTGCTACAATGTTTACTAAATTCATCATTTTGTGAGATACTTCATTTGCGTCAACTGTTCTTTTTAACCGGATTGATCGCATAAAATACAGTACGCCACCACGTGAAGCGTGAACTGCTACACCAGTTTTTGTTAATTTTATTTTGTTGTGTTGGTAATAGATAAGAGAAAGCTCAAAAATAGAAAAAAAAATAACAATCATATTGACATAACAAAATCATATTAACAATTAAGAAAGGACTTTTACAATTTCTGCTAGTATAATAATATAATAATAATAAAGAAAATAGACATTTTACCTCGAAAACTATCCAAATTGAAATCAGGTCCAAAGAAAGTGTTCCCCACTAGCTTAGTGGTGGTGTGGGGCGTACCAAACGAGTGCGGGGTCGGCATTCCGTTACCGTTGATCACTTCGGACTCAAGCTGAGGTGTGACGACGATTGATTCGTCTTCTGTGAAAGAATTCTTAGTTTTAATAATACTACATAATAGTCATTAAATACTACTTCATCAAAAGGTCTGAAACTATTTTTTCTTTTACAGAAGTTATGTCTGTAAACATGATGACATTCCGCAAGTGAATTATATTGATAAATCATATGAGATTTTATATTTTTAGGGTAAAAATAACTATAGGTATTAAAATACCGTCAATATCTTTTTTAATTTCACGCACTACTATCCCTTGCGGGGTAGCCAGGAGGCACGCAGCGCAAAACGCTACGGTCTGTGGACAGCTATTTGGCCTCGTTTATTGTCATCAACCAGTCAATCATATACGCCCTCCTCACGGCAGGGGCCTCATGCTTTTTACGTAACCTACCTCTAGTATCGTCGATACTGTTTCCGAAGGTCAATGGTGGCGCCTCAATATCCGTAGAATATAAATTTTTTAATATAGAAATATCTTGGTGAGACAGTCGTGGCACAGCGACATAGCACACTGATTATGGGTTCAATCGACACCCGAAAACTGCGCTGCGTTGAGTCCCATCACTCAACACGCAACGTCTTGTAAATTGGGCGGCGCGTGGGAAACGGAGTGTTTTAATTTAAGGTTCCCTCTGCTTACCAGAAAAGCATGAAGCTTCATACACATACATACATACCCATGGGCATCTTATGGTGTTTCTTCCTCAAGTACATCTGGGGGCTGAGCGCGGGCAGCGCGGGCAGGGCGGGCAGCGCGCCGGGGCTGCAGGCCTCCGGCTTGAACTGCGGCAACGTGCTGAACTTCTGCTCGAAATTCACCGTCTCTAGCACCCTGGGGTGATAAGTGTCATTAAATATGGTGGACTATGTGTTTTTATAGATTGTGGAGTTCCGTCGCTCATCACATTATTATTTAAAATCTACTGTATGAATTTATAAAAAAATCTTTACAGTAATATAGCTTATACATGAGAGTAACAAATAAACTTCAATTTGTTTATAGGTATAGGTTTTTGTATAATTTGGCTATAATTAAACGTTAAGTTTAAGCGGCCGAAGCCACGTTTGGGTTGTTTAGTACTCAATACTCACTTATCCCTCCCATCCTCATTGCCCTTCTTAAACAGACTCTTCTTCAGCGAAGGGCTCGGCAAGTTTTCCATTTTCTTCGGCGATTGTAAAGCTTCCATATCGTGCGGTGTAGTCGGACCGCTTTCTGATCTAGGTATGTTGGGTTCGTTGCTACCCGTTGAGCCTGTTGATGTACCTGTTCAAATATAATAAATAATAAAGGTTTTTTTATTTAAATAAATAACCAAAAATTAAGTATTTAATCTATACATATAAGAATGATGATTGCTCCTTCTTTGTGCACACTAATCTCAGAAACGATTAACCCGATTTTAATGCAATCTTCTCAATTGTTTTTTGTAAAATTTTATTAATATTTTGTGTAGTCTGTTTATATAGTTCTAAAGAAACGACTGTACCTATTTATATTCTAATAGGATAGTTTGAAAATATAATTGGACAGTAAGTAACGCTATAATTAACGTGTTCTTTTATAGACAAGCTAAACTAGAAATCAGAAAATAAATTAAATAATAATATAAAATTCTAAATATAGCATTTATTGTTACGCTTCATTTATGGACAAGACAACAACCTGTTATTTGTATAATAAGTCAAAGTGTACTTTATAATAGTAAATAAATAAAACTATTAAATAAGTTAAAATGCTATAAAAGAACATATTTAGCATTGTTTACACGAAAGCCAACCTAAATTAAAATAAAATAGTGTAATATATCCAGTTTATTTTTTCATTAATTAAAAACTTATTTTAATGCAATGTTGCATATACCTCGACTCAATCTCTTCTGTAACGGAGCTCTACCCAATTGCGCCGGAGTGGGGGCGAGTGGGAATGGCCTCGCTTCTTCTATTGGCTGCTCCCATTGCCTAAGTTAAACCAAGTAATACATATATATGACAACATTTTTGTATGAGATATCAAATAAAATAATAATTATACATAAAGAAATGTATGGTATGAGATCATGGTAAAGAGAACCTACTACACACATACACCGTTCAACACACATTGTCCAATTTTTGAGATACTGCGTGTTGAGTGACGGAACTCAACACCGCGCGTTGTCTTGTCACCAGTGTGAGGAAACGAAAATAGCTCATTCCTCTAAATAAAAATAGGACCCACAAATCCAAAAATAATAAAATGATATTACTTACGTGTTAGTTTTAGTCATTGTGTTGTTATTGCTTTGTGACACAATAACGGACTGACCGCTTTGTATGTTATGATTTGGAGTTTGATTCACATTTTGGTTTAGATTCAGATTCTGGTTTTGATTCTTATTTTGATCAATTTCTGTAAAAAAAATATATTTAAAAAAATATTTTATATATAATGCTTGTTAACCTCACATTGTATTCCGCACATAGCAGGGTAGGCATAGCTTTCCGCCCAAGTTCTAGGTACATTTGCAAGTGGCAGAACTCTATACCTCACTTTGTCTACTCTCGAAAGAAGAAGAAAAAAGAAGAAGAAATGAAAATAATAAAGGCTGTTAGTTACATTTTATATAATAAGAAAAGAGATTAGATATCCACTTGGGGGAATCTAATTATTTTCATTTTCAAAAATTTGGTCGTACAGTGTCTTAACACTAGACTGTCTTTGTCTACTCTACTGTATACGAGATAAAGCGTGAAATTAAAGGAAATATCAATTACCGGAGTTAAAAGGCGTCGTGACGTAGCTGAGTTTCTGCAAATGCACATAATGGAGTGACGTATCGTTTGAGGGATTCTCGTTCGGTTGACTTGTTTTTATTACCAAATTACCCGACGAATCCAACGATAGGGTAATCGGACCTGAAAATACAGACAATTTATCAATTCGTATATAATATTATATATATATTTTTTTCTTCTAATATATAGATTTAATTTTGCCGCCATTTTTACATTACATTGTTGTTAACTCTGGAGGAAAAAAAAATGGTAGTAAAGCGTCAACTTAATTTTAAATCTAGCATTAATTTTAAAGATTCGTTTAAGGATAACAATACATTTTGTTTTTAATACGTTTTCTAAAATATTTTTTTATCCTTAGAATAATATAAAACTTAAAAACATATCAAAATGGCAAAATTAAAAGTACCTGTGACATTATCACCGTAATTCCTCTTAACCAACGCCAATAGGGCTGTATTGGGTGTTTTTGGTTGCGTCATCGATACATTCTGAGGTATCGATATTCCACTCGATATGACATGTACGCCAGACGTCGTGGGACTTATTATCGATGATATCGAGTTCTCTAGTGATGTCTGAGTTGATAGATTCGGCGTGCTTATCGATATTCCTTGCACGCTGTTCGTTATACTTTGCGTGTTAGATGTTAGGGATTGTGAAAGATGTGGGGAACTTGATATTTGGTTAAGTGGTTTGCTTATTTGTGTGAACGCTGTCCATTGTCTATGATTGTCACCTGTAATAATTATTATATTTATAATTATAAATTTGTTGTTAATTTAAATTTAAAATATGATGTAATTAAAGAAATTATTGTCTATATATCTATAATAAAAATGACATTATTATATTATAAATCATATTAATATTAGAAAGTGGACGTAGTATGAGCGGCTGACATTAAAAGCGACAATTGTGGGTGCGCTGCTGCGTGCGTTCCCACACAGGGAAATGAATTTTTTGCGGCGTTGAATTCCGGGGGTCAACACAAAATTCCTCGAAATAAGGCGAAAAGTGAGAAATAATGCCTTAACAGTAAGATCGGTCTGTCTTTCTACACTGTAATATGCGTGATACAACGTAAAACTAAAAGATAATAAAAAAATTGTTTATATTTTTACCTATATCAGCGTGAGTAGACTTGAAAGCACCACCTGTGGGCTGGAACACTTTTGATCCGCCGGGACTTGAAGCCGTTATACCCCCCAATAGATTATCCGATGATCCGGCCCTAGGATATAACAATATACTTTATAGTAAAAAAAACATGGAACAAAGAGATTGTAAGTATGTATAATTTAAAATTTACAATAAAACGTTTCCAGCGTTTGTTTGTATAATATACTTTTATGGCACATATAAAATAGATATTTTTAAATATTTTTTTCCTATAGCCTTTTAGCACTTAAGAATCGAATCGAAAAACTTTTAAACACAAACAAAGGAATAATAGTTAATACCTAGCTTTTATAGCTTTTGGTCGCCTCGTATGGTCGTGTGGGGGCAAATAATCGCGAGTTTCGAGGCCTTCTGAATCTGAATCTGTTACTTTCTCCCCACATTTAAGATCAATTTCTATGTTTTGTGCTGGGGCTGGTGTTTCCTCTATGGTTTGACTTATTTGCTGAAAGTAAATACAATGTTGAAAGTAATGTTCATTTATTTATTTTTTTTTACTTTAAAATGAGGCCAGTCGTGGCGCAAGGGCACAATGTGTGACTGTAAAATCAATTGGTTGTGGGTTCGATCCCCACTCGAGGAAATGAAATATTTATTTACATTTATATTTTCATTTCTTCACTCTGGTGTCGGAGCAAAAGCGCGGTGAGTTCCGCCACTTAACGCGCAATGCCTCCAAAACACGGCGGAAAGTGGGGAACGGAGTGTCTTAACACTAGGTTCACTCTATCTACCCTGCTGTGTGCGGGATACAGCGTGAAGCTGATCAGATCAAAATGCAATGTTTCTATTACAGTACGGCCGATGTGTTATAGCTACTTTAAAAAAAGGCTTTCAGAACGATTGCGCGTTGTTAATTCGAAAAAGAAAATTAAAAATCTAATCCCTTACCATAGGTTCATCATCACTAAGCTGCGGGGAGCCCACGTGGTTGTAGGCTTGTGCATTTATTGTAATTTCAGCACTTGTTGGAATGCTCGAATTGGGACCTTCTGATGGCGTACGAGGACTCTGTAATTGTATTTTCGTTTAATTATTTCATCATTAATTATCTAAGTATCATATAATAAACATTTAGTTTGTTATTATATATGAACACTTAGATTATATTTGCTTACTATTTATAATAACATTTGTTTTTAAATAATGTTAAGTTTTTTTTTATTAAATTCTCCGGAATGAGCCATATTTTTTGTATAATATATATATTTTATTATGTCATAATAAAAAAACTATATAGAAATATATATGTTTTAATTACCTGTGGCATAGAGCCTGTGGGGTCACGACTACTGGACGACTTGCGCCTGTCTTTGTTACACCATTTCCACTCAGGGTGCGCTTTGAAGTGAGCTTCTTTTACCTTTCAAATACAAAGAAAAATGTTTTTAATCCCATATTAGATATAATAACTTAATGTATCACTCCACTTCAAAAACATTTCATATTAATGAACATAACATAAGAATCCAACATTGTTGTTGGCTTCTAGTTATTGAATTTCCAAGGGAGAAAAAATTAAATAGAAAATTCCAAGTCAATTAAGTATTCACTAATTTGCTCTCAAAATTTTAATAGAATTTAAACGGAACTGAAGTGTTTCTAACGGAATGTGAACCATCACGCACAACCATCATTTTAGGCTGGCTTGTAAAATTTAAAACTTTTGTTACGTTTGCAGCTATTATTGTATACACATATATCAAACATTCATACAAAAAAAAAAAAACAAAAACCCTAAAACTAACCTCGCTAGCTAATTCATTATACTTCTGTTTCTCCTCCGGCTTCAACGAGTACCACCATTCCCCCAATATCTTGCTTACAGTGCGGTTGTCCTGATTTGGATGCATTTGGTGCACGACTTGACGATGACGTTTGGAGAATATCATGAACGCGTTCATTGGACGGCGGATCCTTCGTTCCTTCTGGGATAACAAATTAAACTTAAGTATGTACAATCAATTTATTTTCATAAACTCAAATATAGCAAAAATTAAACCTAATATGATGTATAAAGATACCCAAAAATGGTGGGTTTAATTTTTATAAGCAAAATAGTCTTCTTTATAACACATAAAAGAATAATTAATATAAAAAAAAATTGAAATCAATTTCAAGTTTGGGCTACAATGAGTTTTTGTGTTATAAATCTAAGCAGAAAAGTCACTTTATAATATGTAGTGTTATGTTTTTGGTAAATTTTATAGTAAGCACCTATTTAAATTACCTTTTTACAATCAAGCCACAACCATCGCATTTATTAAATTTACAAAATAAATGTATATCATCACTATATTAGAATATTCTACCTTTTCTTGGCCTGCAGCTGGTTGATTGAGCGATGAGAGACTTTGTGTGCGTCTATTGTTGTCTCCATTGCTGGTGTCCTCACATTCAAACACTTCGTCGTCTTCATCTGTGCACATTGGTGTTACACCATCTACACAAATTAAAAAAATATATATAATTTTACATTCATTAAAATAGGCCTTCACCCGAAGAGGGGCTCTTGTAAACTATCTAATGTCCAAAAAATCCAATTATTCTTTTTCATTTTAGCAAGATTTTTTAACGTCACTATTTAGGGAAAAGGGACCTGGGGACCTAATACACTCCGTCCTTCGTAAATATATGCGTATGTATACGGGAGGACGGGAAGCCGAGCGGTATTAGAAATGTCCAATAGAATAGCGTTGCCATGCTACTTACTGATACTGAAGCTAAAAGACCAATAAAAACTAAACAACTCACCAGTCCCCTCCACCTTGATCTGATCCTCGGTCTTCACGACCGGCGTGTGCGGTGTGTGGGGGGTGTGCGGAGTGTGAGGGGTGTGGGGTGTCCGGGGGGTGCGCGGCGAGGCGGGGGGCGAGGGCGCGCGGATGAGGGGGACCAGCGACGTCCAGGGGAACACCGTGGGCACGCCGCTTGTCGATACTGGAACAATCATGTAGCGTCAGAATTGTATAAACACCATAACTACTGTCCATATATTTCCAATACTTGAACAGTTACAAACTTTTTACTTGTATAATATTTTATATAAACAAAAATTATATCTTATTAACACAGTAGCACATCTCGTAAAAAATAAAACAATATTAATAACCGAATTTCTGAACATTATTTTCAAATATTTACCGATAATAGTAGCATGTGATGGCGCAGGCAACACTGGCAGTAGTTTATTCGGCGTGACTATCACTGCACTGTTGACATTGTTCACCTGAAAATATACAGTTTATTAATATAAAATAATAGTAGATATATAACATCTCTTTTAACCACAAAAATAGAAAAAAAAATTAAATTTTTTTTTTAGTTATGTAAATGTACATAAACTTATAAAGTATATAATTCGTAGTAAAAAGACCAAATATTCCGTTTTGTTATCAGCCAACTTCAGCCAAAAAATCTTCGGCTATAGCTTCCGTTTTGTTAAATAATAAATGTATTTTAAGAATATTATATATACCATAATTAAAATATTAATTTACAATACGTACAAGTGATTCTATAAGTTCTCCATTTTTTGGTTTTTTACGGAAATCTAATAAATTAATACCTATTTTAATAACAACTTTCATCCAATGCGTAAAATGGCACTAGATTTTAACAAATAATAGCATTTTTAATATTCCTTGACAAATTTGAATTTTGGTTTCAGCCGAAACTCTTCGCCTTATTTCTTCGACTGAAAACTTTTCGCCGATCAGACACTAATAATAACTAGAATAAGTAAATCATACGAAAAAGTGCAGCAAACGATTGTTATCTTCTATGTAAGAACAAAAACAGAATTATTACGAGACTGATGTCTCGTGTCGCTGAAGCCATAGTTCGAGATTAGACTATTTTTTTTTATGGAAAAGACAAGGCTAACGACACCTTGCGACACCAGAGGAGCTACAGGTGCGTTGTCGGCCTGCAAGGTGGGTTGTGCGCCGGAGCCCGGCATTACCTGATGCGAAACGCAGTGGCATAAAGCCACTACTTCACGCCGGTTTTAAATGCCGGGGGTGGTAATGATCCGGTCGAGTCTGCCCATGCGTGTTGCCATTGCTGGCGACGTGACTCTACCACACGTGATTGTGATGACTAGATTTCATGTTCGTCACTTTTTAACTCAAATGTAACGATTTTTTTGGCTATAAAGATCTAGAAACGTTAATGTTACCGTAGTACATTATATAACGGAAGATATCTATACTAATATTAAATAAATTATGAGTTTGTTTGGTTGAACGCGCTTAGCACAGGAACCGCTAGTTCGATTTAATTTATTTTTTGTTGGATAGTCCATTTATCGAAGAATACTAGTCAAAATTCGGCAGAAAGTGGGGAACGAAGTGTCTTAACACTAGGTTCCCTCTGCCTACCCTGCTGTGTGCGGGATACAGCGTGAAGCTGATTTGATTTTTTTACTAGTCAAAATTACATTAAGTAAATTATTCCCCTATAATTCACTACATTGAGTTAGAGAGTTGCTTTGGGGACTTAACATTATCAATCAGTATCATGTTTCATACATAGATAAACAATAGTTATTTCTAGTAAAAAATAAAAAAAATCAGCTTCACACTGTATCCCGCACACAGCAGAATAGGCAGAGAGAACCTAGTGTTAAAATACACCGTTCCCCACTTTCCGCCGAGTTCTGGAGGCATTGCGTGTTGAGTGGCGGAACTCAACGCCGCGCTTTGCCTCTACTCCAGAGCGATGAAATGAAAATATAAATGTAAGTAAATATTTTACCTCCTCGAGTGGGGATCAAACCCATAACCAGTCGATTTTACAGTCACACTCTGTGCCCCTGCGCCACGACTGGCCTCTTTCTAGTGAATATAAAAATTTTACATACATGATCACCATTGTCCATATTGCGATGATCGGGCTCTGGCTCGTTGTTGTTATTTATTTGTTGTAACTGATGCTGTTTGTGGTCCATCTGTTTAATATTTTGTTTAATTTAAAAAATATATATATTAAATGTGTGTACTTAATTTGTAACAGAACAATACATGTTAAAAGAAAGTGAAGTGTTTCATAAATCAACATAAATTATTAGTATATTTTTGCATTTTGATCCCGATGTCCCGTATTTATATATCCGGGTAGTGCTCAATTTTCAAGACGGAGTGGCGGAATTCAACGCCGCACTTTTTCTAAGAAAACGACGTTGGTAAGCACCAACGTGAGAAAAAGAAAATAATTTGTTCCAAAGTCTCTAAATCAAACTTACAACAGGGTTTTCATTTAGACTCCCTCAATGATAAAATAAAATTTATAACATAACATATCTCTTTCCAACTAACCTGAACAGCATCAGTCGGCTCGTTTTTTATCACCACAACAGTCTTCTTCTCTAGAGACTTCTGCGGTATAACATAAAACCGCGGCACTGCCTCCTTCACGTCGTTGTCCACGACCGACACGAGCCTCGCTTGAATGGGGGCCGGTTTCACTATCCTCTTATCATCTAAGCGAGCCTCGGAGAGCTCTAAACCCCTGGGTTCCATCCCCAACCCGCGTGTATCCTGAGGCACTGTATGCTCCTCATCATCATACTCCGAGACCCTTCTATTGACAAAATTTTCATTTTTCACCGGTGATGCCACTTCTGTTCTGTACTGTTCTAAGCCGTTTCTGCGCAACGGCGTCCTGTATATGTCCATGTCGATGCCGTTTGTGGGCATCCTGTGCACCACTAGGTTGTGCGGTACATCAACATCTTTCCTAGTGTTTGCGATACTAGTTTGTATATTTTGGTTCATGCTGTTTATTATGGAAATATTTTGAGGTAAATTCAGTGATGAATTCAAAGTTGTCGGGGTTAAGTTCTGCTGTATACCATGCATGCTTAGACTTGAAGTGTGCAGACCGGTAACGTTGGAGTGACTCGATTGCACTGTGGTAGGTCCGTTGCGATTGTCAATCTGAAACAAGAAAGTTATTTAGACGTATTGGAAAAGTTAAATTTGATATTTGAATAAATAAAATGAATCAGCTTCACGCTTTATCCCGCTTATAGCAGGGTAGGCAGATGGAACATGGTAATAAGATACTCCTTTTTTTTATAGAAAAGACAAGGCAAACAAGCGTTCGGGTCACCTGATGGTAAGTGATTACCGCCGCCCACGACCCCGTGCGACACCAGAGGAGCTACAGGTGCGTTGTCGGCCTGCAAGGTGGGTTGGGCGCCGGGGCCGGCATTACCTGATGCGAAACGCAGTGGCATAAAGCCACTACTTAACGCCAGTTTTAAACGCCGGGGGTGGTAAAGATCCAGTCGAGTTTGCCCAATAACCTTTACCCACTTTGTGACGAATTTTTCGGTGCATTGTGTGTTGAGTTGCGGAACTTATCTCCGGATTTTTGTATTGGTGCAAGAATGAAGAAATGAAAATATTAATAAATAATAATTCGTTATCCGAGTGGAGATCGAATCCACAACTGTTGCCTTACAATAAACATCCTTGTGTTCCTGCGCCACGACGGGTAAAAACAAAACATGGTATCGTAATAATTCCTGTAATTTTAGAAGAAATATTAATTGATTCTAATCGAGATGTTTTAACATAATTATGAAAAACATATATTAACAAGTTTATTTTCCAAAACTATATAAAGATTGATTTGATTTAATTTTATAATAACAAGAATTTTACAAAAAATAATTATTATGCAAAAGATTTACCGTAATAATATTTTATTAATAACATCTATGCGGCGTTGAGTTCTGTCATTCAACACGCAATTCCTCCAGAATTCGCCAGAAAGTGGAGAACAGTGTCTTAACATTAGGTTCCCTTTGTCTGCCCTGCTGTGTGCGGGATACAGCGTGAAGTTGATTTTATTAGATTTTTTTTAATAGTATTTTAAATCATAGCAATACCTGATAATGGTAATTGTTTGGTGCTGGTGATACTCTTATAACGCTGGTGGCGACACTTCCTATAGGTGAATTAACTCGCGCCGGTCGAAGTGACTCGGGCCTGTTGAAAAAAACATATTCATATAATAATAATATATAATTGAAAATAATAGTAATAATAAATAAGAATATAATTGAATTATTTAAGGAAATAATAAAATTGGTTTATAATGTCTTTAATAATAATGTAAATAGTATAATTTACTGAATAGTTGTTATCTAAGATATTACATGATATATTATTAAGTTTAACATTTTAAATGATATTTTGTATGTAAATTGTTAATATTGTAAGTTTTATTGTAATAGTAAACAAATCAATGTCTCCTTAATCTACGTTCAAACATACGCTCGTGAATGACCATGGAGTAATCTGAACTGTTTGAAATGTCAGTTTCAAAAATAGATAATCTAATATGATCGTAAATACAACGGATGTGTAATATTTAAAAGGATGACACATAAAAGACAGGCAATAGTGACGGACCGTATGACGTTGTGGTGGTAGAGCGCGTGCGGGCGCGGCGGCGGCTGCGGCGAGGAGATGGGCACGAACACGTTGCCGCGCAGCACCGGCGACCCGCCCGGCGGCGACGCGCCCGGGCTGCCCGAGCGCGAGCTGCCCAGCGACACTGCGCCACAACACCACAACACTTTACTATATTCATCATATCATTTTAAAACTATATTGAAAACTAAACTTTCACTTAATTCAATAAAACAATTATTTATAAAAATTTTGTCAAACAACATGTTTAAAATCGACTGAAATAAAACAAAAACTAAATGTTAAGTGAATGCTGTGATTCAAGTAATTTCTGAAATAGACAAAAAAAGAGACAAAGAGACAAAAACAAACAGACAAAAAAAAATACAATCATTATTTTTGGATCTATATAGTTATTAAACGATACATTTTTTTATATATATCTTCAATATACAGATACCAATTCGTTACGTTAATTAAAAATATAAATACTTTTTTTATACATTTACACTTTTTGTCGCGTAACAGAATAAACAGATACATTTTACATTTTTAGTGTTATTCCACACTTTAAATTTTCAAAAAAGTAGAATTAATAGAAATGAAATAATTATTAAGTTATTTTATTTTGAAATAACCGCCAAATTTGGCATTTTAATAGGACCATCATCATAAAATCATTAATTTTTGAAAAAAATTCGTGACTATCACTTTATACTTCTTGTATTATAAGAAGAAAGAGCTTAATTTTACATATCAAATGGCGTAACTCAACGCCACATTATATGTTACTGACCAAGCATATTGGCAGCCTCAGTCTCATCAGGGTCGAAGCGTCCAGCGACTCGGTAGCTGGGCGGCGTCGTGTCTGATTCGCGGGAAGTCTCATCCCCTTCTACGCCCGTGCCGTTGGATGACAGGGATTTACTGCTACTTCTGCGTTGATCAATTATAAATGAGATGATTAATATAAATATTACATATTTCGAACGACTAATAAATATGTTAAAAAGTATTTAAACCCATCAAACGAACCACTTTTAACACATACAAACACTATTACATCTCTATCCTTCTGCTTAAAATATATATAAAATGGGAAAACCTTTAAATGTATTTAAATCTGATCTGTAATTTATTGCAACGGTATAAAAAAATTGATGATATTCAAATAAGTAATCACTTTCACTGTCCATGTACAAAAGCTTTTTAAGCTTTACTTCATTATATGAAATGGTTAAATTAAATAAATAATATACTTGTACTACCGCGCCACGACGGCCTCTATATTCTAAATTATGTTAAATTTTTATTGTAAAAATAAACCACCACACCACAATCATGTAACAGTAAATGCGTTGCTGGTTCGATTCCCACTCGGAGAAATGAATTATTATTTATTAATATTTAAATTCTTCGCTCTAGAGACAAGGGAAAGCGCGGCGTTGAATTCCGTCACACAACACGCTGTTTTTCGAAAAAAAAACATTCTTATACCTTTGCTGCTGACCATGCTGTGCCAACGGCGTGTTAGACGAGCGGCCAACACTCCGCAAGGACAGGTGTCTCGAACAATAACCTCTCCGTTGACTCTCTTTAGTGCAGCCATCCTTGGAACACAGGCGCCGCCACTGCTTGCCGTTGTACTTCTTGCGGATGCCCGTGGGGGTTGATACTACGTCACCTTTTTTGTATTTGTGGGGGGTAGTCGCTTGTGATCTGTTTTGGGAATAAATATAATAATAATAATAAGTAAATACAAGGGTTGAGGCCAGTCGTGGCGCAGGGGCACAAAGTGTGACTGTAAGATCGACTAGTTGCGGGTTCGATCCCCACTCGAGGAAATGTTATATTTATTTACATTTATATTTTCGTTTCTTCGCTCTGGTGTCGAGGCAAAACGCGGCGTTGAGTCCCACCACTTAACACGCAATGCCTCCAGAAATCGGCGGAAAGAGGGGAATGGAGTCTTAACACTAGGTTCCCTCTGCCTGCCCTGCTGTGTACGGGATACAGTGTGAAGCTGAT
Source organism: Heliconius hermathena (assembly GCA_013403705.1). Taxonomy (NCBI): domain Eukaryota; kingdom Metazoa; phylum Arthropoda; class Insecta; order Lepidoptera; family Nymphalidae; genus Heliconius; species Heliconius hermathena. The sequence continues at coordinate 144,846 of JAAIXJ010000249.1, forward strand.
TTGATTTAAAATACAACGGCTATGGCAAATTTTAAACTGTATACAAATTACTTCTTAATTATTATTACAAACAAATACTTAAAGCCTGAGGAGGTGATATGTAAATTCTCTTTCTATCTTATTTTATTTCTTTTATTTCCAAAATATACTTATTAGATCACCTTGGGGTAGGGGCTTGAGATCGTGGTGTGAGGCTGCCTTCAATTAAACTAGAAGTGCTGCCCCGACTTTGAAGACTGCTTCTTTTACTATTGCTACAATCTAAGAATCATAAACAAAAAAAATTATACAATGCATTTTTTATTACGACGTCACATCAATAGAAGATAATATATCATATCTGGTGTATAGTACTACGAATGATCGTGTTATCTTATAAAGCAAAAAAATATAAATAAAATCAAGATGATCGATAAAATTATAGTATTAAAATACTTTAAATATATTTCTGTAGTTGTATCAATCAAACTTATTTTGACTAGTATTCGTAGAACATAATGTGATCGTGGTCATGGTGCAGGGGCACAAACACACTCTAAGCACGATTGTTTATGGATTCGATTCCCACTTAAAAAAATGAAATATTGAATATTTTCATATTTTTCGCTCTGATGACGACACTTAACGTGGCGTTAAGATTCACTACTCAACACGCAGTGCCTTCATAATTCAGCGGAAAAGTGGAAGGGACTAGGTTCCCTCTGCCTTACCCGCTGTTTGCGGGAAACAACGTGAAGCTAAAAAAATGTGTTATTCTAATCGATCATATGGATTTTGATATCTGCGTGATAAGTTATTGTTATCAAAACATAAAATACCCCAATCAGTAATAAGTAATATTTTTATTAAGTTTATCTTTGTGTGTATATCAATATGGAGTGTTTTCGTAATATATCATGTTTTTGTTGAACTTTATTATATTAATTATGTAATGTAGCATTTCATTTTAATATTATAATATTTAATAAATTTTAAACTCATATTATGTAATTGATAGATTTATTTTAAACTCGTGAACAGCCCGCAGCGTTGCTAACGTTAAAACATACGATATTTTTTTTGTTAATCTGAATTGCTTTCATATTCTAATAGCGTTATCATTGTGAAGACTTTGAACAAAATACTCGATATATTTTTTTATATGTTTTGAGTTCTATCAGATTGATCCCAATCTTCCAATAACAGGTTTTCTCATATATCTTCAATGTACAGAGAGAGATCAGTAACAATTTTATGGTAAGACAATGTGTTGTTTTATTTAATAATAATTAATACGCAAGACTTTTAAATGTATCCATAATAGGCTCTGATATTTACAAAGCACTGAGTTGAGTTCCGAAACTTAAAATATTGTTTGAGATTCTGGTGGAAAATGGAAAGTAGTGCCTTAACACTAAGTTCAGTTTACCTATCGTGCTACTGTACACTGCATAGAAGTATTAAAAATAAAAATATAGTAATAAAACTAAAGTAAAAGTTAAAAAGCTCCTTTCGAAAACTTACCAATATGCGAAGGCTCTCCCAGAAACATGATATTTTCGCTGTGCAAATCGTCATCACTTTCACCGTAATCATCGAACCTGGAACCATTCGACAAGGCGCCCACTGCCACTTGACCGACGCCCGGCATCGGCGACGATGTGGCGAAGTGATCGCTTATTGTATACTGGAAAAAATAGTTTTTTAATTTGGAAGTCCTCTAATGTAGTTTAGAAGAATTCAGTTTACAAGATAATAGGTAATAGGTAACCGTGGTGTAGCGGTAAAGTGTCTGACTGTAAAAGCGACGGTTGCATTGTTGGTTCAATTCCAACTAGGATGAATAAAATAAAATGAATTCTTTTCACTTACTCGCTCTGGTAAGAATAAAAAGTGCGGCGTTCAGTTCCACTACTCAATACACAATGTTTCGAGAATTGGAAAGTGGGGGGAACAGAGAGTCCAGGGATCCCTGTGCTCTGCTTTAAGTGGGGCTTAGAATTAAAGAATCGTAACTAAATAATGATAATAATTAAAAAATAATGTATACATATTGTATGTATCTTTTTTAATATTGTAAATTTATGTGTTAATTTTTTGTGAAAAGAAAAATATTTTTAATTATATTACGTATAAAGACCAATTTATAAGTTTCGTATACTAAAGTAACTTGACTCACTGGCACGGATGCATGGTGCATGTGCATGTGCTGCATGGGGGCGGGGGAGGCCAGCGACGCGTCCTCCAGCTCGTCCGCCCACGGCGGCTGCAGCAGGCGGACGTCGGCGCGCGTGACGCTCACTATCTCCTTGCACGCGCTGTCACCGTCTGTCACCTTAGGAAATGAGGGGAAACGTCTTTGATCACAAAATAGTTTCAAAAAACACGTTTTAGAGTATTTTCTTGTTATCCAATTCTTCGTGTTATCTGGGAACAAAGTCTTAAGACATTTCGATCTCATTAAGACACTCCCGTACCCCACTTTCCGTCGAATTCTGGGGGCTTTGCATGTTGAGTGGCGAAACTTAACGCCGCGCTTTTGCCTTGTCACCAGAGCGAGGAAAATACTGGCCTCATCTGTAAATAATGTAATGTTTTCCGATCCGGAAGCTGTTAAACCAAATCAGACGATAAGAAGTAACTAACTTAACTTAGCTTCACGCTATATTCCTAGCGGGTTAGATCTTTCACTTCATCCATTGTCATCAACCTCTTAATACATGCCTTCCGGGGAGTCGTCATGCTTTTACGTGATTATTCTCCAGCATCATTGATACTGTGTTTTCGAAGGTCAACCGAGGTCTCCCCCTACCTCTCTTACCGCTCACTTTTCCATCGTAAATATTTTTTGCCATTCTTTCATCACTCATTCGTTCGTCGTGCCCAAACCAGCTGAGCACGTTCTTCTTCATTCTAGCCGTATGCAGTAATTGTCTAAAAAGCCTTGCAAGATAGATACACCAGATAGGTAAACTAAACACAGACAAAGTTAATAAAACCATGTTAAAAATCTTTATAAAAATTAAAATATTAAAGTATGTAATAAAAAGTACAAAAAACCTAATGTAGCGTTACTATTGAATTCAAATTTACAGTTTTATTCCATGTAGTCTAAACATAAATAAAATTAAAATTAAATTAGCTTCACGCTGTATCCCGCACACAGCAGGGTAGGCAGAGGGAACCTAGTGTTAAGACACTCCGTTCCCCACTTTCTGCCGAATTCTGGAGACATTGCGTGTTCAGTGGCAGAACTCAACGCCGTGCTTAACCTCGACACCAGAGCGAAGAAATAGAAATATAAATTTAAGTAAATATTTCATCTCCTTGAGTGGGGATCGAATCCACAACCAGTCGGTTTTGCAGTCACACCTCGTGCCGCTGCGCCACGACCGGCCTCAACCTAAACATAATATATTAAATCATATATTTGTAATAGTTTTAATGAACAAGGTGACCTTCAAACTATTATAAAACATTCACATAATAAGATAAACAAAATAGCTGACATTATATAATAATATTATATTATCTATTCAGATGTGCTCTATCCTAAGACTATTAAACTAACTTATTTCGTCTCCAAAGACGCCATAACTGGACTATACACCAAAACTGACCGTTTCCTGGTCCTTTTTTTCCCAACAATGAAGCTCTATTAACCTCTAAAACTCTAAAATTATGTAATTAAGTAACCACTGAGAGCACGCAGACTGAGATCACTCACATCAGGGGACAGCTCTATAACCTATTAAATTGAACCTGGCCATATCCTTGATCGTTACAGAAACTACCGTGATATCCCACAGACAATACGGTAGACGGAAGGAGACCTAATGTTAATTCATTCTCATTCATTTCCTGGAGTGGGAATCGAATCCACCACCTTAACAGTCACATCTTTGTGTCCCTGCGCCACGACCGGCCTCTTATAAGCATTTTACTTTAGTCATATTAAGAAAATCACAAAAAAAATACTTTCAATTAAAAAAAATATTATATATATATATATATAATATATATATATATATGATAATCCATAACCATACATAATCCGCGTAAGAATGTGTCGAAACATATTTCAAGTTTACTCATACGGCGAAACAACTGTGAAGAAGCCAACACGATGCAATTGAGATATAGCCGGTGAGTGAGTCACCATTGATACATTATTGTAGAGACTTGTTTTACTAAAAGTTAGATCTTTTATCAACATATATTATAGCTGGCGATGATTTGAGAAAGATTTATGATTTTAATATATATTATAACATACACTCAGTGGTGTAGCGAGCCTTAGAGCCCCTCCCCCCTGTTTCAAAATAGGGCCCAGGGCCCCCGCCCTGTATTAAAATTGGGGGTCCCAAATAAGAGATAAAGATTTGGAACAAAAGAATAATATGTCAGTTTTTTATATGCTTTTTTTCGGAAAGCATGAGATTAGGATCACATTGTAAATAACAATTTATGAATTTTTAATTACACTTGGGCCCCGTAACATTGAAACGGTTGATACGGCGATCCCTACTAGCCCCTGTATATAACCCGTTTTTAGCCAGAGGGAATTGACGTTTAAAACGAAAAAATATAATATAAATAATAAACATAAAAATATATATATTTTATTGCACAAGAATTGAGACTTTATAGATAAATAACCTAATTCTTTGCTTTAGAAAAAAAATTAAACTTTTAGTTGCAAGCATTTATTTCATATCATTTAAAATATCTCAGTTTAATAATATTATTTTGGTCAAGTCAATTAAGACATTTATCAGGTTGACACTAAAGGGAAAAATAGCTCGACCCAAAGGGATATTTTTAAACACAATTTAAACATAAAATGCACGAGGCGGTCGTGCAGCAGCAGCACAGTGGCAAATGCGTGTTACTATAAACGCAACGGTTGTGGGTCCGATCTCCACTCGGGGAAATTAATTATTAAATATTATTATTTCCTCACTCTGGTAATAGGGTAAAGCGCGGCGTTGAGTTCCACCACTCAACACGCAATGCCTCGAGATCAATAAGAAATCTTGAATGATTTTTACGGGATCTATTTTGAGATGGTCTTTATTCTTAATTGTCTGAATCCATATGCATTGTATAAGTCACGCAAAAAACGTTAACTAAATATTGCAAGGAAATTCAACATGACATTACATTCTACTATTTTAATAAATTGTAATATTAAAACAATGCGATTGCGGTAAGTTTAATCAACTGTTTTTGGTTGAGAATTATTTAATGATAAAAATCAAATATATAAATCAGCTTCACGCTGTATCCCGCACACAGCAGGGTAAGCAGAGGGAACCTAGTGTTAAGACACTCCGTTCCCCACTTTCCGCCGAGTTCTGGAGGCAATGCGTGTTGAGTGGCAGAGCGGCAGAACGAAGAAATGAAAATATAAATGTAACTAAATATTTCATCTTTTCGAGTGGGGATCGAACCCACAACCAGTCGATTTTAGTCACACTTTGTGTGTAAATGTAAATGACACATGACACATTCGCCCATGGAGGAGCGAATGTATTTGTCGATATATCGTGGAAGTTGCCTATACGTCTTTTTACGACACCTACCGATCACGCCACTATTAAGCGCGTCATTAATTCTTATTCATTATCAGCTTCACGCTGTATCCTGCACACAGCAGGATAGGCAGAGGGAACCTAGTGTTAAGACACTCCGTTCGCCACTCTCTGCCGAATTCTGGAGGCACTGCGTGTTGAGTGGCAGAACTCAACCCCGCGCTTTTGCCTCGACACCAGAGCGAACAAATGGAAATATAAATTTAAGTCAATATTTCATCACGTCGAGTGGGGATCGAACCCGCAACCAGTCGGTTTTACAGTCACACTTTGTGCCCCTGCGCCACGGCTGGCCTTTTGTAAATGCTTACGATTATAACCCTTCATACTCTATACTTTTGAAATCGTTTAGTTATTAATGCTTTTTGTTATTATTTGAAACTACCTTGCTAAAAGTTCTTATGTTTACACAAATATGAATAGAACCAAAGACCATGACATGGTCGCAGGTTCTGTTCGTTTATTTTCAATACTGATACCGTATCTATTCCCACATATACATTATTACAATATACATTTCTTTTCTTTTAATTCTATATGACGAAATCGTAATGGAATACTAGCGTCAGTTATACTTTTGAGATACCGCTCAAACAAATATCCAGATTCTCAGTAATGAGAGTCAGTCAAAGTAATGTGACATAACGTAACTATTCCTTGTGCGTTATAATTTTTAACCACTTCTGTAAAAGGAGGAGGTTCTCAATTCAACTGTATTTTTGTGTTATCAGATTAGTAATAACTAGAAATATTATATCCTCGAGTAAAACTTAAAATGTTTTTTTTTGTACTCCATATACATATACGATTATAAAAATATGATTTATATATTATAGTATCAAAATATTGTTAAAAAAATTAAATTAGCTTCACGCTGTATCCCGCACACAGCAGGGTAGGCAGAGGGAACCTAGTGTTAAGACACTCCGTTCCCCACTTTCTGCCGAATTCTGGAGGCACTGCGTGTTGAGTGGCAGAACTCAACGCCACGCTTAACCTCGACACCAGAGCGAAGAAGAGCGAGAAGAAGTGGAAATATAAATTTAAGTAAATATTTCATCTCCTCGAATGGGGATCGAACCCACAACCAGTCGGTTTTGCAGTCACACCTCGTGCCGGTGCGCCACGACCGGCCTCATAATATTGTTTGTACATCATAATTGATATAATCAATAAACAAATAGATGTTTTTTTATAAGAAGATACTATACATACAAAATGTTCCAAGCGTGCGTATAACTAGAAAAGTCCCGTCATTTGGAACAGCTCTCAAAATCTCCAAAAGTCCAAAGATTGACTTTTGATTCCTACTTAAATACTTAATACATAATAAACTTGTCACCAAAACTTTTTCTATGCACTTTGCATGTTCTAGGATTAGTAATTAGTCTAGTGTAAAAAATATTTTGTAAACTCTTACCTTAACACGAATCTTGATGGGCGACTTGTTCACTTCATACAGGGAACCTTCAACGAACACATTATGCACATTCTCCCTATTGGGATCAGTAGTCCTAAAAACACACGCGGATCCTATCAAACGGGACAACTGATCGATTTGGGGGCTCGCGTCACTGATCACATCGTATCTGTTCACACCGAATATATCACTGTACTCCATCGGTTCGTTCTCCTGGCCGTCCAGTTCCACTATCACTTTGCAGCCATCAGCCTGGCGTATCACTCCTGGTATGTAGACGCCACGCTGTTTCGCCAACACTCTATGGTCCCGCCATGATGACAAATCTATGTTTGGGTAGTGTAGACTGTATGGTGGAGATGAACGCGGCACTATCGGCGAAGGCTGCATCACTGGTGCGTATGTAGGCGGCGTATACTCCACGGGAGGTGGAGCCGAGGTGGAGACGTTAATACAATTCCTCTCCGAGATACTGTTGGTGCAGTTCCTTTCTATTTCCTCCAGCTCTGAAGGATCAAACTTTCGTTTTTTGGGCAGATTTCGAACCGGCGCCTGCGTGGGCGTTTGTTGTGACGCTTGTGCGTTGCTGCTCGCGTTGCCTGGATTCGTCGGGTTTGCCATTGTGATGTTGGGTGTAGGATTTGTTGTGGATTGGGACAGACTCACTGTCCCCACGCTGCTTATCACTGATGCCGGAATCTATACAAACAAAAAATATTTTATTATTTTCTACATAAAGATAGACCAATTTTAAAACACCAATTATATCAATTTAATGTACCACGAACAATAAAAATCTTCTATGGTTATTATAGTTAACTAGCAAGTAGCTAAGTGGCATATAAACATTATAAAAGACATCAGCGACTTTCTAATCGATAAAAAACAATGTCGTACAAGGTTTAGAATATAAATATTTAATCAAAAAAGTCAAATGAGTGCACCAGTCGTGGCGCAGGGGCACAGAGTGTGACTGTAAAATCGACTGGTTGTGAGTTCGATCCCCATTCGAGGACATGAAATATTTCGCTTTATTTAAGTTCGCTCTAGTGTCGAGGCAAAGCGCGGTGTTGAGTTCTGCCACTCAGCACGCAATGCCTCTAATTCCGCAGAAAGTGGGGAACGGAGTGTCTTAACACTAGGTTAACTCTGCCTACCCTGTATGCTATATGCAGGATACAGCGTGAAACAGAAAAAAAACGATGTACTGGGCCAGTATCGAGTAGAGATGATGCAGCGTTGCTCTTACCGCACTCGACTAAACGAACATTTTAATTAAAAGCGAAAAACTAAATATTATAAATATTAACTAATATTTTAATAAGTACTAAATATATTTTAATGACATGTTTCCCTAAAAATAGCTCAATAATAATTTAACTAAAATACATATGTTAACAATTAATTATTTCTAACCGAAGAATGTTACTTCCGTATAACAATGAATGTCTTAGTGAGATGTAAATTATTATTATTATTATATACTTATTTAGAAAACGTATAAAAATTTGAACGTAGCGGGACTCGAACCCGTTCATGAACGTATGGCTCAGTGGTCAGAGCGCCTGGTCGGTTTCCGGGAGGCGCGGGTTCGAGTCCCACTACGTTCAAACTTTTATAAGTTTTCTAAATAAGTATTTTTCTTTCCTAAGTGTGGATTAACACTTTCTCGTAAATCGGACATTATTTTGTAATCTTTTATAATTGAATGAAATATTTTTGTAATTATGGAATAATAAAAAAAAACTAAATGAAATAATGATACCGTTTGTTCAAAAATGCAGCAACTTATATTAACTAAAACATATTCCTAGTAACTCAACTAGTGTTGCTAGTCTTCTAACTTTTCCTATAGCCTAAGATCCCAGGGCCTCCAGACCTATACATTTTAGCGGTACTACGTCTACGCTCGTATTTAAATATGTTTTTTAAGATATTTTAGCAAACCTAAAATGTTGAGGATTATTAGTCTAATAAATGTATAATTAAGACGTTATGTGTATTTAGTACCTTGAAAGTGGGATCCTTTCAGAGGTAGCCCCCAACTAAAGGTCCATAAGACCCATGCTCACGTACATTAAAGTAGAAATGCTCGTATTTAAATATGTTTTTTAAGAATAATGTTAAAAATGTATATTTATTATTATCAGACCATTTATGTGAACCTTTACTCCCGCCAGACATCCTAAAAGTTGTTTAAAATTGAGACAGTCTACGTTATACTAGCATGTCCAAATTTTACATATATTTTTTACGTTACTATTTCTTTTGGAATCTATTCATTAATAAGTTCTTTGATTTTAACGATTATTATACATTTTAAATGAAACTAATTTAACCAGATTAATCGCGTCTATTTAAGATTATACATTATGAAAACCCGACGTTTCGAACACTTTGCAGTAGCGTGGTCACGGGTAGACGGGGGTCTACACTCTTATAATCTCAGAGAGCTGATGTGCTTCACATGAGCTCTCTGAGATGAGAGCTTCCATACACTTGCAATATAATTATGGAAACTTCATCTCGTCTGGGATGATTGGCCCATACGATTGGTCTGTATGCTTACAAAGGCCTTGAAAAGGCCTATGGGTTGAAATTTAGAATATGAAAAATACACCTAATAGTAGTTTTATGGACCACTAATAAGACTATGGAGGGGAAATTGTAAAAAAAGGGGATTATAAAACTTTATGAAAACTTCAAACGAATATTAGTTTTAACTAAATTGATGATTTCGTGGTTTGAGAGATATGAGATAATTTAGATGAAAATATCTTTGCTTTATAGGCGAGTCCGACTCGCTCTTGGCCGGTTTTTTTACACACCATAAAGAAAATAATTAAAAAATATACATCAACCTGATCGTCAATATCCGGATATAGGTGTGTTTGAGTACGATAAAGGGGCCGCGGGGCGGGGGGCTGCGGCTGCGGAGCGCCGCCCGCGTGGGCCCGCTGCATCACCGCCTGCCGCTACCACGGATCACTCATTGCGCACCGACACCTGGAATATATAAAAAAAATGATTATGGAATTTAATCTACAGTATTGGAAATTGGATTTGGTTGCCATAATGTAATAACGATTGACAGTAATACTATTTATGTTTTAACATAAACATCAGCTTCACGTTGTATCCCGCAAACATCAGGGTAGCCAGAGGGAACCTAACGTTAAGACATTTTATTCATTATTTTCACTTGTTTCTTTTTATGTCATATTAGTATTAGTGATTCAACGAACTTAAGACAAAAATCAAGACAATTTTTTTTATTTTAATTCTAATTAAAATTTAAACATATTACTTCTATTTAAGTGAATCTTAGTATTTATAATTAAATATAAATAAGAATACACGAATGCTGATGCTAAGGTAAACTTTTCAGTTTAACTTAACATCAAATTAATAAAAACGAAACTTTAAAACCACTCTACGTTTTATTTTTTATTCAATATATTATAATATGTAGGTAAATGACCTTACTATATTGAAATCATTCAAATTAATACAATAACTTAATCATTTAACAGTTTAAAAACCATAATATGCCACTGACCGTTTTTATCTTATATAAAAAAAAACAGGAAACGAAGTGAAATGTACCTATACATACTATCATATAAGAGTTCCCTGAAATCCTAGTGGACTACTCAAACAAAATTACTGCCAGTAAATTGATAAGTTACAAAACAATCAAGTTTAACCAGCAACTCCTTTTTTTTGTTTTACGCTATTAATAAAGATTTCACATAAAACTAAGTAAGTATTTTAGTTATAGTAACCTTCTTTTCAATTTTTGTATAATATAACAAGTTTCATATCATTATTTCTCATACATATGTACCTAACATTTCACTGTCCGTCGTAACGTTGCATCATCTGAATAACATAAGGAATTCGTTTAAAAAAAACAGAAAGGATTATATTATATTATCGTTCGTCATTGAATAAATAGTAACTTAGTTTATTCTATTTTTTCAGCTTGACGCTGTTTCCAGCACACGGCAGGGTAGACGGAGGAACCTAGTATTAAGACGGAGTGTCTTTCTTCATATTCCGCCGAATTCAGGACGCATTGCGTGTTAAGTGGCGGCAGTCAACGCCGCGCTTTGCCTCTACACCAGAGCACACGAAACAATAGAGAATATATATAGATAGAGAAAATATTAAATACTTTACCGTATTTTACCGTATTTTTTTTTAGTAGTAGTAGTATTAGTAGTATTAAATATTTTAAACCACGAACCCACAACATATAGCCTTTAAACTCACACACTTGCCCGCGCCACGACTGGCCTCAACTCGATTTAATTAGATAATATTACCAAAAATTAATTTAAAAATATTATTATTATTGCTTTAAAGAAACCAATTTTGCAACGACAGACACACACTGCTTATTTCAAAAATTAAAAACGCCTACTAAAACATCGAACCAAGTTGACTGTCGAGTGGAGGGTTGTCAGATGATTATTATCTTGGTATCGCGCTATCATTACGGACACTGCGACCTAAATAGCTTTAAGGCGGAACAAATTTGCGTTTTATTTTGAGATCATTAATGGAATAAATTTACAGCTGTGCAAAATGCACTTGCATATTGGTATGTAGCGAGGTCGTGGTGGCGCTGGGGCGCTAGGGTGTGAGTGTAACGCAGCGGTTGTGGGTTTGATCCCCACTCGGAGAAATGAGTTATTGTTTATTAATATTTTCATTTCTTCGCTCTGGCACTAAGGCAAAAGCTCGATAGTGAGTTTCACCACTCAACAATGCCTCGAAAAATTCGACAGAAAGTAGGGAACAGGACAACACACTAGGTTCCCTTTGGCTACCCTGCTATGCGGGATACAGCGTGAAGCTGATATTGGTATATACTATTCTTAATGTTTTGAATACTGGACGAACTTTATGAAACAGAAAAATACAACGTTTACGAATTTATTATTTTTTGTTTCAAATTACAGAACATTTTTCACGATAAACATTACTAAACAATTACCTTTCTGTGAACACCTAGTACTATAAATGTGGAAATAGATGGAAACTTATTAGTTATATTTAGTAGCTCTATACGACTATAGAAGATTCACATAAAAGTAATTTAATTTAAATAGACATAATAAGAAGGCTGGCTAAAACTAAATATTGATTCACAATATAATCTAGACAAATTATCTATTAATATTGTTGTTATATAGTAATTTACTAAACACTATATGAAAGCCTGCGACGCGTGCGGCTATAAACGCGACGATTGTGGGTTCGATTATCAGTCGAGGGAACGACACATATAATATTTTCATTTCCTAGTTCTAGTAACGAGACAACGCGCGGCGTTGAGTTTCATCACTCACACACAATGACTTTAGAATTCAGCAGAAAACGGGGAACCGAGTTTCTTAACACAAGGTTGCCAGGTTCCCTCTCCCTACCCTGCTATGTGCGGGATACAGCGTGAATCAAATAAGTATATTAAAGAACTACTAATATTGCAATTAATTTGGCTGCAATAACTTTATATAATATCGATTTTTAACTTAAGAAACGATATTAACGACAAAATCGGAGGAAAAATAGAAACTCAACACCGCACTTTGCCTCGACACCAGAACGAAACAATGAAAATATAAATTTTAAACAAAATATTTAATTTCCTCGAGTGAGGACCGAATCGAACCCACAACCAGTCACGTTTACAGTTACACTTTGTGCCCCTGCGCCTACGACTGGCCTCTAAAACTAGTCAGGTACATATTAGATGGGGACAATTTTTGTCGCAGTAAGAACTATCATACTAACTATTTCAGTTTCATTCAAAATAGAATTAGCATGGATCAATAACCTGCAATCAAAAGGATCCGATCCGATCCTATTCTATAGAATATAGATTGCAATCAAATCTAAAACAATATTTAACATATTAATTTTACCCGGTTGCGGCCCGAAAGGAGGGTTATATTTATAGCGCGCATGTATGTATGTCCGTTCCATTATCTCTTTGTACCTGTTAAACCAGTGAACCGATTTTGATAAAAGAATTGTCTTGATGGCGCGTGTGTTATTGCAAACATTGATTAACCGACTCCTTTTTAGTTCATGCTTTCGAGTTTTTTGTATTGTTTATAATAAAAATATGTCATTTTATTTTTTTACAGCTTGACGTTGTTGTAAAGTGTTAAGACACACTGTTCTCGGCTTTCCGCCTAATTTTCGAGGCATTGTGTTGAGTGGTGGAACTCAACGCCGCGCTTTTTGCCTTGGCCAGACCAACCAGAGCGAAGAAATGTAAATATTAACAAGCAATGATTAATTCCCCCATGTGAGAATCGAACCCACAACCGTCGCGTCACAGTCGCTTGTACCTCTGCGCCACGACGGCGTTACATATATTTACCTAGTAAATACGTTTAATCAAGAAACTGAACGTAATTAGAACGTTATCGCTTATCACTCGTATAATGTATTAGCCATTGACGTTTTCTAATTACATAGATAGTTTGATCTTCGATTTGTTAGCACTTACAACCACTTGTCTACCAATAAATGTGACCAGACGTCCCATTTTGGACGGGACCGTCCATCTTTTTTTTGGTCGTGTGTCCCGCTCCCGTTGTCCCCAAATATGGCACTTGGGACGTAAAAATGTTTTTCAAAATATAGCATGTAAGTCAATTATCATTGTATAACAACCGAAAACCTAAAAAAAACTGAAATAAACATAAAATAGTCAAATGTTACTATAATAGTTAAAAAAATTATAAAAACTGAAATTAACACAAAAAACCCGATGTCCCGTTTTCAGCAGAAATAAGAATGGTAACGCTAACTATATGTAGGGTACACTCATTTGTATACATTCCAATGTAAACCTAATTTGACAAATTATGACGAAACCTTTTGCATATCTGTTTCTAAACGTTAAATATAGATAAACTATTTCTCATTAAAAGAAAAAAACACCTCAACAGATAGGTAAATATAATAAATACCTAAACACCAGCACTTTTCCCAAAAAAAAAAAACTAAAACAAATTGCATCAGTTCATATGGTTATCTAAAATGATTCATAGAATGGGATTTACTTCGGTTCACCAAAACGTGTTCCGACACGTCCATTGCGCGTGGTCTGACCTTGATGGAGTGGATACGTGATTATGAATCCTCGCTAAGCTACTGGTTGAATACATCATAGGATATAATGAACGCATCGAGCCGACTTTAATATAACCACTTATATAGAATATTACATTTTGTTTTTTTTTACTACAATAGATTTAACTTTTTATAAATAATAAGATTTTTTCAGCTTCACGCGGTATATCGCATATAGGCGGGGTAGGCAAAGGGAACCTTGTGTTAAAACACTGCGTTCACGCCATGGAACTTACCGCCTTTGCCTTAGGAATAGAGTAAAGAAATAAAACTATTAATAATACGTTTTACGTGTATTACGCGTTTACGACTTACAAATAAGTTAGAATTTAAAAATATTTGCTTAATAAATTGTTATTATTTAGACAAAAAGAAACTGAATAATGTTAAGACACTCCAAATTTCAGTCCTCCGAATTTCAGACAGTGTCGAGTGGCAGAAATCATGGCCACGCTGTTTTTTTCCCAGTGCGAGGAAGTGCAAATAAATAACCGTAATCATCGGCTTACATTGTAAATTTGCTAAATCCGTTTTTTGTTTGTCGTTATGTGATACATTTTTATACGATTTGAAAGTGTCAAAAAAAACAAAATAATATAAATACCTTTATGAAATAAATTCATATCGTATAATAAACCCATAATTTTTAAAGACTTTTTTTGTGAAAATGAAAATAGAATAAAATAAAATAAATAGAGACTTCCAATATAGAAATTTTCCTATACATATAAAAATGTAAAAAAATAGTAAGGAGATGAGAACGGAAGACCTATAAGCGGTGCCCAAATCCGGGAAACCCGAAACGCGGACATATGGCGACCCCGGCTGATCGCGATGCACACCGTGTGTACCGTAGAGATGCTGTTTTCGCTTAAAGCTTGTAATTCATATAATTTGCTCAGTAATATAACATTTAATATACATTTCATTGATTTCATTGGAAAATTATTTTACTCTAATTGCATTTGAACGTGAAGTAGTTTGAGACCCGTCGTGGCGCAGGGGCACAAACGTGTCATTGTAAAAGCGACAAGCTGTGGGTTCGATTCCCACTCGAGGAAATAAAATATTTATTAATTTAATTTTTCAGGCCTGGTGTCGAGGCAAAAAGGCGTTGAGTTCCGCCACTCAACACGCAATGCTTTCAGAATTCGATGAGGAACAGAAGTGTCTCAATGGGAACGAAATGTTTACAAACTAGGTTCCCATGTTCCCTCTGCTTACCCTGTTATGTGCAGGATACAAAAGATAGTTATTTATCATCGCTTCACTAAAGCTTCAGACCAAGAACATCCAGCACAAAAAAATTATCATCAACTGTACGTGTCATAGTCCACTCTATATTTATTAAAAAATTAAACTGTTATAATATCTGTGCAACACTTGTTATCATACCTATTATTGTTTATTTTCATTGAATAATATACATGTTGCCATAAAAAAAAACATGATTTAATTCAAGTCATTGATTTTCAATTAGATTACCAAATATAGTACACTGAAAATAAAATAACCCAAAAACAGAAAATGCAACTTGTATAGTTGCAATATTATTAATTTCCCTTTTAACGCAATATTATTAATTTCCCTTTTAAATAATGTAACTAGAAATCAGACAAAGCACGGTGTTAAGTTCCGCAACTCAACTCGCAAAATCACGAAAATTGGGGGGAAAGGATTTCTCTGCCTACTGTTAGACATCAAAAGAGTGCTTTCAATTTCTTTTAGTTTTATATATAATAATTACATAAAACATTATCATTTAGTAAGTACAGTAGATTATTGTTTTATTAATATAGAATATTAACATAAACTAGTAACTATTATTAAATAATAATATTAACAAACGTTGCTATATTCTATCCCCACTCGGGGAAATGAAATATTTGTTTAAATTTATATTTCCATTTCTTCGCTCTGGTGTCGAGGCAAAGCGCGGCGTTGAGTTCCGCCACTGAACACGCAGCCTCCAGAATTCGGCGGAAAGTGGGGAAGGGAGTGTCTTAACATTAGGGTTCCCTCTACCTACCCTGCTGTGTGCAGGGTAGGTTATTTCATTTATTTCAATATTCTACAGCTGAACAGTTTGTACCTACTATATACTGACATTACTCTATCCCAGTCAAATAGCAATATAAATAAAGGCCAAGAATTGATATTTTATTTATTATTATCATCAACTGCATAATAACCAGTTCATCTTGTTATTTAATAAAAAAAAAAGATTAAAAATAAATAAAAAAACATACTATATATAACTTTACTCTTATGAAGCGTTGCATCAAATTGTCTTAAAATTAGTTATTCTACATCTTATTAGAAGAAGAAATATATATATTTATTTAGACTTTAAAATTAAATTGAATATAAATCTTAGAACTTATGTGTTAAACTGATATGAATATTATTAAAATGAAAAGTATGTTTGGTTGAAAACGCTAATCTCACAAACTAGAAGTTGATTATAAAATTGTTGTATAGACCGTTTATTAAGAAAGCTATCATAGTCTCAATGTAACAATATCTACAGTTACCTCCTGTATCTAAAATATGTTATAAAAAACTTTCTTAATCCCATTTAAAAGAGTGGGCAAAGCCGAAGGTTATAATCTAGCATATTATATATTTAAAATATAATTTATGAAGCAAAATAAACTTGAACATATATTAGCTTTATTACATTACTCATCTGAAAAGTATTCTGGAACACTAATAATAAGATATAGCAATCAATGATTGTTTTTTAGAAAATAATTCCCAGGTGAGATCATATGTACAAAAACTATACCAATGTGCATATAGTGTGTGTCATCTATATCACATTCTCTTTTGTCAAATTTTTACATTATTCTTAATATATAATAATAAAATTAAAGAACTAACTAAATTTTATATTTTTAGACTATAATTAAATGTCAGCTATGGCACAAAAAAAAAATATGTTGTTTGCTGTTTTTTTTCATCGTTCAAGTTCATGTTTTAACATGTATCATTCATTGTACAATATTATTGGATTAGATATAGCAAGTTTAGCATCTATTTGTATTTAAATATTAATTTAAAGTAAAAATGTGTTTTATATGGGTTGCTTTTTAAGCAGCTACATATTTAAAAAAAAACACAATCTGCAAATGAAATGGAATGGAAGTATAAAAATAATTTAATTTGTTCAATTAAATAAATAGATATAACCATGGAAATAAACCAGGAAATATTTAATTTGGTTATATGTATTAATAATAGGGTAATGTTGTTTGTACAAAAATAAACATTAGTAATTCCTATAAACAAACATCTGTAAACAAATGTAGCACAAAGAGTTAAATGACAGCTCTATATGATTTAAGCACACCAATGACAAGAATAATAAAAGGGAGAATAATCTTTTTTAACTACTTGTTTAACAAAAGACAAAGTTTATTAGACAAGTGACCAATATACCTAAATATATCAAAATAATCAAAAAACCAATCATTTGCAACATGACATTTACGACAGCAGATAGCGCTAATATATCATAGTTTTAATAAAACAAAAGTGAACACTTACAGAAATCGATTACGGCAATAAGTGCAGTCGGTGGTCAGTGCACGAATATTTATAAACATAGTGGTGCAAGGCTGCCAGTGCATTTATGTAGTGTAGTCAGCTGATAAGAGCGATATGGACGCGGGCGTTCGCGGGCAGGTTGGATACGGGCGCATGCTTAGATTGAAGTTGAACCGAAATCAATTAGCCCGCACTTGCGTTACGTGACACGGCGGCACGGTGGCACGGCAACACGGCAACACGTCGCGTTGGCGCGTGCACCTCTACGCCTGTTGCCTGCTAGTATGACTAACGAAGTAACGAGTGACGACTGACCGGGATCCGTGGACGTGACCACGAGATCGAATACCATTACTTATTCACTGATGCAACGTTACTGCTATACATGCGCAGACAACATTTACTCACCGTCGCTTTCCATTGTGGCGAGCGCGACGCACACTGTAAACAACTGAACCACATAATAAAACAAAATGGAAGTCCGAATGCTCAGCGTCGAGATGTGAGAATTTTATGAGCGCCCGAACGACACCTCCAGTTGTAAAACGTTGTTACTATCCTATCGTAGTATTTTAGCAGCCCCCCACCAATATATGATTCGGCCTCACTGCACACAAATTGTTAGAGTACACCAAGAAATATGTCCACCGCGACGCACAAATACCACGGCCGACGTAGATAAATAGAGATTCGCACGAATTATCACGTCCACTTAAAAATAATAATCATCGAAGCGTTTGACAAGCCGAGACAAAACACCCACACCAAAAAATTGTACATGGCGACTGGCCTGGCCTGGCCCATAATAATTTCCACTCGAACGTATTCCTATTTCGCTCGTTCACCATTCATTTGATTATTTGTCAATACGTGCGAGCGGGACAGCGATATATAAATATTTCCTATGTATGAATAGAAACGGTGTTGTGAAGTGTCCCCGGCGCGGGCCGAGCCCGAGTTGAATGGACCCGAGACGCGCTCGGCCATTGGATCGATGCGGGTCACGTGGTGCTAATATGTCGCGCGGCACTTGTGCGCCCGCCAAATTTAAAATCGCCTTTCCAAGCACTTAAACGTTGTTATGTTTCAGTTCTTGATATTATTTTAATATTCGTGAGTACATTTAAAAAAATACAATTGTTGTTTAAATGTGACTTGACATTATTACATTAAAAACACGTATCTTATCTACTCGTGTTTATAAATTAGTCTATAAAGTCAGCATAAATAAATGATAAAAAATATCTAAATTGTGTTAAAATTCATTGCCTATTGATAACTTTCTTTTTTAAATATTACTGAATATTTACAATTACAAAGTGAGCACACACTCAGAGCACCCAGAGCGACCCGCTCGTGGCTTCGCCCGCTAATACTACACAATTACTTACTAATATCTATTATGTTCGTGTTCCAATAACATTACCATTTCAAAGAATATATCTTTATATTCAAAACAATAGTTTTATTCTATTTAATAAACTTGTTATTTTGTAGCAATGTTGTCGCACACAATAAATTATTTTGATATGTATATTTTATGCATTTATGAAGCAATTTAAATAAAACAAACATTAAATGTTAAGGGAAGTTTGCCAAATTACAATAGTAAAAACTACATTTAAATCGGTTCCGGAGAATAGCATGCACAAACAAACTGATAAAAATTAGAATCATCATTGTTTTGACTTCTATTATATTGATAAAGGTTCCCAAAAATAACGTTTCTCATACAGACCCTTCATGTAAAGACAGCGCTCACTTACAATTTTATGTATAGTACATTTTCATGTATAATGAAATATTAGTAGTATACGTAACGTCACTAGACGTCCCGTTTTGAACGGTACGATTACTCGGTGTCTCTAAACATGTCTCGTTTTTTCGGAATAGCATGTAAATTTTGTCGGTCGAAATAAGTTTCTATGTGATTATCGCAGTACGCTAGTTTCCACAAAACGAATATATTAAATTTGTTATTAAAGTGTTAATTATACCTTAAAAAAATAAAGCACCATCAGACATCTAGAAAAATTAAAGTTATTCCTAAAAAAATCAAAAACATATAATAAAAACGAAATGACCCTAAAGAACGAGTCATTTTAAAAAAAACGAAAGCAACAATGTCTTGGGACATTTTGAGCCGACCAAAAAATGGTCACGTTAAGTGTAAGCCGCTTGTTAAGCGTGTATGTTTTTGTACTGAATTTAGCTCTTATTTGGATGTAAATGTATGTGTATTACGTACCTATATCTCTGAAGTAGAAGTATGTTTTTTCATCAGCATACAACAGGGTAGACAGAGGGAACCTAGTCTTAAGACACTCCGTGCATGCATTTTTGCCAAGATGCCAGAGCGAAGAAAGGAAAATATTAAGAAATAATACTTCATTCAATCAAGTTGGATCGAACCCTCAAGCGTAGCGTTACAGTCACACCCTTGTGCCCCTGCGCTACGACGGCCTCTAGAAATATGTAATTAATCTATTCACCTAAGACCATAAATTAAATATTCAATTTAAATTGTCACCTGGAAAAGTCAAAGTAAGCATTTCATTACTTGATATAGATAGCATTTATATTGCAAGAAATATTTTTCGTATAGAAATAGATGGTTGTGGTACATTTTCACATAAAATTATTATATAAAAAAAATATATATATATTATTCTCGATAATAAAATGACTGGCTCAATAATTCTAAACTTAAAGTAAATAATATTTTAATAAGTGTTAAGTAAAGATTATGACTTTACTAAATAAAACAATTAATATATGGAACTTCTAATCAATTTATTTTTCTATTAATAAAACAAAGCCACAAATTACTTTTATAATTAAACATAATTATGTAAAATTCAAGTGCGCTGAGTATTACTATTTAAAATAAAAAAGTATGTATACAGATTGTAATTTTTTTTTTTCATTAAAGGAAATAATAAAACTATTCTACTGGGATTAAATAATTATATTTATTGTGTACGAAAATATATCCTACTTACTTAAAATTAAGTAATGACTATTAGATACTTAATTTCAATAGGTTAAGTGAAAATTGAATTTTTCTGAATACTGTCAAATATTGTTATACAAACACTAGAAGGCATAACAAGTTAGTTTTATTAATGAATAATTCTGATTATACTTTCTAAGTAACATGTGCATTATATTTAAGATAAGCATGCCATCTTTATATAAACAGGAATTAATATTTATAAGAAATATCTATTAATCTTTAAAAGCAAGGCTGTTTCAAATTTATTATATTGCATTGTAATATGTGCTTAGACATCTTTGTAACAGATCAAAGTTTTATTAAATTAAAAATTGTATTCATTAAATATTATATGCCGAGACCAAAAACTGAGACAATACAATACATGGTTTTGTTCTCCCAACGTACAGTACATGAACCATCAGTATTGTTATCCCAAAAACAGGATGAGGCTGTATGTAGTCCTGCTCCATTCTTTTGCATTATCGTACAAGTTACTGAAAAAGAAATACTTATTTAATAATATAATAAAGTTTAGGCAAAAACAAATATTTTTTTCAACTTCTCTATGTATTCTCTGTAAAGTAAGGTGGGAAGAGAGAATCTAGTGTCAAGACACTCTATTCTTTGCTTTTCACTTTAAATTGAGAAACTACATGTTAAATAGTGTTATTCAAATACATTTTTTCTTTCCAGAGTGGGCAAATCAAAATTAATTAGTTTCCCCAATTAAGGAACCTACAATCAATCCGTTTACAGTAAGACACTGTTCAATTGTGTCACAGTGCCCTTAAAATATCATTATGAACAAAAACAATAATAATTTTAAATGATGTGGATAATTTATAGTTGATTTTTTCTTTTTAAAATTTTTTAATGTACATAATTAATTGAAGAAAAAAATATTGAACCTATTATATAACATAATATTGTCGCTACGGTATGATGTTTATAAATAACAAATTTTACTATTTATATACAATTAAATAAATAAATCACTAACTTCTAAAGAAATATCTATTTTTTTTTCTTTTTGATTCTACATTAAATATTTACATTACAGGGATATAATAGTATATATATAGTTAATATTTCTACTTTTAATATAGTGGTGGTAACAGACTATTAACTGTGGGCTATTCGCAAAACATTAAAGATTATACCCACCTATATATTTATATGGTTTTTGAAGTTTCGTAAGTTGTCCTAAACAAGATTCTACTACAGCCGACGTCCATTGATTCACTTTGTTGTGTTGATAAGCAGTGCCTCCGATGGAATTTTCAATTGCTTCTTTAATTATTTTACTCACATCGTCTACAATAAATTGATTCTGAAACACGTCATGTGAAGTGAACAACAATCAATAAAATACACTTTCATTAATGCGTTTAATATTTATATTCACTTACTTCCTCTGTTAAGTCGTTGCATTCTTTTACTTCCATGATTAAAACTTAAGTAGTTCACAATTTGGTGGGTTTCTAGAATTTATAAAAAAACAATAAAATTTGACGCTATGAATCGGTTCTCAAACTTGCAGATGTTATTTTTTGACAGTTAAGTTAATCATAGACTTAAAATTATCAATATTATAATAATATTTATTATAAGACTTAATATATTTCGGGGATCTATATTAATAATATGGTAATTAATTTATAATAGTATTCATGTACTCAAAACTATATTTACTATTTAAAGAGAACGTTGTCCTTCGTAAAGTGTTAAGTAATACACATTTTCATAAATTTCATTACTTCAATTCAAAAAATAAAGTGTGCAGCAGAAAAATCCCTAGAAATCGAATGCTAACTATAACAACTATGCTATACTTTAAGATATATATAGACTAAATTTTCAAAAAAATATTATATATATTACAGTATTATGTGAAAGCATTTAATTTAGCAGTTAATAAGGTCAATCATTTATTGGGCTAGCAACATTATAATATTTAAATAATATTCCTTGTCATACTGGCAAGAGTTGTTTAAACTTTCATTTTGGGTTGTCATTTATTTCAAGTTGAGGATGAATATTTTCATAATAAATTATCATTAATGGCTTCGTCAATGCAAAATAATAGAGTTTCTCCACCAGGCTATTGCGTATGTTGCAGAACGTGCAACATGTGGTGCTGGAGAGCCTTTAAGTGGCTTCCAGTGCTCTTAATCGTTTCGATTGTGACATGGTCCTATTATGCCTACGTTATACAGTTGTGCATTTGTGAGTAACTAAAATATAAATTGTAAATGTAACGCATAATATAATTAGTTAAACGATTATTTAATTTTCAGTTACTATAGAAAGTACAGTGCAACAATGTATATATCTCGTTCTCTATCACATTTTGCTGATAATGTTTGCATGGTCCTATTGGCGGACTATTTTCGCTGATATCAAACCTATTCCTGACAAGGTGAGATAAAAAAATTAAAATTATAAATAAATACCGTACCCTTCTCCTTAAGCAATAATAGAAACTTACTACTTACTAGCACAATAGATATTTTTTTATAATGTTTATCAGTTTCATCTACCTATGTTCACATAATCAGTAATTCCTTATGTTCTGTTTTCTAAAGTCACAATTTATATAATTTATTTCTAAATCATTATATAAAAATATTGTAGGTTAAAGTTAATTATAAACAACAGTTTTTGCAACCAGTTAATAATGATGCTTATCATTAATGACTCAACCTAAGTATAAGTGTGAGTGGTTATTTTATCATTTAAAAGCTATGCTCAATAAAATAGTTTTTCAATATGCTTATATTTATTCAATGTTATAATTTATAATAACATTATATATATTTTATCTGACCTAAGCTAGAAATGGTGTTTAAATGCTATCCCACTGAATCATAAACATAAAATATAATCTGTATTTCTAATTCTTAAAAAAGGACCCATAGATGCATTGTATTCACTTATACCTAAACAGATTACCATTACACAATAAAATTAAATTCATAATAATTTTATAGCTCATATATGTATTTTAATTACAGTATAAATTGCCAGAAGCAGAGGTAGAAAAATTATTAAGTGCAGAGACTGAGGATGCTCAGAGGACAGTATTAGAGAATTTTGCTAAAGATCTTCCCACAGTTACAAGGTAGTTATTGTTTTTTTTTAATTTATTCTGTATCCTGCTTATATTAGACTACACATAGGAATCCTATTGTTAAGACACTCCATTCTGCACTTTCTGCTTTGGAGTGGAGTGGGATACTGCATTTTGTCTTGTTACTAGAGAAAAAAAAATTAAAATAATTCATTCCCCCAGTAGGAATCAAACTCACAGCCAAATACTGTATTGCTGCATCACAATAACACCAACAGTATTTTAAAATGAATAAGCATCTTGATCAATTTCTACTTTTGTTTTTTTTGTATGATACAAAAACATTGTTTTATTATTTATGGATTCCATAAAAAACACTTTTTATTTATAATATTTAATGATAATAATACTTTGTTTGCTTCTTACGTAGAAACTGATTAATTTATTAACAAATAAATCATCAAAATTTTATATTCACATAATATATTTATTAAAAGTTATATTGAATTTCTCCTATAAATCCTAGACTCAAACTTACTATAAGAAAGTACAGCCAATGCTTCTTTAAGACGAAAAGCAAAAAAGAAATTATAGAAAACTTTGCTAATTCACTATCTGTATTAACAAGGTTTGTTCAATTTTCAAATATGTTTTTATTGTCTAACAATAACTTATGTGAATCTTGTTCATTAATATAAGAATGTATACTCAAAAATTTAATTAACTATGTAAAATAATAAAAAATTTAATTAACATTGTAAATTTCTATTGCAACCTTAATTTAATTTTGCTGCTTTGGTAGTGTAAACGTGATGGTTGTGTGTTTGATCTCCATTTGGGGAAATAATTTTTACTTCTTCGCTCTGATATATAGATTATTTTTGCCATTCACACCACAGTACATTTGGTATTGTTACAATATTTTTTAACAGTACATTTGGTATTTTTACAATATTTTATTTATTTTATAGCATTGACAGAGTTATAAACATGTTTTATTAGTTTGTATTGTAACACCACATCATATGATGGACTAAATAAAACTGTCTATGTTTTATAAAAATTATAATTCTGTCCTTAACTCTTGTATGTGTAGTTTGTGAAATGTGAGTAGAATACAATATGCTTTAAAAATCATAATTTCTATACATTAACCTAATTTTACTTTTGGATAGGAATTTCCTGTTGCCTTACTTCACTTTGTTATAGTTGTGAGCTGTCACTCCTAATAGTGTAAACTGTCACTCATAGAAGTGTAACCCACTTAATATTAAACCAAGGTCACAGCTATTTTAGTTCTATTATTTTAATGAAAATTGAGTCATTACAGAATCCATTATGGTGGGAGCTCTCACTATATACGCGTTGGTTGCAGGTTCGGTCCTCTGTGTGTGAAAGTGTTTATCCTTACACACTTAACACTTAGAAAAAATACTTTAAGGAAAATTTATAAAAATTTGAACATAGCGGGATGTGAACCTGGCGCGGTTCTAGGAAACAGCCTAAAAGATGCTATTTCAAAATACTTGCTATGCTCAAATTTTTGTATGTTTTCTAAAATGTATGACTTGACATTAGCTTCCTTGCTACCCAGTTAT
Organism: Heliconius hermathena; assembly: GCA_013403705.1. Classification (NCBI taxonomy): domain Eukaryota; kingdom Metazoa; phylum Arthropoda; class Insecta; order Lepidoptera; family Nymphalidae; genus Heliconius; species Heliconius hermathena. The sequence goes on from JAAIXJ010000249.1 coordinate 170,209, forward strand.
ATGCTGGTTATAATTATAATCGTGAAGATAAAAATTATATAATATGTTTATTATATAAGAATTGCATTATTACTTCTATACTTATAATAAAATTGTAACAGATTGGTGTCTGTATATAGAATATATATAAAAAAATTATTATTGTTATTGTTTTTGTCTCTCTGTGCAAACGCACTCTAATATCAGAAACAGCTTCAGTGATTTGAAAGTAGTTTACTTTTGTATTTTGGCAAAGTTCCTTAACATTTGCCGTTTATTTTATCTCAATCGATTTTTAAATAAAAAAGTTATATCGGTCGCAATTATTTTTTGACTAAATTGCTTTTATCGAAACTTTCGTTTTTAATGTATAGATAATATAAAATTAACATGAAAATGATCATGTTATTAGAACACAAAAGTATCAGGTTAGTAATCCGCCGTGTGATCCCGGCTTAGAATATAATCACCCTGGTACTGATGGTGTCGTAAGAGGCGACTAAATACGTGTAGTACAGTCACGTCGCCAGCAATGGCAACACGCATGAGCAGACTCGACCGGATTATTACCACTTCCGGCGTTTAAAACCGGCTTGAAGTAGTGGCTTTTTGCCACTGAGTTTCGCATTAGGTAATGCCGAGTTTCGGCGCCCAACCCCCAACCCTCCCTGGAATATGATAGCGGCACTTAAAGACAAACTACCCCAGGAAGGAACCAGCACCTCTGGTGTTGTAGAATCCATACCTGAGTCTTTAAACTTAGGCCGCCCTTCTAATTCTGGGGAGGGCATAGTTCCTCGCTATGGACAAACAAACAAAAACAGAGTAAACGAGGCGTACGCTCCACGGCAACCCCTACCACGCTTAACGTGGACTTTTGCAATATCAGGGGTCTACATTCCAAACTAAATGCCGTTCATCATCATCTCGAGACGCCACTGCCGGTCTTGTTATTCCTGACTGAGATTCAGATTGCCCGACCAAGCGACACATCCTATCTCCAATACCCCGACTACAAAATAGAACATAACTTTATGACTCATGCCGGGGTCACTGTGTTCGTCAGGAAGGAATTAAGTTTCTGTCGTCTAGTCAATTTTGAAAGTCGGGTCTTGTCAACTATTTGGCTCCGTGTTGACTCGGATGATTGCGCCCGAGTCTGCGCATGCCTTTACAGGTCCCACAGTGGTAATGCTGAAACGAATCGGCTCATGGAGCACATACAATCGGCTATCGACGATATGCTCTCGCTGATCCCCTCCGCTATGGTTGGATTATTTATAGATAGATTGTTAGATACTTGGCGATTTTAATGCGCACAATGCCAGTTGGCTTGGATCACGGATATGGCGAACGTATTATCGTCGATGAAGACCCTAAAGGGGGTCTTTTGACCACTACCTGGTACGGAGTGTTGTGTCCATTAAGCGCGGTAGTTGCAGAACACTCGCTACTCGTTGCACTACAAGTCAGCAGATTGGGATGGATGCGTACATTTTACTCATTTTATCCCTGCGGGCAGGTTTGCTTCTCTTCTGATGATCCTAGTGACTGTACCGCTGTTGTTGCCGACGTGGTTCTGCAGGGCATGGAACTTTTTATTCCTAGCACTGCAGTGCCAATCGGTGGCAAATCACACACACAATCTTGGTTTGACATGTCTTGTAAATTTGCTGCATTTAGCAAACGCGAGGCATATCAGATCTGGGCCGAGGCACTGGTTACTAAAGATCCAGGTAAGGTACTTTAAGTGGCAAATTGCCAGAGTAAAGTCCGAACATATCGCCAAAATCGGTTAGAAGCTTGAGAGCTGACCGTTCAGAACTCATGAGTTTTGGGTCCTCTCAAAGGCTGCACTTGGCAACTTTAGCCGGCCTTCGCTTCCGCCATCCGCACAGAAAATGACATCTTGGTCCACACGGCAAAAGAGAAAGCCGATCTCTTTGCCTCGAAGTTGGCCCCTAAGTTCAGGCAAAAAGCTGTTCTTTGGACATCCACAAGTCTAGTGGACCAGATGGCATCTCGCCTTTAGTACTCCGTTCATGTGCTCCTGAGCTAACGCGTCTGTTTCGGCACTCTTATTCAATCGGTGTCCTAGACTTGTGGAAGAGCGCGCTTATTCACCCGATCCCAAAAAGTTCCGATCTATCTAACTACAGATCTATTACTATCACCTCCCAGCTCTTGAACGTGATGGAGAGCATTATCAATGGCCAGCTTTTGGTTTACCTAGAGAATCACCGATTGATTAATGGGAGTCAATATAGTTTCCACCAAGGTCGCTGTACCGGTGATCTTCTGGGTTACCTAACCCTCCGCTGGGCCGCGGCAATTGAAAGCAATGGAGAGCAGTGGCAGTTAGTTTGGACATGGCCAAGGCCTTCGACTGCGTGTGGCATTAGGCGCTCCTTTCAAAACTTCCATCCTATGGGCTTCCCGAGAATTTATGCAAGTGAATCGATAGCTTTCTCACTGGGCGCAGCATCAATACCGCAGATACCGTGAACGCTGGCGTCCCCCAAGGCTGGGTGTTAAATGATTCTAGCATTCATAGCATGTTAGAGGATTCTAGCATTCATTGCTATGAAAACGATAGCACAGTGTTCTGTTCTGTTGAGGCATCCCTGGAGAATGTCTCCTCATGGGGTGTAAGGAACTTTGTTCAATTTATCACCTGAAGACAAAAATTTACGTATTAACCACTAAAAAAATTCCCATTTATCCTATCGCCAGTCTTTCAAAACACTCCTCTTACAGCCGGGCCCAGTATCAGCATATTGGGTCTCAATGTTTCAAGTGACTGCCAGTATCGCGATCATCTGGAAAGCAAGGCCAAGTTGGCCTCGAAGAAACTGGAGATCATCAACAGAGCAAGACGGTACTTTACGCCAAAACACCAATGGGCCCTATATAGGGTCCAGGTTCGGCCTCATATGTAGTACTGTTCTCGTCTCTGGTAGAGCCGTTCGAATCATTGAGGACCCAATGATTTCGCTGTGCGTTCTCTACCGCATTTATCATGAGGAGTGTTCTGAAGAACTGTTTGATTTGTTACCTGCCGCCGAATTTTGTAACCGCACATTACGTCACAAGCTAAAATACCATCCATAACACATGGATACGTGGCAATCCGCTGTGCAGTTTCTTAGGAACTTCCTTCCACGCGCCACGGAACAGTGGAATGGCCTATCCGCGGCAGTGTTTCCAGGTCGATATGACATGGGTACCTCCAAAAAGCGTGTCTATCTCCACCTTAATGGCCGGCAACGCACTTCTGTAGCTCCTCTGGTATTGCACGAGGTCGTGGGTGGCGGTGACCACTTACCATCAGGTGAACGCTCGTTTGCCTTGTCCTTTTCCATAAAAAAAAATATATGTAATATGATATTTTTTACCATCGATTAGCACTTTTTTCACGTATTGTCCAATGGTGCGTTATATTTAAAAGTAATTTTAAATTTGTAATTAATTTGTATTTTTACTTTTATCAGTATTAATGGTCTATTAAATTTTTAAAAAGATTTTATTAAGATAAATATTTAAATGTATCTTATTTTGTAAGGTTTTTTAATATTCTTTATAATATTTCTGACTAATTATTATATTATCCTGATTATAGCTAATTAAAAATTGCATTAGTTACGGTATTAACTTTAAGAAGCCATACAAACTTTGATGCTTTTGCCTTGTATTAGTAATATAATGTCATAAATTTTGTTCTCTTTTTGAATAATATATAGATATTTGAGGCCGTCGTAGCGCAGGGGTACAAGGGGGTGACTATAACGTGACAGTTGTGGTTTCGATTCCCACTCGAGGGAATGAATTTATTATTTATTAATATTTTCATTTCTTCGCTCTGGCGTCAAGGCGCTATAAAAATCTAAAAATAATACGCTGGCGCTATAAAAATCCAGTGTTGAGTTCCGCCATTGCCGACTGGCGTGACGCAACAAATTGTCTTAACACTATTTTCTCTCTGCCTACCCTGCTGTGTGCAGAATAGAGAACGAAGCTGGTTTATATTGATATCTTTTAATATTATTAAATTCACAAAATAGTCGGCAGCTTTTTTTACTCTGTGACGGTTGTGGACACACACGACTGTAAGTGCGACAGTTAGTTTCATTTTCCATTCGAAAGAATGAATTATTTCTTCCTCACTTTAGTAACAAGACAAAACACGTCGTTCGGTTCAACAAAATAGGTGTATCGTCTATAAAACTATTTTGGTTATTGTTCAGTAATAATCTTGACAAAATTTTAAACCTTTCTTTTCTTTGTCTTTTTAGGTTTTTATGAACCCAGCCGTGTATTTTTTTATTTTATGTATTTAATATTTATAAATATTCATCATAAAACGTGACAACGGAAAAAATGGATCGTGCTGAACTAGCACTCTCGAAACGCCATTACTGAAAATCTGAACCGAACAATATACAATCGCATTCCTTCCAGGACAATGTCAGGGTCGGTCCGGTACTGTAACCGGTGCGTGATAGTCAAGCCGGACAGGGCCCACCACTGCAGCATCTGCGCCCGCTGCGTCCTCAAGATGGACCACCACTGTCCGTGGGTCAACAACTGCGTCTGCTTCCACAATTACAAGTTCTTCATGCTTTTCCTCGGCTATGCCCTCTTCTACTGTCTGTTCATCATGTCGACGTGCCTGCCTTACTTCATTAGATTTTGGAAGGTAGTTTTTGTTTTTTTTTTTGATATTTGTTTTTTTTTCTTCTTATAATTTTGACTATATGGCAGTTCTCCAAAACGATCAAATTTTAATTTCCTTGTGATTACTCATTAATAGTAAATAATTTTAATAAGATGAATATCGTATTAAATACTTAACTAAATAATAAACAAGGCGTCTAGACAAGTTTGATGATTTAGTATATACAAAAATATATTTTAAGAAAAAACCTTCAAAAAATTGAATATTTTACGTGGAGATTTGGTGTGTTCTTAGCTTATTTCTTTTCAAAAATANTTTTTAAATTACGTTCATTAAGATTAAAGTGTCTATTATTGTACAAATTTTATAGTTATAACTATATTTATATTGTTTACATAGTTTCCTAGTTATGTTCTTACAGATGTACCAACAATACAAGCATGCCCACTGCGATAGTTTGTCTGACGACGAAGAGTTTTCCAAACAATGCATGGACATTTTTAGCGTAAACCTCTTTTTTTCGAAATCGGTTCAGATTCGCCTAGATTATTTCACGTGATCATAATATTTTGTATTATATAGAAAAGTTGAACGGGTCATCTTTAATAGCCGTAGATTAGATTAGTTGAGTTCAAAGTACTGTTGATCTTTATTTATGTTATGTAGTAATACAATGTTCGATAATAAAAAATGTCGACTTCACGCTTTGTCCCGCACACAGCAGGCAGGCAGAGGGAACCTAGTGTTCCCCACTTTCTGTCGAATTCTGGAGGCATTGCGTGTTGAGTGGCAGAACTCAAAGCCGCACTTTGCCTCGACACCAGAGCGAAGAAATGGTAATATAAATTTAAGTAAATATTTCATCTCCTCGCGTGGGGATCGAACCTACAACCAGTCCGTTTTACAGTCACACTTTGTGCCGCTGCGCCACGACTGGCCTCCTAGTGTTAAAATAATACAATATTTTTGTTGTAAATGATATTGAGTGTAAAAATAACTAGCAGTAATACTAATTCATTGTATTAAAGTCATTGACATACTTAAGGAACATTAATATATAAATTGTATATTATATGTAATATTCGTTATCAGTTCTTTTTTCTTTGTAGTGTGTTTCATATTCGGAATCTTTTTATATATTGTAGTTCCACATTGTTTGAAAAACTGTCAATGCTGTGGGAATGTTTTGTTGATTTTTTTTATTATATTGTTTGGTTTTTTTTTTCGGACACTGTGGAACATACTAGAATGAATTAAATACTGAATTCAGTTTAATTTTCATTATTTATTTTATTGTAATTTAGCAATAATTGAATATTAATTTTATTTTATGCGATATTTTATGTAGAAAATAGAATATTGATAGATTTTTTAAAAATAAAAATAAATCAGCTTCACATTGTATCCCGCACACAGCAAGGTAGGCAGAGGGAACCTAGTGTTAGACACTCCGTTCCCCACTTTCTGCCGAATTCTGGAGGCATTGCGTGTTAAGTGGCAGAACTCAACGCCGCGCTTGACCTCGATACCAGAGCGAAGAAATGGAAATGTAAATTTAAGTAAATATTTCATCTCCTCGAGTGGGGATTGAACCCACAACCAGTCGGTTTTACAATCACACTTCGTGCCCCTGCGCCACCACTGGCCTTTTATTTATAAAATAGATTTTTATTTTTTATTATAATATTTATACTACAGCGGATGGATACAATACAACAAAAGTTAGGACGATACACGGGAGTATTTGATACAAAAAGCTGGCCAAAATTATTTTTTTATGTTTTTTATTTTATATGATCTGAATATTATATTTAAATTGGTTTTATGTAGAAATATTGTAACTTAGATAGTAACGTTTTTCTTCAGGCAATACCCGGCAGCACATTTAAATGATTAATATTTAAAAATACAACAAAAAAAAAATTGAGGCCAGTCGTGGCGCAGCGGCGCGAAGTGTGACTGTAAAATCGACTGGTTGTGGGTTCGATCCCCACTGGAGGAGATGAAATATTTACTTAAATTTATATTTCCATTTCTTCGCTCTGGTTTAGAGGCTAAGCGCGGCGTTGAGTTCTGCCACTCAATTCGCAATGCCTCCAGAATTCGGCAGAAAGTGGGGAACGGAGTGTCTTAACACTAGGTTAACTCTGCCTACCCTGCTGTGTGCGGGATACAGCGTGAAGCTGATTTGATTTGATTTGAAAGTGTAAAATATTTAGTTCACAATTTGATAGCCAATTATAACGTATATTGACCGTTTCTTTACATCATCACAAATAATCCTTTGAAATAGAATTACTTATCAGTAATCTAATAATTACTTTCATACTTTCAGTAACAAGTAAGTAAGTAGCAACTCCTCATTTTATATAAAAAAAAATATTGAATATATTCTCATAAAAATAGGACATTTGGTCAGCTTTTTGTTTCATGTACCCACCTGTATGTGCGACGTTTACGGAATTATAGCTTTATTATTGAAAAGGACTTATTAATGTTTTTTTATTTTTATTTTTAATTACTATCGTGGTGCATTAGACAATACCTGGACCTCTGACTGTAATACAATGGTTTTAGATTTAATATGTATCTGCATAATTAATTATTTTCACTACCCCCTTCTTTTAAAGCAAAGTTCATCACTTAGTATCCAATGTTTCAAATTCAGGTGAAAAATGGAGAATATTTGATTAAACCCACTCTGGTATGCGAGATAAGGCGTGAAGTTAAAAAAAAATAGCCTTATGCTGTATCTAGCATATAGCCTACCTCCCTAGTGTTAAGACACTCTGTTCTCCATCAGATGAGTTCCCAATTTTCAAGACATTATGTGTTGAATGATGGAACTTAACGCCGCGCTTTGGCCTTCTAAACAGATTAAGAAATTAATATTTTTTTGTTTTTCATAAAAATATTTATACTCACAATGTTTGTAATAATTATTTAATATTTTATCCAGGGTGATTTCGGCACGGCGGGCAGTGCCGGGCGCTACCACATAGTGTTCGCGTTTTTTGTGGCCCTCATGTTCGCGATATCGCTGGGCTCGCTCTTCGGATACCATTGTTACCTCGTCGCACATAATAGGACCACTTTAGGTATTATTTTCTAACGGGGGGTCATCCATGAACTACATTATTAGGGAGGGGGTTTGTCTTCCATGTCTTTATTATGCTGACTGCCCTGAAGTTAGCTTGTTTTAACTTTTAATGTGAATTGTTTACTCGGGAAGAGAATAATCTTAAAGTAAGAAAAATCCTCAAATTTCTGGAGCTAACTTCAGGACTTGTCGACTGGACTGTACCTACCGTGACGTCACATATTTTGCAACTTCACACCTAGAATGTGTGGTTCCGAAATTATGTGTATATTTTATATATTTAAATCTGATGTCACGAAACTAAGCCCCTCCTCCACACCACCTCTATCCCCTTAACTAGTGACGTAATTTATGGCTGACTGACTTGTCATAATCATAGAAGAATTAAATAAAAAAAAACCGTTAAAGTTCTGGTAACTTTAGCTCTTTACCGGTTTTTACTGCCTAGTGAATATTTATTATTGATAACAGCTTTTTTTTATTGATTTTATACAGTTATGAAAGTGACTGCAATAATTTGGTTGTGTAATATTTTCTATTTACTATACACTTGTTTAAGTGATGCTCCTCGCACATACTATTGACAACTTTGAATGAAAAGTATTTTATTGCATTTTTATATATTTTCTCAAACTAGATAAATATATAGAAATAGAGAACAACGTCGGTTATCCGAACGTCCAACTCGCTCGTTTAAATAGATCAATTGATGGAAAATTAAGATTTTTTAAGGCGTAATTAGTTGTATGTTTTGTTGCAACATTATTTTTAATTACTGTTTGTTATTAAAAAAATAATTATGTATAAAAACATGTTGTTCATATCCGTGCGGATGACTACACAAGCCTAGATCAATACAGTTCAATTATCCGAAAAAAAACCACTATTACCTATTATATTAAAAATATTAAAAACATTATTACCCTAATTAATTCGAATAATCGACGTTTTAATGTAAAATTTTAATTAAATCAATTTTTAACAAACAAAATCAGTTTATATGTAATGTAAGTTTGTTTTCAGATATGCTGGTATCGTACCGCCGTACGGGCAGTCCGACTGGTCAGATTATAAACTCTATGATAAAAACCATGATCAATGGTAACAATATAACAATAATAATAATAATAATTGCAGTCACTTTCGTAGTTAAATTATATGTATTATACTATTGGTGTATTATATAAAATAATTGTTTTTCTTTTTTTTTTGTTATACTTAGATAGTATGTTTATTATTATATTGTCTAAAAATGTTAAATAGTGGACGTATGGTATTTTATTGTTGATTTATGTTTAAAATATGTATAATGCTGTCGGTATTTTTTTAGATAAGTTGTTTATTATACTTATTTTATAAATTTAGATAAAAAATTAAACATGTTTGAATTTAACGAAATAGTAATAATATTATTAATAATTTATAGTAAATAGATATACTATAAAATTTATGGCAATTAGTTTAAATTTAAATGACAAATTAAGAAATTAGTCCACATTAAGTGCGTCGGTATCCAAGATTAAGAGAAAATTCTATTATTCTTTTTCATGTCAGATTTTTGATTTGTCAAATTTTATGATAATCCTTTCAGTCGTTCATGTGTAACTAAACATAAACAAATTTTATTCTAAAATTATAATATTTCTTATCGGTTACAGGCATTACGAGTATTCATATAATTCATCATATATTACTGTTAGGTTGATACAATCAGAAATTGTGTTGCTGGATGATTGTGGGTCGGATTCCCACTCAAGGGCCACCATCTGAGTGAGAATCCTCCTTCTGGTAATTCCTCGTTTTGGTAATAAGGCAAAACGCTTCTTTGTAATTCGCCACCCAACACGCAACGTTCCGAAAAATGGACCGAATGTGGAAAACGAAATATCTTAATACTAATCTCTCCGTGCTATATGCGGGATACAGCGTGAAACTAAAATAAAAAATATTAACATTTTCCTTCATACATTGCAGAAGCATTTCGAGCGCCGATGTTCAGAGGTGGTGCGGACAAAAATGGTTTCTCTCTCGGTGCTTATAACAATTTCAAAGAAGTATTTGGAAGTAGCCCCAACTTGTGGATAGTGCCTGTATTTACAAGGTAAATTTGTTCTATTTTTATTGTTTGTGCTAAATTGATTTACGTTCTCTTGTAATATATTAATATTTATAGAGTATCGTATTAATAAAAAACATTTTTTTCAAAGAAACAATGTTAAGTACATATTTCTAAAACATTTCAATATGAAGCGTGAATTATATTTCTCATATTATATAATGTAATTATAAAAACTATAAAATGAAATTAGAATCTAATTTAGTTTTAATAAATGTGATAGTGATATTAACACTAATAAGCCTATATTTAACCGGCATGTATAAACATGCATGTATGTGTGCATTACTGTCAATTTACATGAAAATTCGTCTCAATATACATGTTGGGTTAAATGTGCATGTTGGAGTGTGAAAAAAGAAGTGAATGACAACCTAACTGTGTGTAGTATTAGAAAATTTCAGCTATTATATTTCAGAGCGTCCAACTAACATTGTTTTTTCTAACGAATTTATATTAACTAAATTATGTATAAAATAAATTATATTTTTTAATAGGAGTGGATTAGAAGAGTTATTTTGAGTGTTCTGTTATCTCACGTCTATCAGTCGTTCTCACATATCATTTCATGAATCATCGAGCTATAAAATAGCGTAACTCGGGTTAACTGCATTTGCTATTTATCATTTTTAACACTGTCACTGCTCTTTAGGGTTGCCAACTGTACTGTAATATACAAGCATGATGGACTGTACTGTAATATCAATTGAATTGTAATATATTTCAGATCTATGTAGGGATATGTTAAAGAAATATATGGTATGCAAAACTACTATATTTTCAACATCGTATATTTTGGTGAAAAATTTAGTATTTTAGGCACTGAATGATAGCGATTGGCATTCCGTACTAACTGGTTTCCCCGCTAGGTATAAAGCATGAAACAAATATATAACAAATAAATTTAAATATAACACAGTGTATTTTTAAAAATGCTGAATAAAATTGCAAATTTCATTTAAAGAAATTTACTCTCATATAATTAGCTTTTCATTAACATAAAAAAAAATATATAAAATAAAGCATGAAGTGCTTAAAAATATATAAATATTTCGGTAAAAAAAAGTTGGTAGCCCTAATTCTCCTACATTACATAACCTGTAATAATGTATCTATGTGTAATGTATATAAGTCGTTTTAGCTTATGTGAAAGTGAAGTCTTTAAAAAATGTATTATAGGAACAAAGTGGCGCGGGGTAATAAATGAAAATCATTTTCCACTATTATTATTATTATAAAGTTTTAGTTATATATTAACATTTTAAAAGAAAAAAATGGAAACTGGAATTCATATATTTATGTCGTCGAAAAGGGTGGGAACACACTTAACAAATAAAAAATGACATTCATTCAGCTTAATATCTCCAAAAAATTAAAAAATAATAACATTATCATATTATAATTATCCCGCGTCACCATAAAAGCCAAGTGTGACCGGTGTTTTGCGTGTAGCGCCGGCGACGGGTGCGAATACCCGGTGCGACGCGAGCACCAACTGCAGACGTTCGCGCCGCACGACGCGCGCTACGACTCTATGGGCACCACGCGCTCCAGGTCAGACCCGCCACGCATACCTTGACATAATACACCCAATTACTATTTATATGCTAAATTTATTATAAAAATATATACGTCAATCTTTATTTTATACCTTATTAAACATTAAAATTGCAATATTTATATAGCGTTAGTGTGTCACTATCTTTATTGTGTTGGTGCTTTGTTTGAATTTGGAATTGGAACGTTCTATTTTTGATTTTTTTTTGTTATTCGATAGTCGTCAGCACCACTTTATGAATGAAATTTTATATATTGGATAGAATAATTCGATGAAACTCTATTATTTGATATATTATATTATAACATTCCAAAAAAAGTTAATTTTATAAAATTATACTGACTGTCTTATATTATTTATAATTGTTGACATTTAAGCAGAACATATCCAAAAAGAAAATAAGATTTACAAAAAAATCGTAAAAAAGCTGAATTGAGCCTTTCCATTGGTTATAATTACAAAAGACCACAAAAATTTGCCACCATCAACAGAACTTATTACATATTTTTTGGCACTTAAATAATGATACATATGACTATGATGATATTATATATATATTTTTTTACTTAACAAAATATTATTACGCAACTTACAAAGCTTTACTATAACAGGCCTTTGCTTTACAGTCATAGATTTTTTAGACAAAGAATATTTAAAGCTTAACTTGCCTGGGATGTGCCAAACTTAACTATGCTATAATTTTATGATTACTTACTAGTTTTTAGTTAAATTTTAGGTAACTTCTATGTTCTATAAAATAATATTTTATTATTATTTGTATTTTGTAAATATATACACAATTATTTAATTATTGTAATCGAATTAGCTTTAAATAATATTCTTTATAAATTATAATTAGTTAACAAAATTGTGCTCTAGATATGAGGCCGTCGTGGCGCAGGGGCACAAGCGTGTGACTGTGATGCGACTGTTGTGGGTTCGATTCCCACTCGGAGGAATGTATTATTATTAATTAATATTTTCATTCTCTTCGTTCTGGTGCCAAGGCAAAAGCACGGCGTTTAGTTCCGACACTCAACACGCAATGCCTCCAAAATTCGGCAAAAATTGTAAATCAAAATGTCCTAAGATTAGGTTCCTCTGCCTACGTAAAAAAATCAATTAGAATTTAGTTTTAAACAATATTCTTTATAAATCTTAATTGGTTAACAAAATTTGTGCTCAAGATATGTGCGGAGGTTACAAACGGATATGGATTAATTTCTTAAGAATTATATTTATATGCAATTTTTTATTAGCTTCTAATGCATTTATATTTTGCGAGCTATATACAACACACAAGACTGATTGCCATAAAGGAGTATGTTCATATTTTGTAATTATGTTTCTTTTTTTTTGGTGCACAATAAAACCTGTTTTGTTGTTTATATTTTTGTTTAATTTATTTTTTATCTGTACATTTATCAAGAACACTTAGTAACTTAGCAACTTGTCCCTAGGCCAATGTAGCTCACGAGAATTAGCAAGCAAATGGATACATTACTTTTTTTTTCTCTTTTTATTTCTTTTATATACTTTTTTAAACTGTTTTTAAACGTCTGTGTGATGTATAAGCGATGTATGGTATTTTATGTACTTACTGCTCTCAGTTGGCTGTTGCTTCAGTTATAGACGTTAATATTGATCGAGTTTTTTATTTGTGAAATGTGATAAAATAGTTAAAAAATAACACTATTTACAAATCAGTAAAATTTATTTTAAAATTTCACATTTTATTGTAAATAATTATTTAGTTATTTGTATCAACGTTCGCTTTGGAATGGAGCTTTTAAATGATTAGCATAGTATTGCGCGGCCGATTAAGAGCATATACTTACTTACCGATTGGCATTTAATGTATATATTCTTCTTAACTTTTCAAAATTATTTGTTCACTTTTCTTCTCGTTCTCTCTCAGTCTTCTTTCTGGTCTTTTTGTCTTTTGTTTATAATACGGTGCTTTTTTGTTTTTTCCTTTTAAATATAAATTAAGTAATTGATTTACAGTTAGTTTTATTATTACATTAAGCTAGATTAATTAATTGGTGTTAATAATTTAATTTGACTAAATGAAAGGAGCACCGTGGGATATGTTTATTTTTTTCAAAATTTTAACCAATTTCTTATAATAACCTGTTGACAATAACACAACAGATCAATGTCGAATGAGCTTTTTAATATTTTAGCGTGGAGATGGCACACGAGACTGAGAGATGGAGACTTTGCCCCCGACGGGGCCGGACCGTCCCGCAAATAGTATAAGGAAAAAAAAACTACCCGCATTTCATAATTATTAATTTTTCAAATTCATAATATTTTTACTACAGTATATATATATTTAAATAAAACCATTCGAACGATAACATGCTTTTCATTCATAGGCTGTCAGTTGTCAGTGTCAGTGTCACCGAGCCCAGAGCGTTGAACGTCATTCACTTCTTTTTGTCGTGCTCAGTTGAGATTTTGATTTGATTTGAAAAATACAAGATTTTTGTGTCCTTTTGCATGCTAATATTTTTTAGCTGCTAGTCCATAGATTGTAGACGATTAAATGCGTGCAAATTTTAATGTGTATATTTTCTTAAATAATTAAATAAAATTGTTTGCGCGTATTTATTAAGTTTAGTATGTAGATGAAAGCACAAAGTAGGCACCAGCTTGTACTACACACATTTTACTCGACAGCAATATATGTACATTTCAACATTTTACAGTACTATCAACAAATTGTGGCCGCCCTGAAGTTATGTGTGGACGATTGATTATAGGAATTATCTTTTTTTTTATTAGCTTCACGCTGTAACCCGCACACAGCAGGGTAGGCAGAGGGAACGTAGTGTTAAGACACTCCGTTTCCTCCCTACCTCCCTTACTTTTAAATATTTCCTTCCAAATGAACTAAACTTCAGAGGGGTCTCGACTTGTTTATCATATTGAACATTTTGCACATTTCATCTATTACATACATCTAGTTGACACTAAAGAATACTTCATTATTATTGATTAGTCATTTGAAAATTAATGTTAAAATAATAAAAAAACACATTACATTTTATTAATGAATTATTAATATTAATGTAACAATATATTTCTACAATAACGATGTAAATATGATCGATAGAATATATTAAATATTGAAAATTTAGTAAACCAGTTGATATTTATTATTACATATTTTTTTGTTTCTATTTGTACAGCGATAGTAAATGTTAATGTATGTGCATTTTACATAATTACATAAAAAAGCGCGAGTATATGTTTTAATTTATTCCTTTTAAAATATACCAACTATAAACGTGAGTAGTTTGCTTGTTAGCTGTTAATATTGTTATTTTCGACATTTTAACTTAAAAAAAAGAACAGTTACAACCACGCTATGATAATAAAAAAAATAAATGAAAATATAGCTTCGGTGATGGGATCGTGTACCCGCTGCCACAGCAGGATGAAGATACGGAGTCGCTGCTCAGCTCGGAGCGGTGGGACCGGTGGGGGGAGCGCGCGCGCCCCTTCGACGAGCGCGAGAGCTCCTCCTTTGATGAACTATGAGTGTAGACGGCCACTTATGATGCAGGATGCCTTCAAATTATTATGTGCTAAATTTCAATATGTTTGGTCGTATTTAGTTATGGCTGAAAATTGAGATTTTGTGATGAATTTTTTTACTATTCCTATATATACATATATATAGGTGTGTAAGTACAGCTATTTATTTTAATTATCTTGTTTAAGTGATACTTTAAAACTTCCTATTTCTGATTTTTTAGTGCTCACATATGCTATAAGTAATCCTGGTAAAAATATGATCGATATTTGAACTTCTCTAGATTTAATTCTTGACTTATATGATTAATAAAAACAGTCAAGACAGTAACAGTCAATACATAAGTATGCTATAGTATTCCGACATTTCTTTTTGGGCTCAATTTGAACCTGTCTACCGCAATAGTTAAAATGATGATCTCTTCTATGAAACATTAAATGAATTGATAAAATAGTTTATTATGTAAATATTAAGTTTTGGTACTTAAACTTTCATTCTAACAAACCTGCATTGTACATACGTGGCCGCAAACGCCGGTGTAGTTAAAAAAATAGAATAATTGGTGCTGTAGTCCTTGTATAGGAAAATATTAAAAAAAAGGTAAAATTTTAGCAAATTTTTCAATTTTTAAACCAATCTTTAGAGCAGTGATTTTAATATTAGTGCTTTTTTAATTGTATGTATGAAATTTAACTAGTTGATTGATGTAAATGTATGGTATACCTATAAATGTGAATTTACCGCAATGTAAATAATAAGTTAATTTTTGACGTTGAGACTGGCGCGAGATGTTGGAAGAGTTTGTATATGTAAATAGTTTTAAACTTAATATATAACTATATATACAGGATGGAAGTGTCAGCACCATTTTAAATGAAACCACAATTTTAACTACTATAAAAACCTAGTACAATATTTTTTCCTAAAAATTAAAAAATGATTTTTCCAAACAAAATAAATAATAAAATTATTGTTGTAATGTAAAACGGCCTTTATTAAGAACGACGCACGCACACATCGAGTCGTACGTATTGGCGGCAAAGTTCAAAGTTGATTAACCCTTAGTAGTATTTTTGTAGTAGTATGTGTTTACATTATTGGTATCTATGCGTAATTGCGTCACACGAAATATAGATATGGATAAACATCGTGAAATAAAAAAAATCCTACGTCTAAACCGTTGAGCTATTTTGATTGATTTTTTTAGGTATGGGTTTAATATATGTTTTCCTATATGCTGTTCCCATAAAAAGAGCACTGACACTTCCACCTTGTATATTGTGTAAAAAGTTTTCGTATATGTTTTCAAATATTGTTCTTTCAATTTAAAACATACGTAAATACTAATGTACTGATTTTTTTGTGAACAAATCTATAATTATTTGTTATTTATATTAAAAAATATATTTAAAAAATGTGACTTATATACGTTAATTTGTGAAAAAAAAAAAGAAAATACTTAGTGCTTTTCGGATGCTTGCTGTGAATGTATTAGGAAACTTAAAACTTATAATGTAATTTTCAACTTAAAAGTCGCTCTTACGTTAATTTAAAAAAAATAGAAAATCTATCCAGTTATAATTTAACAATACATGTTTTTTATTACTTAATTCAGTGGTTATTCCGTGCCTTATTTTTTTAATACAAGTACCTACACGATTTAATTAAATTTAAGCAAATAGCTGTAATTAACAATTAAAAAAATAATTTTGTTAGTAAGTATACTTCAATAATATCACTCGTAAATTTTAACAATACACTTTTTTCTCATAATATTTTTATATAAAGACATATAGACTTGTATCCAATTAAATATATAATTATGAAATTAGTTACTACTAGTTATTTTGAATGGCAACATTAAATTTTACTGTCAAATATTTATATTCTGTGATGAAAATAGAAAGGAATTTATGTTATAGTATTGTCTGGCAACACTAACCCGCTTCTGTACATTCCGCAATGTATTTTGATGTTTCGCCTCTTTGGAGGCAATCATGTTCAATAAATCATAATCAGTAAGTATTTAAGTGCGAAAGGAATTCGTTCGAAATTCTTATTTATACAAAAACAGTGTAATATTAAAAGCCTAGTCAAAACTTTGTTACAAACTATAAGTAATTTCATATAAATTTTAATAAAACAATTATAATATTAATAAGTATTTTAGAATTTAAGTTTTATATATTATTATATTATAAATCTCTTGTTCTATCTACGTTTGTTATTTCTTTTTTACTGATAACACTGATTTTACTATCGTTACTTTGATCGAAATTTATAACAATCTTCACGAATGAGACTTATTATGCGTAATTAGGCGAAGTTTCATTTTTTTATTTTTATTTTTTATTTTTATATGACGAATTTTGATAACAATGTGAATGCATTTAAAAGTATTTTATGTGTAAGTGTATAAAACATTTTTGTGATCTAGATATATAATAAATGAGATTAAATGGAGATTTTTTTTAATTTAAAAAAACAAACATTTTTTAAAATCAGCTTCATGCTGTATCCCGCACACTGTAGGGTAGGCAGAGGGAACCTAGTGTTAAGACACTCTGTTCCCCACTTTCTGCCGAATTCTGGAGGCATTGCGTATTGAGTGGCATAACTCAACGCCGCGCTTGTCCTCGACACCAGAGCGAAGAAATGGAAATATAAATTTAAGTAAATATTTCATCTCCTCGAGTGGGGAACCCCTGCGTCACGACTGGCCTCTCAACATTTTTTTACTGAATTTAATCAGGAAGAAAAAAGAAATATAAAAAAAGACGTTAATAAAAAAAGAAATTTATTGATCATTTATCAGATTACAATATAACTATTTATGTTAATCACAGGAATTCGATGGGAACAGAATGGTATTGTTTTGAAATACAAACAAATAACATTAACTGGCAACACTTATTAATAATCACAGCGGCAAATATGTACCAAACATATTAAAATTAATAATATAATACCATAGGTTTAACCTGAAAATGATGTCGATTGTACATTAAATTACATTTTCAAAATACATAAATATGATATTTAAATTTTGTATTTTGAATGTAGTGAGATTTGAACCCGTGCTCCGTGCTTAACACGTCCAAGTGCTCTTACCAACTACGTTACACGTTCTTGTCTGAATATTTCGAAATTTTTGTAAATATTGGTAATATACTTTGCCGCTCACAAAGACTTACAGTAAAACTTAACTGACATTAAATGGGCGCTTATTATCGATGTGTGCTAATTTAAATCTTAATGAACGTCTGTGAGCGTAACTTACGATTTAACACAGAGCTGACAATTAATGTAACATACTTATCAATATTTAAACAACAAATGAATATGGCAACTTGATAAGATTTTTTGTTTTCACAATATCATCTTAAGGCTGATAAAATATATATATCTTTCATACACATAAAGAGATTCTAAAATATAAAAGCTTATGAACTTTTCCATTTTTATAGCCTTATTACACACTTAAAAAAAATATAAAAAAAGTTTAAAAAGATCAGCTGTCACTACAACCTTGTTTACAGGCCCTACGAAAAAAGAACTTAAAATGATCAAACGAGGCATGCTCGCAATGTAAAGTACATAATAACATAATTATTATATGCAATTTTTACTTTATATGAATATCTTTATAAATATTTATTTGCAAAATAAAAAGACAAATTCAAATACTCAAATTAGACAACATGGCTCTCAAATCGGACGCATTACCCAATTTTTTATTAAACATGTTCTTACAAGTGCGCAACACTGCGGCATCCCGTTCTATAGTCCTCGCCACGATTTGGGCCCGCTTGGTGACGTCACGAGGTATTCCCGCCAATTTTGCCGCGTTGAATCCATAGGACTTGGGACACGCGCCCGATGACAGCTTGTATAGGAACGTTATGGTTTCTTCTTTTATTTCTTCTGTGTCGTCTTGTGTTTCTTCTGTTTCAACCATACATGCCTGTTGGGAATAAATTGGTTGGTTTAGTTTATTTTTTTGCATCACGTTGTTTTATGTATATAGCAGGGTAGGCAGAGGGAACTTGGCGTTAAATTACTCCGTTTCTCACGCTACTAAAAATAAATCATTTCTCTGACTCGAACCAACTTCGTATTTACGATCAAACACCGTGCCGCTACGCCACAACGGCGTCTAATATAATGTAAGTAAATAAAACATTTACATTACATACAAAATCCAATATAGAGTAGTACCCTGTTTTTGTGTATCTCAAATAAAATATATGCATGAGAACAGACCATGTGTCCCAGCACGACGCGCGCGTCCTCCCTGAAGTGGCGCACGAGCGCGTGGTAGTGCGTGGAGAACAGCGTGCGCGCGCGCAGGCCGCCCAGCGCGCGCGCCACGCCCGCCGCCAGCGCCGCGCCGTCGTACGTGGACGTGCCGCGCCCTAGGGACAACAAATAATTTACAGAAGTTATGTTTATTGTTCACTTGGGAACAACACTATTCAAAACTAAAAAAAATATCTTAAAATCAACTTCAGGGCGGCCACGATTCCAATTTATTCGTTACCAACCTAGTTCATCCAACAGCACGAGCGAGTGCACGGTAGCGTGTTTCAAGATGGCGGCCGTCTCCAACATCTCCACGAGGAAAGTGGAGTGTCCCGCCAAGATGTCGTCGCGCGCGCCCAAGCGAGTGAAGATGCGGTCCACGGCCGTCAGGCGACATTGCTCTGCTGGGACGTAGCTACCCTGAGAAAAAAAAAATCTCAACTTATTTCTATATGTATATTATTTAAACCAATTATATATTTTTTTATTAGTATCTTGGTTCATATATTTTTATCCCGCATACAATAGGGTAGGCAGAGGGAACTGAACCGACTTGTTAAATCACTCCGTTCTCCACACAGCTCAATTTTTGGGACTGCATGTTGAGTGTTGAAACTTAACGTCGCGCTTTGTCTTATTCTTAGAGCGAGGTAAATATAATTTTTCATTCAGATGGCAACAGACACCACAACCATCAAGTTTACAATCAAACGATGTGACCACTGTACTATGGCGGCCTCATAATTTAAAATACGAAAACAAAATTAGTTTACTTGTATATTACCTATTAACCCTGCTAAAAATGACTTCTTTTATAACAGATGATCATGCTATAGTTCTAAAGTAATATATGAAAATACTAAAACAAAATTTTCTTCCTGACAGCTTACAAATTTTTATGCATGTATATTTCTTTATCTTCACGCTATATCCTACACATAGCAGGATAGGTAGATGGAACCTATGAACCTAGTGTAAATACACTTCGTTTTCCATTTTCTGCCGAATTCTAAAAGTCCGTGAGTGTCGAAACTCAACGCCGCGCTTTGCGTCGTTACAAGATTATTAGTAATAAGAGCCGTCCCTCTCAGAGACACGAACCTTTTAGGTGTAAACTCCTATTGGTGTAGAAGTTCCTTCTTGACATATTACATATATTTCTACTTGTATGTACATATAAAAAGAAAAGTTCTCACCAGATGAGCAAGCACAGTCAACAATCCAACTTGTCGCATGAGAGTACTCTTGCCGCCCATGTTGGGTCCTGTGAGTAGTAGCAGGCGAGCCTCCCGGAGAGTAACGCCGTTGGGTATGAAGTCCTCTTGTATGGGGATGCAGGGATGACGGCCTTCTGATATATCTATGTAGATATCCTGTAATATTTCGTGTTAATTAATTTTATACATACATGAAGAATCCTAAAAGAAAAGTGAAATTTAAATACTTTGAATATAAATTAGTATTCGTTTTTAATTTAATTAAATAATATATATCATTTTAATATTTTATATTTTCCTTCTTGATATAAAGAAAATTCAAGGAGTCACATAATGGTCTATATAGCCAAAAATCCTAGCCCTTGTGAGAGTTATTTTAAATGTAAATCATTTATTTAGTTAATAACGTTTTGGTTACACCATCTTTTGTTTTGTATAATGAACGATTCAACTATATTGATGTTATAGGTAAAATACATATAATATGTACCTGCACACAGCAGGGTAGGCAGAGGGTACCTAGTGTTAAGACACTCCGTTCCCCACTTTCTGCCGAATTCTGGAGGCATTGCGTGATGAGTGGCAGAACTCAACGCCGCGCTTATCCTCGTCACCAGAGCGAAGAAATGGAAATATAAATTTAAGTAAATATTTCATCTCCTCGAGTGGGGGTCGAACCCACAACCAGTCGGTTTTACAGTCACACCTCGTGCCGCTGCGCCACGACTGGCCTCAATATTATTATTATTTATTTTATTTAATATGTACCTCTTCTCCCTTAGGCATAGTAATTTCAGGCAAGCAGACCTCCCCACTCTGTTGTCTTGCAAATTCCGCAAACGAGAGTAAAATATCCAAAACAGCTATACATTTAACCGCCGTTTCCCATTGGTTGTAGTTTGTAGAGAACTTCTCGAAGATTCGACGACTTAGGTCTTTTAGCACGTTGCTTTTCTGTTCCTCTGTGGCCATCATACGACCGAGTAAATCCTGGCGACGGATATTTTAAGTATAATCTATATTCATAAATATATAGCTGAAGAATTTATTTTAAGCTGTATACCGCACGTAGCAGGGTAGGCAGAGAGAGCCTAGTGTTAAGACACTCCGCTCTCCACTTTCCACCGAATTCTAGTGGCATTGCGTGTTGAGTGGCGAAACTCAACGCCGCGCTTTGCCTTGACACCAGAGCAAAGAAATGAAAATATTCAATATTTTGTTTCTTCAAGTGGACTTGAAATAACAACCAGTTGCGTATACGGTTGAGCCCCTAGTTGCCTATTTCGCTAGTTTAATACTATAAGACCAATAATAAGATACCTTAGTCTCAGAAGTAGAAAACCTCTTAAACCCCTTCCTGGTTCCTTCCAAGTTGTATTCCGGTCCGGCTTTACTAGCAGCACTCTGAGGTACTTCTATTTGGTACCTTTTCTTATCTGACCCCACATACGTCAGCTAGAAATATATGTAATTATTATTTTTTTTTTTTTTGGTCTCCACACTCTACTTCAGATTTGAGACATTGCGTGTTGGGTGACGGAATTCAACCCTGCGCTTTGTCTTGTTAACAGAGGGAGGAAATTAAAATTAATTATTTCCTCAAGTGGGAATTAAACACATGTCGATCACTGTCGCACTCCGCACCGCTGCGCCACAACGCCCTATAATATAATATAATTCCTAATTGAAATTAAAAATATAACTGTTATATTGGGAATTTAAGAATAAAATTAATAATAAGTCAAGATCAGTTATGTTTCGTCAGAAACACAATAACACAAAGTATTCTTTATTTGATATTAATTCCGTTTCTGACCATATTCTTTTATAAACATAATTTTGTAAAAAAAACATAAAAATGTAAATAAATAGTTCCTGAAATTAGCTCATACAATCAAACAAACTCTTAAGCTTTAAATTATTACTTGAAATGAAAACTTTAAAATGAATATATATTTTTATAGTTATGTACTCAATAACTTCAAAATCTTCCAATCTCAGAAATTTATTCAAAATGAAAAAATATTTATGTGTTATATAATATGTATATTCCATTACATTAGGTGTGTCATACTCACTATAGTAAGAACATTAAATACTAAATTTTGCATTTCATTAAAAGCTGGTTAACTAATACATTGCATCATTTAAGATATCTCCAAATTTGTTACAAAAATTTATAATAAAATTCTCAAATATAATACAAAAGAAATCAAATTACCCTGCATTTAAAATACTTTTCTTGTTGCGTTAGATAATCTTTTAGTTCTTGTTCAATATGTTTTATTTCCTCTAATATACCGTCGTATTCCTGGTCCACGCCGGCGCCGGGGAGGATACGACCCTCTTTCTCTGCTTCTTGTTGATTAAAGGCTTCCTGAAGTAAAGAAATTACATTACAGGTTTCAAAAAATCAACTCATCTTTTTATTTATTATTTTTCAGTTCCACAACGAAAAAAGAAGAAAAAATCTCCCCGTTGGAATCGAAACCCCAACTATCTGGTTTTACAGTCAGACGGATACACCTATTCAATTTAGCATCTAACGGCCTTATAGAGAAATAAACTACCAATTCATATTAAAAAGTATACCTTAAAAAAATTCAAAGTTTCCCTGTAATCCGGAAATTTGCCCACTGGACTAAATTGTGTTATGCTGTTTAACAAAGCGGACTCGACATCTGAGAATAGCTCGGATAATTTCAGAACAGCCGTAAAACCGTTTAAAACCGATATAAAATCCAATACTTTTCGTTTCGAATAGGTTTTCTCCTCATAAAATATGGCACGAGAATCGGGATGGTCCTTTGCTTTCTTTGAATTACCGAGAGCGTGTATTCTGAAATAAAAAACACGATAAATATTTTTTTAATCAAATTCACACTATATGCGGCACATAGCAGAGTAGGTAGAACAAAATCGGTAGCTAGTGTCTTAACTTAACTTTCCTTCTAAGTCGGGAGGCATTGTGTGTCTAGTCGCGGAACTTAACGCCGCACTTTGTACTGTTACCAGAGCGAGGAAATGGAAATTATAATATAGTCGCTTTTACAGTCGCACGATTGTGCCCTGTGCCACGACTGGCCTCAGTATTTATTTTATTGTTTTCAATAATTTCTAAATAAGGCTCTATAATTTAATTTTCATTTATTACAACTTACTTGGCCAAAAGTCTTTCTAGATCAGGTAGTGTCGTCAACAAATTCTTCACATCTAGACATAGCTCTTGATTTTCAAAGAATGTCTTGACAGCTTCTTGTCTCTCTTTAATCACTGTTAGATCACAACTCGGTGAACACACCCATTGATATAATAATCTATAAATTAGAAAATATCGATAACCAGTAGTTTCACGCGTTTTCCCA
The DNA here is from genome assembly GCA_013403705.1 of Heliconius hermathena. Classification (NCBI taxonomy): domain Eukaryota; kingdom Metazoa; phylum Arthropoda; class Insecta; order Lepidoptera; family Nymphalidae; genus Heliconius; species Heliconius hermathena. The sequence goes on from JAAIXJ010000249.1 coordinate 194,065, forward strand.
CATAGCAGAGCAGGCAAAGAGAATATAGTAATAAAACACCGTTCTTCTATCTCCACTCGAATTCAACATTGCGTGTTAGGTGTTGGAATGCAGTAAAGAATTTAAAAAAAATCTTCAAAGTATGTGGAATAGTACTTTAAAAAATGTAATTGATGGCTATAAAAAAATCTTTACAACATTTTGATCAAATATATTATATTTAAACAAAAAACTCTTTTGAAAACACTCACCGTTTCCCCATTGGAGTTGAGCAGAAATTCAATTTATCATACAAACAACCCTCATCTTGTACTATCCTCAGATTCCTTAGCGTTATAGCGTCTAAGACCATTGTATTACCACCTGTCCACGCAGTTTCAACCTTATCCTCAGGCAATAAGGTGCTATTTAGTACATCGGGGGGTTTGTATTCAATGAACTGGGACATGCCAAGTATTTGTATGTCCAACAGACATTTAGTTAAATAAGCTATACAACCTCCTAATGCTTTTATAGTTAAGTGATTGTTTTGAGCTGGTGTAAGGCCTAGAGCGTCGCCTGGAATGAATAAAAAATAATTAAATGATATGGAAAAAAAACAATATTTGGAAAATTACATATGATATGATTTCGTTATGATTACTGTAATTTTTTATGTAAATACCCTCCGTACATCATGTTGTGCACAATATTCTAGACGTTGCTAGTTGGGTGGCGTAATTTAGCGCCGCTCTGACTATCATAGCAGAGAAATAAAAATAATTCAAAGACTAAAGTGAAGATGAAACCCACAATCATCACGCTTACAGTCCAACACTGTTCAACTGGTACACAGTCTACAGCAAAGAATAAGAATCAGAAAAGTTAATCACAAAAAATAAAAATAATACTTTCTTTCTTATCTCTAATTTAGGTACCTCAAGCCATTCACCATCTAAAATCCTCGTCAAAAAATTATGTCGAGTTGTTTCAATCACAGAATAAAATATCAAAAGTGCTAATCCTAAAAAATAATATATACCTTCATGCAAAAAACATTTAAGTCCCTCAGGCCATTCCCCGTCTAAGTTCGTCCTATAATATTTCTCGGCTAATAACTTGAGTGTTTTGTCTGGTGCCCACATTTGTGTTGCTTCGAGTCTCGCTGTATGACAGTGTGTGGATATCAGCTTTGTGGTTTTTGTTGTTGTCGTTTTCTTTTCGTATATTATCTGTATGATAGAGAAAAAGATAATTTATTTCAAATTGCATAAGTCATGGCAAAAACTAACTAAAAGCAACCAACTTAGCCTAAACAATAATTATAAGTGTTAAATTTATTATTAACTCATATATTTCATTATTGTCTTATATGTATAGTGGCGTTTTGGAGTGGAGACCACGCCTCGGCAACCATAATGCGGGAAGGCTTCCAGTTAGATAGGATGACGACATTCACAAAGTGGCTGGCATCAGCTGGATGCGAAAAGCTCAAGATCGAGTTCAGTGGCGTGCCATTCAAGAGGACTATGCCCAGCAGTGGACTAGAACAGGCTGATGGAACCTTAAGCCTAGTTATGACACTGTGTTGCCTTCCGCAAAATATTCGTAGCATTCGGAATTGAGTGGCGGAATTCAACGTCGCGCTTTGCTTTATTACCAGAGCGGCAAAAAAAAAGAGTATAAATCGAACTCACAACTGTCGCTTAAAGTCATATGTTGTAGATTGTATGACAATAATATATTACCAAAGCTGGTGGATGATGAGCCAACGTAGTTAGTAGCCTGGACGAGTGCTGGTCATCCACAAACTGCCCCATGTGGAATTGTCCTATTGTAGTGTCAATAAAACAAACCCCATATGTACTGTCGCCATTGTGCTCCTAAAACAAAAGGAAAATACTATATTCAATAATATTTTAAGAAAACGTACACTTTTTAAAGTTAACATGTAGGACTCGACTTAGGAATAGTCTTTCTCTTTTTTTAGCTTCACGCTGTATTCCACACATACTAGGGTACGCTTAGGGAACCTAGTGTTGACACCCTCTGTTCTATACTTTACGTCAAATTCTCGAAGCATTGCGGGTCGAGTGGCGGAACACAACACCATGCTTTACCTTATTACCACAGCTAGAAAATGTAAATATTAAATATTTAATTTCCTCGAGTGGAAATCGAACCCACAACTTTTACATTAACAGTAACACTGTTCTACGACAGGCGTATTTCTCGTAAAACATTATTTAAAATATAACCAACCTCTTCAACAACAGCCATCATGTACTCGGCGGCCGACTGCACAGGCGCCAAGTCCTGCAAGCCCAATGTACGAGCACCTTTCACACTAACTTGGCACACCTCGCGTCTCACCACTTTGTCAAATTTACTAGTGAGACCATCTAAAACATTTGTTAATAAAATTAGTTAAGAGAAAATACTCGATGCCACTATTACAGTACAATACAATCAACGAGTCTTGGCCACCGTGAAGTTCGATGTAGATGGCGCTGATTTAATTTTACATTTTTTTTCTTACTTTGGATATTTTTTTCCGTGAGTGAACAATGCGCCTAACTTCAGGGTGGCCACGACTCTTTGACCGTAGTATATTATAAGAGGAGTATTGTAAAGTTAAACCACAATTGGAATAGTTAGAGTAAAGTAGGTTCCACTAGGCTAAGTTTATTTTTTTGAACTATTTACTATTGGCGGTTACAAATTTAGGCAATATTTAAGTTTTATAAAACGTATAAAAATTTTATTAGTCAAAGAGTAGAGTAGAGCTGTTTGTGAATGAAGTTGCACATGTTTGAATCCAGCTACGTTAACATTATTATACTTTTCAAAAATATATTTTTTCCTAAGTGTAGAATAACTCTCAAAAATGTAAAAAAATATAAAGCAATATTTTTTTAGATTTAAAAAAATTATTATCATGATACACTGTATCATCCGACTTGAAGCCTCAACCGTCGAGAATAGTCAGTCACTGGTACCTCTGCGTGCACGCCGCGACGACCTTAAACATTAATATAATAGAAAAAACGAAACCATTTACCCTTTTTACATCTCTCTTGCATCATATCAGGTGTTTCAGTTTGTTCGACTCTGACAACTTTGAAGCCTTTTGAAACTAATGTGGTTGCCATACGAGAATATGCACTTTCAGGAAAACCTGAATGTGCGAAGTCACCCTAAGAGGAAACATTTTATTATACTATCTGGTACTGACTACTATAATTATATATACAATACTTTACTTCTTGTAGAAATGATATAACATTATTAATAATAACAGTAGTAATGCCAGTACCATAAAGATGTATGTATTTTATATTTTTTACTACTAGTATGTTTAATATGTTAATATTTCTTTAAAACAGCTAATTGCTATAGATGTGCATTTATGCATAATTTGCCATAGAAGGTTTCAATCAGTGTCCAATAAACTACGAGGCAATCAAAACATCTTTTATTCAAATAAACCTCACAATAATAAAACTCAAGCAAATTTTATTCTTAACTACATTAACACTACCTGTATGGTTAAAAAGTTGTGGCTGCAATGAAGTTACATTTTTAATCTTTTGCCCACTGTGAACAATGCAAATACTCTCATGAAGAAAATAATGAAAAGTTACAAAAATCTTAAAATGAATTTATTGCAGCCATGACTTGTCAAACATACTATACATAAATTTAGAAAAAAAATTTAAAAAGCTATAGGACTATTAAAAGATATACCTTCATATATGAAAATCCAAGTTCATTGACACCAACCGATGCATCCATATGATATAATTCATAAAACTTGCCCACTTTGAAGAACAACACACAATCAAAGTGTTGAGATTTAATTTCCCACCATTGCTTGTGACCCTGTAAAAGTGTAGTAAATATATTTAGTTTAAATTAACTTACATAAATATAAAAAAATAGTACATTTTTACTTTATAAATAATGTCCCTATACAACAATTCTGTATAAAACATCAACTGCAAATTTGCTACACTGGGAATCAAACTCACCACCATAGCATTTACAGTTGCTTTAACTGTGTGCCACAATAACCTAAACACATACAGTGAAAAAAAAAACTTGAACAAAGCATCTACTAATAGTAAAAACTCAATTTAATCAAACAAGACACAAATTTAAAAATATACTTTTATTTTAAATATTATAACTAGAATTGTTTACATGTTTAAAGTTTCTTTAAAAGGTATAAACACCTCTTTTACTCAAGGATGTAAATAAGTAGTCTTATATTTTAGAGTTTTAATTCAATTATAAGAAAGAAATAATTTGGAAACATAAAATAGAACATAGGAATGAATTCCATCCAATGGCTACACCTTTTGGAAACTTTTGAAGACCTCTAAGCTTAACAACCATACATAGTGGAAATACTCCTGCAACAGCTTACTCTGTATTATTAGCAATTTCTGTAACAAACTTTCAGCTGAAAAGTAATTACCGGTGTTTGTTTCTTCATAAAATCAGGTGGTACATACAGAGTACTGGGGTCATAATCAGGATGATCAGGTCTTCTCCCTTTGGCATCTTTTACCTTATTAGGTTTCAACCAGTCCAGCTTACAGTGGTTCCAATTGCCTTCATTTGATAGAGATTGTGATTCTTCAGGTTCTACTTTAATTTGAGATCTAAACAATGTGAAATATAAGTAGTTTAAATTTTTGTAATGTCACTCAATATGCAAAAGAATGGCAGAACTCAACACACCAACATTTTGATGTTTTATTAAATGCATCTTGAAATAAAATTTTATTTTACAGTTTTGTAAATGAAATTTCGTGAATGTTTGTAAATATGGATGTTTGTTCCATGCATATGCTTTCATGCTGAAACTTAAGCAGATTTGGATGAAACTTTGGATAAAACTTTACAGTAACATAGCTTATACAGAATAAGATACATGCTACAAATTACATAAAGATTTTGTATATTTCGGCTGTGATACAACAATAAGTATGGTGAAGCCATGTTGTCGTGGCCACATATTAATATAAAAAGTATTTTTAACTTACTCATTTAGTAGCACACTTTTCCTAGGTTTACTATTAGGGGATTTGCCAGGTTCATATGTGAAGCTTTCTTGTAATTTTTTTTCTATTGACAGTTTGTCATTCTCCAAAACTTTTTTAGTTTCAATTTTGTTATCTGCTGCAAACATTTATTTTTAGAATTTTTAGTGTAATTAACATTGTTATTACATAATTTCTTTACTTATCTTACCATTGACTAATAACTTTTTATCATTCTTTCATCACTCACTTTCACCAAACCCATACCACCTGAGCACATACTTCTTTAATATCATTGTGACATTATTGCTAGTATCTACCATTGTGTATCTATTGATTACAGATTTGATCAGCTAAAGTGACTTTACATTATATTCTTTCTTAATTTTTGTAAAATACTGTGACATTTTCCTTGCCTTGAGGCTAAGACAAGAGTTTTACATCTTTCAGAATGGCGAGTAATGCATGGAACTTGCATTGTTAAATAAATATATGTCAGAAAATAATATTAACATTTGCTTACCTTTATTTTCAACATCTGAATCGTCAGAATCAACAGGATTCAATCTAATTCTTTTTCTCTTTTTAATTGTAATTGGGGCTTCTTCATCACTATCATTTTTAAAACTTTTATCAACTTTGGGTGAAGGAGTTGGTGTTCTGTCTCTTTTTTTGCCTAATAACAAGATTAATGGAAAAAATATACTTTATTAACACTTCTTAAAATAACTATACAAAAAAAAACACTCACTCTCTGTTTTTTTGTCATTGTTGCCTAGAGAAGTATTCAATTTATTACTATCTTCATCTTTGTTTTGTTTTGCTTTCTTATTACTGGGAGGAGTTTTAGTAAAGTAATTAAATAATGTATTTGAGGCTGCTGCACTATTGCGCTTAGACATTTTGGGATTAAAAATATATGAAATCAATATATAATTAACATTTAAAAAATTGAAATGCTATAAATTGTTTGTTTAATTTAAGATAGGATATAAATCAATTAAAATAATTAATATTAAAATTACAAAGAATGCGGCTTTTTGGCGCAAATATACAAAACAATTTGACAAGCAAAACTTGACATTTGGCAAGTACAAGTTGACGTTTATTGTAAGTCTGAAAATATAAATAATCATATTCTAAAATATATCAGTAAACTGCAACAAAATCCGGTTTTGTATTTATTAATTCCAACCAAAGCTTTTATATAATAATATCCAGTCATTTTCGTTTTAATTTAAAGAATATAATATTGGTGGTGTATAAACGTTAAGTTTGAAAAAAAATTGTTTTAAAGTCGTCGTTTGAACTATGATATTTATACAAGAAAAATGTTTTATTATCTAATTAAAAATTTGTTTTGCAGCAAATGAAATATTTAATATTTTCATTTCATCGTTATGATGTCGAGACAAAGTGCGGTTTGGATTCCGCGACTCAACACGCAATGACCTCAGAATATAATGAACGGAAATGTTTTAATGCTAATCAAAATAGTCATAATGTCTAACTCCATTAGTGTCTCTATACTCGATTCACGATGGCATGAGATAAAAGGTAAATATGTCAACAAAAGGTTCTTTTACATGACAGGTTTGATGGAGTTATTATATTAATTAAAAAAAATATATTTTAGGTATTAATTCGCTAATAACACTGTAAATAGCCGTAAAAATTATTATAATATTATCTTATAATTGAAATAGAATACCAGTAAAGCGGGGAGAATTTTTTTTACAAAATTCACATTTTTTTTCTATCCTAAAATAGACAATTATTTTCGTAATATAATTTAAATATTTATATTTTCAAATTTTATAAAATTGTGCACTGTTAAAAAGAAGTCATTAAGTTAAAAGAAACGAAAACGAAAAGTAGTCAGTAAAAAGAACTATAATAAAAAATAAAGATTGTTTTCATATTTAAAGCCAGGAATATTTTAACTAAAAATTTAAAAATGTTGCTATGCACCCGGTTTTTTTTATTTTTAATAATATTTTTAAATATGTCATGTACATGAAAAAACACCTAAAAGTCAACTTCTTCTCAAACTTCAGACACATTTTAGTACTATAAAAATAAATTAAAATTTTCAAATTCAAATAATTTTATTCAAAATAACAAATTACATGCTTCATTTTTTGAACGTCAAATAATTTACCACCAGTTCACTAAAGTTAATGCCTCAGACCTGAGAAGAACCGGCGCAAGAAACGAGGCGGGACTTATTTTTTTTAAATAAATTTATACAAATATAATAAATCAGCTTCACGCTGTATCCCGTACACAGCAGAGTAGGCAGAGGGAACCTAGTGTTAACACATTCCGTTCCCCACTTTCTGCCGAATTCTGGAGGCATTGCGTGTTGAGTGGCAGAACTCAACGCCACGCTTAGCCTCGACACCAGAGCGAAGAAATGGAAATATAAATTTAAGTAAATATTTCATCTCCTCGAGTGGGGATCGAACCCACAACCAGTCGGTTTTACAGTCACACCTCGTGCCGCTNCGGCTGCATTACCCCAAAGTAAAATCCCATAGGACATAATACTATGGAAGTAACTGAAGTAAACAAGTCGAGCCGTTTCTACGTCAGTTAGTGATCTAATTTTTTTGACCGCGAAAGCTGCAGAGCTAAGTCTATTCGCCAATCCATCAATATGGGGTCCCCACTGTAATTTGGAGTCTATGGTGATACCGAGAAATACCGTAGAATCGACAGGATCTACGGGTTCACCATTCAAGAGTACATCGGCTTTAACAACTTTCGTGTTAGGTATTCCAAAAATAATACATTTAGTTTTTTTACTATTCAATAGTAAGTTATTAACACTGAACCCATGTACTACTTTCGAGAGAGCATTGTTTACATCGTCATATACGATTTGTCGTCTTTTTATTTTGAAAATCAATGAGGTGTCATCAGCAAACAATACTATCTCATGGTTCTTTTCCACTAGATACGGTAAATCATTTATATATATTAAAAAGGACCAAGAATAGACCCTTGTGGGACCCCCATGCTGATTACCGAACCAGGAGTTATAAATTATTTATATCTCGTAATTAATATATATTATTGTTCTAATATTATTAATATTAGAACATTTTGTCATCCGTCAGATTATATCTGCCATTTTCAGTTATTTTCATTGAATTTTCATGAATCCGTTGTTATTTTAATTTTTGTTGTTTTTTTAAGTTAGAAACTTAAAAGTTTTGTTAAGTTTAAAATTAGCGTTTGGCGCTCCGTTCTCTCTGACTACCCCGCAAGGGATAAAACGTGAAGCTAAGTTAAGTTTAAAATTATTTTCTGTTCTATGTATACGTATTTTCTGTTTTTGTTATTTAGATATTTATATACTCGTACTTTAGAACATGAGTAAACCTGGACCAAGCAACGCTTGCACTTTGACATGAATAATAAAAACTTTAAGCTACATGAAATTAAATTGTTACTAGCCGATGCACTAAAAAAAATAACAGTAGAAGCTTGGCAAAGCTGCATTGACCATGTGATAAAAGAAGAGCAAGAGATAAAAAAAATGTTCATTTAATAGATAATGGTCGACCGTTTCGTCATTAATATTGGTGACAGTTCCTCAGAATCCTCCGATTTCTGATAAATAATTGAATAATAGATACATTAAATTTTATTATCCTAATAGTTAAGTAACTTTTAGTAAAACTTGTACATTTCCATTTTATTTTTTTGCTATTCTTATTTTATACAAAGATATTTTACATATAACATTCAAGTACAACAAGCAATAATGCTGTATATAGAAAACTCCACGTTAAATAAATTAAATACAAATAAAAAAAATCCAATAAAGTTTGAGAAACAGAATTTTTTTGTTTACATTTTGTCTCATGCCATAATGAATATTACAATATATTATAATATATAATGATGAATAATGAATATTATAATTATAAATATAATAGACTTTCCTGGACTTTATTTTTGTATAGATATGTTCGTATAAATGTTGTTTTTTTTATTTTGTTGTAAATAAAATCTCTGGGGTGGACATCAGACTTTTCTGGAGTGGGCCCGGTCCACCCGGCTCTTCCCCTTTCCTACGCCCATACTTAACCCATTGAAAATATGTATTGCAAGTTTTTTACAATTAAACTTATTAAACAAGGTATAGGGACAACCTCGTACTTTGCAGTTTGGCGATCGTGGTGCATAGGCACAAAGTCTAACTATAAATGCGATTGTCGTAGGTTTGCCACTCGCATTTTGATGACATTTAGAAATTAATTTTATTTGAAAGCATTTTCATGCCTTAACAAAATGAGGCCGTCGTGGGAACAAGCGTGTAACTGTAAATGTGACAGTTGTGGAATCGATTCCCACTCACTAGAATTAATTATTAAATATTTTCATTTATTCGCTCTGGTAACAAGGTAAAGCGCGGCCGATTTACCTCATTTTTTGAGTGCCACCAATGCCTCCAGAATTCAGCAGCAAGTGAGGAACGAAAGTGCTTAACGGCAATGGAGTGTCTTAGCAATAGGTTCTCAGGTTCCCTTTGCCTGTCCTGCTTACAGGGGCGACTCTAGCTCGTGTGGCGCTCGTGTGCAATGAAACCTTGGCGCCTCCTTGGCCTGACTCCCCAACCGCGGCTATAAATATTAACTGCCGTCGTAACAAGAAAGTTTTTTCATATTTCAACAAGCTACTTTATATGTAGATATAGCTTACAGTATGGTATTAGTTACGGTCTTTCTTCTTATGACGGCAGAATAACACTCATATCATTGTTGTACCATGATAGTCCAAGACGATGCTCTCAGTTGTGTGAGACAGCGGTGCCCTTGTGTATTGCACACCTTGCACTATAGGTTAAGCCGCCCCTGCTTGCTTACTCATACATATGGGCGTACAGCGTGAAGCCAAAAAAAATACGGCTCTACGTTTCGGAGCTCACCAAAATCTTGAAACTGACGTGTACTTATAGTCAATAAAACGACTGTCTAAACAACCTGTGTCAATAGAAACGGAATGCATTGTATTTTAAAGAAAGCAAGCTTAAGGAATATTTAAATGGTTATATATTAATAATTAACAATTTATGTTATTTACTGTTAAAATTCGGTGTTTATCATTTCGAGGAAAAATAAAATAAAGTACAGAATGGAAAATATTATTTATTATCCAATTATTATTAACTAATATTGCTTATTACTAAAGGATTTGTTTTACAATCTGTAAAATATTATAGTATGGCAAAAATATATATTTTTTAATATTTAAGAAAACTTAAGTTATAAGTAGAATTATATAAAGGAATGTAATAGAATTATTACGTAAATTAAATTAAAATGAATAATAAAATAAAGCTTTAAGTTATTAACATATTAAAGTTAACAAAAAAAATTTAAAAAACGAACGAAAAATACATTGACAAAAAACATTAAATATTTTTTTTTTTTTTTAAATTCAAATAAGAACAAAAATTATGACATTAGTCCAATAAATAAAAAAAATATATAAATCATTAAAACTAATCTGTTTTTTTAATAGGAATAGATATTGCAATTTTACAATCTCATTGTTTCTACTATATTATAAATATTGTTGGTTTTGTAGTTAAGAGAGTTAATCCACATGCTACAACACATGTTTCAAGGTAATGAAAAATGAAGCGGAACAGTCGAATAAAAAGCGAACATCATTACAACAAAAAACTAATTTAAATAAAAATCTTAAGTTTTAATGGATTATAAGTTATAGGGGCCGTCGTGGTGTTTATCTGTAAACGCGACGGCTGTGGATACAATTCTCAGGCAAGGAGCATTGAGTTCAAAAAGTAACGTCTCGAAAATTAGACGAAACTAGGTTCCTACACTACTAACACTAGGTTCCTTCTGCCTACCTACTCTATGCGGAATACAGTGCGAAAGTCATTTTTCTCATATGTGAGTTAACTCTCTAAACCACCATAAGTTATAATATGCACATTGTCTAAATTGTCACAGTTATAAAAGATACATCTGTAAAAAAGTTAGAAAAATCATCTTATCAATCTTATTATATTTGGACTCACTGCTTAACTCATTTATTTGTCTTAATATATGAATAAGTTCATTTTGTATTTTGAACAGTTAACAATTTATTGGTATTAATTTAGTAAATTTAGTTACTCAAATTGTTTAACTAGCAAATAAAGAAAAACATATACATAGCACGCAATGCCTTTAGAATTTGGTGTAAATTGGGGAACGGAGTATCTTAACATTAGGTTCCCACTCTCTCATAGACATAGTATATGAGATATATTGTATTGACAAATATAATCAGACGGATAAATTATTTGTGCTATACCAATTACTCAAATCTGCTCTTTAATTTTAAAATACTCATAGCTATAAGCGTTTACTTCAAATGCCTCTTAAATAAGGTTTTTTAAAAAAATAGATAATTAAATGAAGATGGAAGAGATATATAGCTCAGTTCATAAATTTTTATGAAGGACAATGGAAATATATATAATTTTAGAATAAATTTCAAGGCAAGTTAAGTTAAACAAAAACAGTCCCTAGTATTAAGTTCAGTTCATTTCGCTTAACTATTGCACTGGATACATTTTTGTATAATAATATTATTTACAATTTAAAATATATTTAAAAAAACGTTCATAGATAGTTAATAAAGTAGTAGAAAAAATTAAAAAAACCTCAATTTCTCTACATTATAATCTGTGGTTCTGGCACTGACAGCGCTATAGATTTGTGTGGCAGCACTTGACCGCCATTAACGTAAAGTTCGTCTTTTACTATAACATCTTCCCCTAACACTGTAGTATTTTCCATCCTGACCCACCGTCCGACGACCGATTTCCACCCAACTATACAACCGTCGAGCCACGCATGCTGTCTTACTATCGCCCCACGTAGTATCGTACTGCGTTTTATACACGCACCTGAATAATTTAAAGATTGATTAAATAAATAAATAAATAAATAAATAAATGTAATTTACAGTTTTTACTGAAACTAGTAAGTAGTAATATTGTGTGTTCAATAGTATTGAGGTTATTGCCAGTTATATAAACAATCTTATTCAATGTCACAGAGTATAATAATAAGCACATACACACTAATATACATATAAATAACCAAGACTACAAAATAATATTTATTATACATATTATATTTTAGAGGCCAGTCGTGGCGCAGTGGCACAAAGTGTGACTATAAAACCGACTGGTTGTGGTTTCGATCCCCATTCGAAGAGATGAAATATTTACTTAAATTTATTTTTCCATTTCTTCGTTCTGGTGTCGAGGCAAAGTGCGGCGTTGAGTTCTGCTACTCAACACGCAATGCCTCCAAAATTCGGCAGAAAGTGGGGAACGGAGTGTCTTTACACTAGGTTCCCTCTGCCTACCCTGCTGTGTACGGGATACAGCGTGAAGCTAATTTAATTTTAATTTAATTATACATATTTATAGCTTTAATAAAATATTATACCAAATTAGTCTCGTCCGTATATCGTCGAACAGATAGACAAATTATTCTATTTACAATACGATTAAAGAGCCATGGCCGCCCTGAAGTTAGCTGCAGAGGGCTGGCGCAGAATTGTTTTTTTACACTTTTTCTTACTATTAATTAAAAAATCTCAACTTCAAGGCGTCTCGTCGACCGTACTGTACATACATTACGTTATGGGTAAAGAAATCTTGTCGCGCTTAATATAACAAAAACATTGTTATTATATAAATAAGTGGGATTCGTCACCTACAACAAAGGCAAAGAGACTTGTTTTCTAATCTAATGATAATATAACCATTTGAAGGACCACCATTCTATATTTTTCTTGATTAATAGCATTCACGACTCACGACATATAAAAATCAATTCAAAATCAAATATTATTATGATAAATCATATTTGTCCATTAAAAATATAATTATCAATAAAACACAAAATTGATTTACAACATTGTGATTTCAGAAATATGTAGTTCATTGATAAAAGTAATAAAATTGTTTCCGTATCGTAAATTTTAGTAGGCTTTCTGATAAAAATAATAAATATGTGTATTTAAAATTGATTTACTATGGTTTTGTACACTGTATCCCACTCATAGCACAGGGAATATGGAAACCTAGTGTTAAGAATATACTTAATATTTATTATTGAATGCGATGATTGTGATTTTAATTGAACTTGTCTTCAGAACATATATTAGAAACATATATTTTTTTCTTAAGCTGTCATTCATCAATAGGAAGTATGGTAAAATAAGTCACAACAATAATAATAATAGTAATACTTATATACATAATATTCTTCGAAAGATATCATTTACTAACAATATATAATTTTTATATATTTTTATACATTTTAGTTAGTTTTCTGTAAATTATAAAAAAAATGTATATTATCAATACTGGTATTTCTGTAAAGAAAAAGGATTTAAAAAGAAATAAAAACAAAAGTAATAAATAATTTTCACTCACCATCTTCAATAACAACATTGGGTCCTATAGTCACATTGGGTCCTATTCTACAACCATTGCCAATGGTGGCGGTAGGGTCAATCAGTACATTACCAACCACGCCTGTACCTTCGTGTAGCATATTTGAATTCTTTTGACGTAGACTAGTTAAATATAAACACATTCCTGTAATTTATAAAAAAAAATGTTAAAGATGAGATCAGCTGATTGCACAGCAGTGTGGGACAGAAAGAACACAGTATTAATACACTCTACTTTTCACTTTCTGCGGATATATAAGACACTGCATGTTTTGTTAAGTAATTACAATACAAGTCTTTATTTACCATGGCAGAGAAATGGATAAATTAAAATATAATTATAAAAAATTTGATATACTATTGTTGCTTAATAAGAAGACATAAAAATAATTAGAGTCACCAGCTTCTATCTGTTTACCTATTATAGCTATTATGCAGTATATGTATGTATACAATAATAATGTTTTATAGTAAAAGCTCTATATTCCAAATAAGGAACAATTTATTATCTATACTAGCGGCCCGCCCACGGCTTCGCCCGCTTAAAATACATGATTATTGATTTAATAAGCAGAATTGATTGACAAATATAATGACTTCTAATATGATTTTTTTATTACTTTAATCCGTAATATACTATGACTTTTTTTACGACATTATCGTAACTTCTATAAGAATTTTTGATTGTTTCGAACTAAAAAATATGGCCAATGTTGATATTTGATATTCATAAAATATACATAAAACTAATTATTTATTATATGTATATATTTTTGTAACATTGCGTTCTTTTTACCTATGTTATGTTTTTTAAAGCTCTGTTAAATGTGCTGATGTCACTTAATAATTTAATGTACTGCTTCAGAAACAGCCTTAAATGTTAAATTATTGATTTGGGTAAGGATTCATAATATTCTTTGTAAAATAACTGTAATGTTTGCATATTAACTCCTGTACAGTTTTTAAATTAGTTACACATATTATTAGCTAAATGTACAATTGGTAAATATGTAGTTATTACAGAGTACACGTAGAAAGGATGTTTTTAGGCATTTTTATATAGATTTATTTCAAACGAACGAACGAACCAAAAAATCTATGTATTTGCTTGATATCTCTTTGAAGATCAAATCGTTCTTTATCTCTGTGTTGAATTAATTACGATTTAAACTTAACTGTTATGATTTATGAAGGTAATCTCCACTAACAATTCAATTTTGTTTACTTTATTGTATAAAATATTGTATAATAGTGCTTCAAAAATATATATTTTTATCAACAGTCATATAACCAAGACGTTTCGAATGTCATTCTTTAGCCAGGAATCTTACCAGCGCGATTGCTATATAACATTCGCAGGCAAACTAATGCCTTGAGTTCATTCAAATGACGATAACTTTTTTTTAATGAACCGATTTTGATGAACCAAACTTTAGTAGTTAAGTTGAGTTAAAACAAAGCAATTGGTGAAACTTTTAAGTAAATCGGTTCAGTACTTTCAGAGAAAAATGTGGACATACATATCGACAGACAGACAGACAGACAAGAAATTCAAAAAAAAATTGCTTTCTATTATTCTTTTTAAGTGTCCCTCTATCCATTTCAGTCAAAATTACTAAATGTACAGACAAAATATTTTTACTGTCTTATTATATATAGAGATAGAGATAACTCTATATCAAATACACAAACAAAATAACAAAATAACTATATCAAGAACTAATAACATAATCAATGTGTGAATCAAAAGAAATAGTGTGTTACTTTTAAAATTTTTAAAGTGTTATTCCACATAGTGAATAGAAAAATTATTTAGAAAACATTTACATTTTTCAATATAGTAGAAAGCATCTCAGTGATAAGAGTATAAAAAGTTAAAAAAAGCTTGATAAAAAATATATGTCTCAGTGGTTTCCAAGATGCATAGGATGGATTTTTACTACTACATTATTTAAAAAAAATATATATCTAAAATATTTATTTAATACTATCTACATTTAATATGCCAATAAAATCATACCAGTTAGAAAGTCTTTAGGCTGCCCAACATCCATCCAAAAGCCTTGCAATTCCATGGCATATAATTCACCATCTTTTGCCATAAAAGGAAATACTTCCTTTTCTATTGATGTGGGACGTAATTCAATTCTGTCAAGAACAGATGGATTGAGTATGTACATTCCTGGAATAAAAAAAAATATTTTAAGATCTTTATATATAAAACTTTCACGACTTGGAAAAATGTTTTTTTTTTCTCAGGTATATTTGAATGAATTAATCCGAGTTAAGCCACTGAACACACAATATATCCAAAATTGGGTAGAAAGTGGGGAATAAAATGCTGTAACACTAAACTCTCTTTGCGCTACCCTGCTATATACTTGTATAACATGAAGCTATCATTTATAAATTATAAGTTGAATCATAAACTGACAATATTAACAAATAAAAATTTACCTGCATTTATTTTGTTTGATATAAATTCCTGTGGTTTTTCCACAAAGCTTTCAATTTCCCCATTGTCTTTGTATACTACAACACCATATTTTGAGGGCTCTTCTACTTTTGTTACTACAATTGTACCTTCCTAAAAATTAAGACAAATATGAACATTGAAGTGAGTAAAGATTTTTTTTCTTGGATTCTTTTTATTCTTGCATTCTGCTCTTTCTGGGCATTTGATTGATAGTAATTAATTTTGTGTGAAATGTCATGCATGGTATACACCCAATGACATGTGGCATATCTATATAGTGTGCAAAGTCTTTCAATAAATAGTTTTTTTTTATAAATTAAAAAAGGCTTTGTCAAGAAAGCTTGTTTAGGTACCTCTCCAAGCAAAGGATGTATATTCATATTCTGGTTGATAATTCATCTAATATGTGAAAATTAATATTTATTCTAAAACAGTACATACCTTGCCATGACTTCTGTGATATTTAGCCAGCTCTTTGAATGGGAAGTCACATATAACATCAGAATTAAGAACAAAAAAGGGTTCAGGACTTGCACTTAGTAGTTCCCTAGCTAAAGCAAGAGGCCCAGCAGTACCAAGTGGTTCAGTCTCATGTGAAAATGTTAACGATACACCTAATTTGGAAACTTGTTCAGTTAATTCTTTCTCCATATCTTCAGCCCTATATGAAACAGCTAAAATAACCTATTGAAAAATTTCATGTTAAAATAATAACTGATGAAATTTTCAAATAAATATAGGAATAGAATCATGAACAAAGCAAAGTAATTTTATAAATATTGTTTTTACCTGTGTTACTCCTGCGTCAACTAATGCCTCAATTTGATGCATTAAAATTGGTTTGTTAGCAAATTCAACTAACGGCTTAGGTCTACTCAAAGTCAAAGGACGAAGACGAGTCCCATATCCGCCGACTAGGATAAGGGCACGTATTTCACCCAATTTCTTATCAGATCCGCACATATTTTCTTATATTTTTTCTAGTTCGTAAAATATACCACCTAGGCACAGAATAGAAGTAACTATGGTTGTACAATCTATATTATCTTCATACGTGGCGGTCTTTTATTAATTGTTATCGAAGTAAATAAAACACAAAACGCTGGTATTAGTCACAGATAAGTGATAACAGAAATATTTGACAGACAATGATTGGAAGACCTGAAAACGTTATGTGCTCTATATAATTACGTTTATAATTTAATGTTAAATAAATAAATGATTTAAAACATGAAAAAGTTAAAACATTTAAATATAGCCATAATATTAGAAATTAAATATGTAAAATGTTGCAACTAAGCTAATGTCTACGGTATTTATATATACATGATAGAGATTTAAATTCATAAAAATATAAAAGGTATAAATTTTTTTGTAAAATACTGTAAAACAACTCTACTGTACTATAATAATTTAAAAAAAATGCCAAAATATAATACCTAACAAAAACCAAAATGTAATAAAATAATTATTTTTATAATATTTGTTACAATTGTCAACTTGTCAATTAAATTGACGTAAATTGTCAGTCCGTAAAATTACGTAATGGCTGGTGGTTTGTCAGTGTCACAAAAATTTTAATAGAAATTTCCCTTAACCTGTTATACAATGGCTTTGCCGGTGCGGATTTTGTCTCGTTGCAAAGGTATATGTGAATTATTATCTTATTTCTTGTTTTAAAATCTCATAAAATTGTTGAACTCATTTATAATATCTACCATATTTGTCGTTACGTTTCGATATTTTTTTGTGTAACCGTGACACTGATAGTAACCTTGTAAAAGTTTTCTTTTCTCCTTTGAAATGTAAATATTAACCGTCTTGTACTAAAATAACTAAAATTTATACTTTAAGCCTACTTAATATAATATTTTAATAATTTATTTCATGTACTATACTATTGACAATGTCATTTTAATTAGGTTTAACCTTCGTCTATAAATATACTTATTTAGATTCTCTCTCCTATATATACTTTTTTATAAGGGCTTTAGTTCAATACCCCTATATTGATGTATTATTTGTCTCATTTATACTACTGACTCTCGAGATGAATACTGGATCAATATTTTATTAACCTTTGAACAATGACAGCTGGCAAACACATCTATCTATTTATGTTTTGGTTAAAAAGATAAGTTATATCTTTTTATAAATAACTAAACGTAAGTGTTTAAAAAAAATGGGTGTGGTAAAAAATTAATATATTGTGTTATATAAAATAACAACCATGAGTTGTTGTGCCAAATTGTAATATTTATTATGCTAAATACATTGAAAAAAACACTTAGTACCTTTGAATTGTATAAATAATTTAATGTTATGTAATTTTTTTATAATTTTTCTTTTATCTGTAGATGGCTTAAAGCTTGGCAACATAAGATATTCCAGCAGCACACCATATGCTGAGACACGAAAAAACTTGGTACTAACAAGTGAAACTAAAGTCATTGTACAGGGGTTCACTGGCAAACAGGGCACATTTCATAGCCAGCAAGCCCTCGATTATGGCACAAAGATTGTCGGTGGTGTCTCACCAAAGAAGGCTGGTACAGAACATCTTGGCAAGCCAGTATTTGGCACCGTAAGGGAAGCTAAAGAGAAAACTGGTGCTGAGGCATCAGTTATCTATGTCCCTCCACCTGGAGCGGCAGCAGCCATCTTAGAAGCTATTGAAGCTGAAATACCACTCATTGTTTGCATTACTGAAGGTGTTCCTCAACATGTATGTAGTTATTTTTTTATAGCTTCATCTTGTATTCTGCTTATAGCAGGATAGACAGATAAAATACACTGTTAAAGTTGTTGTGTATTGAGTGGTGAAACTGAACCTCATGCTTCTATGTTGTTGAATGTGGACTTTAACCCACTACCATTGTCTTCTAGTCAGACATTAACATAGTGTAAGTGACACAAAACAATCAGAATGTTTATTTTAATTATTAGTTTCAGTCAAGTATACATTATATAATTAAATGCATATTTCATTAAGATTTCTATATAAACATAACCTTGATATGTACAAAGATCTTTGAAGTATTCATTACATATTAGCTATATTGCAATTGGATCAATTGTTTACATTGATTAACTACTTGCGCATTGTTTATATCTGTTCCATTATTTAATCAATGAAAGATAAATATTAAGTTATTAAAGATAAATGACAGAATTTGTAAATTTATTAAAAACTAACTAATGTTAATCAAGTGTATTTCAATTTCATTTCTTGTCACATGTCATAAGTATTTTTTTATCACTGTATCCCACATTTAGTTTGACAAAGGAAATCTAGTGTTAAGACATTCCATTCTCAACTTTCCAAATCAAATTCAAATTTCCGGCCGGAGGCCGGTCGTGGCGCAGCGGCACGAGGTGTGACTACAAAACCGACTGGTTGTAGGTTCGATCCCCACTAGAGGAGATGAAATATTTACTTAAATTTATATTTCCATTTCTTCGCACTGGTGTCGAGGCTAAGCGCGGCGTTGAGTTCTGCCACTCAACACGCAATGCCTCCTTAATTCGGCAGAAAGTGGGGAACAGAGTGTCTTAACACTAGGTTCCCTCTGCCTACCCTGCTGTGTGCGGGATACAGCGTGAAGTTAAAAAAAAAATTCAAATTTAAATTTTTTTTTTCTTCGATCAAATGATCAAGGTATTGCATGATGAGTTGTGAAACTTTACACTATGCTTTTTCTTATTATCAAAGCGAGGAGATGAAAATATTTTACATATAATTTCAGGACATGGTGCGTGTGAAACATGCGCTCTTGCGTCAAAACAAGTCTCGTCTTGTTGGGCCCAATTGTCCTGGTATCATTGCTCCAGGAAAATGCAAAATTGGTATTATGCCAGCTGCTGTTCACAAACAAGGTTGTATTGGCGTAGTGTCTCGTTCAGGCACATTGACTTACGAAGCCTGCCATCAGACTACTGAAGTGAGTATGGAAATTAATTTTATCTTTAAAAAAATTAATATTAAAAGTTAAAGCTGATAACTGTGTAGGAAAAAGTCAAATCTTGTTGTCTTTGGTTCTTATATGAATTTAAAAAATCATTTCTTAAGCAGCACTTACACTTGATAAACTACATGCAGAATTTTAGTTTTTTGCATAGATTTAGTTAAAAATATGTGTTATTGGCAAGTTTATGATGATTTTATGACTAATAAAAATCTATATTTAGGCCAATAAATGCCTAGTAAAAATAAAATACGTTCATTTGAATTTTAACATGTATTCAACTAGTTCTACAATCATAAGTTAATCCTTTATTCATTTCCGATCGATAACCATCTAAAACCAGTCAACCTTGTCTGTACGTTTATAACACAAATGTCGCGACGACGACAATGCGTACAGATTAAAGTAATGAAATGCTTCCTTTTTGCTAGTTTAGTAACTGACGATAATACTTGTGTTATTATATATATTATATACATTCATCAATGCTTGTAAAAGTTTTTTTTAATATGTATGTAATTCTAGTTTGTTATACAGATAATGACAGCTCATGTTAAATAACATAAAACTTTATAAATAACTGATATTCAATGCCCATTTCTATTCTTCTTCAATTCTTTTGAAAGTGATAGCCTCTGCTATAGTAGTTAGTATGTTCAAATAGTCATAAACTATCATTACACTATACTAATTTCTTTATCGATCTTTATTATTTAATTTAAACAATAAACATTATTATATTATATGTAAATAAAAAAATACTTTAGAAATATCCATACTTTTTTATAATTCCTGTGAAAATAAAAATTTAAGTAATCTTTGTAAAGAGGTATATAATATATTTTATACCAGTTACCTCCACGTGATTACGCCCCCCAAATTTATTGTTAATAAAAAATCAGCTTCACGCTGCATCCCGCACACAGCAGGGTAGGCAGAGGGAACCTAGTGTTAAGACACTCCGTTTCCCACTTTCCGCCAAGTACTGGAGGCATTGCGTGTTGAGTGGCGGAACTCAACGCCGCGCTTTGCCTCGACACCAGAGCGAAGAAATGAAAATATAAGTGTAAATAAATATTTCATCTCCCCGAGTAGGGATCGAACCCACAACCGGTCGATTTTGCTGTCACACTTTGTGCCCCTGCGCCACGACTGGTCTCAATATCTTTGCATAAATTGTAGACTATGCATCATTCTGATGTATAAACTATATCATTGCAAAGTTTGATTTAAATCAGTTCAGCGGGTTCTGTAAAACTGAAACAAAAATCCCGAACTTTCACATTTATACATGTATCAGGATTTAAAATCATATATTTTTACTCTACAGGCGGGTTTGGGTCAAACTCTCTGCGTGGGTATCGGAGGTGATCCCTTCAATGGTACAGACTTCATTGACTGTCTCGAAGTGTTCCTTAAAGATAACAACACGAAAGGTATCATCCTAATTGGTGAAATTGGAGGAAACGCTGAGGAGCTCGCTTCTGATTACTTAACTCAAATGAATACTGTAAGTTTTTTTGTATATTTTACGACATATGAGAGCATACTATATCGTCGTATATTCATTCCTCGTATATTCGTCTTATTTTCATTCAAAAACTCTAAAAATTACAGTTAGTAGGTCCTGCACCGACGCCTAAGATTTGCAAAAATGACTACCAAAACTTTAGGACATTTGGAGAATGTGTTTTGTACCTAGTTTAAGCTTTCTTTTGTTTTTTACGCTGTATTCCCGCATATGGCAGAGTATAGTTTCCGCCGATATTTTCTAGATATTGCGTGTTGAGTGGCGGAGTTTAACGCTGCGCTTAATTAATATAAGTATGATTAAATAGACAACGTTGTTTCCTACATCTCATTAGTTACATTCGGACATGCTGTATTCAGTTACATACAAAATGTATCTAAGAAAAAAACTTTTTTTAAAACCTTACATTCGCGTAAATCTTAAAATAATAAATTTTGATACATTTAAAATGTTTTTAAGTAAACAAATTAATCAGTCAACAAGAGATATAACGATATGAAATCGTATCGTAACGTTTGATAGACCACGCCATGCAGATGTAATCATTAGATTAAACAAAAATACGTACGTAGTTACGTACATACGAGTATATGAGTCATTACTTATGGAACAGTTTTCGCTTTCGTTTAGGTAACGAAAATATATCATGTGGATACGACTATTAATATATATCTACATTTTTTGTATCTACATGTAGCTGGTACAGCCTAGTCTTGAGACATTCTACCCTCCACTTTCCACCGAATTCGTGAGGTATTCGTGAGTGTTGACTGGCGGAACTCACCGCCGCGCTTTGCTTCGATACCAAAGCAGGAAATTAAAATATTTCAATTCCTCGAGTGGGAATCGAACCTTTAACCTGTTGCGTTTATAGTAACACGCTTGTACTGCGCCACGATTGGCCTTGTATGAATTTATGATTTATATTACTAGGTATTCTCTATCTTTGATATATATATATATGGATAAAACGTGAAATGAATATGCATTTTATAAGCTTTATATTTATTAACCATAGTCTTAGGTGTAAACAAAGTCCATTTTTACTAACAACCTCGTAACTTGTTTATAATATTTAAATATAGACTAGTTAGTTTGAAGGAAAATATTGGAGATTAATATTTTAATAGGCTACCGTATTTAATCCTTAAATTTTAATATTTTTTCAATAATGCCAAGACGATTAGAAAACGTATAAATTTTTATAAATTTTGTGTAACTCGAACCCGCATTTCTTGGAAACCGTACCGTAAAAAGCGCGTGCGCGAGTTATATTGTAATTTTTATAAGTTTTCTAAATATACTTATTTTCCTTAGTTTAAAATAACACTTTAAAAATGTAAAAAAAAAACGTTCTAATATATTTTATATAATCCAGGGTCAAAAAGCGAAGCCCGTGGTGTCATTCATCGCGGGCCTGACCGCCCCGCCCGGGCGGCGGATGGGCCACGCCGGCGCCATCATCTCAGGAGGCAAAGGCGGCGCCATGGACAAAATCAAAGCTTTGGAAAAAGCAAACGTCATTGTCACCCGTTCTCCAGCCAAAATGGGGGTCGAGCTCCTCAAAGAGATGAAACGATTAGAAATTGTATAAATACACTCATAATTCGTATTGTCCGTTCACTTTGTATAGTCTTTTAGTAATTATACCGATGTTATTTATTTCCATATGTTTTTTTTTTGTTGTATCGATCGGCCCACTACTATGAATACATGATAAAATTTTGAGTAATTGTAAAATTTGTAACACTGACAGACGCCTTATTTTTTTTTTATATATATCGTTCATAATTTTAACCTGTAATATACAATTTACAAAGCACTCAGTCGTAGTATTAAGCGTGTCCATTGTTTATTGTAAGTAATATGTGAATATTCACTTGTTAAGCTAATGCTATATGTATTGTTTTGGGCGAAGCTTGATATGTTGTATTTTAAAAAATATAATGTTTACTCGTATAAAAATATCTTTGAAAAACTGTTTCAATTTTATTAATGTGAAATAATAAACTAAAATGAAGATTCATGACTTTTATTGAAAAAAAAACAAACATGTAGGTATGTGGTTTTAATTCAACCACAATTCTACTTACTAACCTAAATTTGGTAAACTAAGTTTGCTTAAAGCAAGTATACATAAGTAGTTGAATAGTAGTTTAATACTATTGTAACTTGAGATTCTATATAATGAAAATACTTCCATTTCTTGTATAAAAGTAGTAAATTATGACGAAATCATCACAGAGTATGTGTCACTAATAGTTCTTATTTCTAAGGGATGATAAACACTTAATAAATATATTTTGTGTTGCATAGTTGTAAAATAAAATTTGGGCCATAAGATATTAAGTACAAATAAAAAAAAACATATTGTAATATTAAAGATTACACACACTGTATTTTCCATTTTATTATGTGAAGAATATAATAGTATTTTTCATCAAGAACATATACTTATGTATATATACAGTGTGATTAATAATAGGAACATTTATTAATAACGGTCGCGCCTACCCCGTCCACGCCTGTCTCCCCCATTTCTTTCTCTACGGATTTTAATAGCCTCAAACCTTTCAGCCATTAAAACTAGCTCATCAGGTACTTCTTGGTTGGCTTCTTCCAGTATTTTTATTAATTCTTGAGCATGTGCCCAATCACTTCTAGTCACAAAAGACAAAGCTATCCCAGTTTTACCAGCTCTACCAGTCCTTCCTACTCTGTGAACATACTCCTCAATGTGGCGGGGGAAATCTAAATTGACAACATGCGTTAAGTCTTTTATATCTATTCCTCTTGAGGCGACATCAGTTGCTACCAAAATATTGACTGTGCCATCCACCATCTCCTCTAAAGCTGCTTCACGGTCACTTTGATCCCTATCCCCATGAAGAGATTGACACATTATTCCTTTTAAACACAATTCTGAGGTAATATGTGAGGCTGTAGCCTTTTTACCACAAAATATGATAATCTTGTCATTTTTATCCATATTTTGGATAAACTCGAAAAGTGCAGGCTCCTTATCATCTTCCTCTAGGAACATAATTTTTTGTGTGACTGTGTGAACAGCGGCAAGATCCAAGGAGCCCACATTAACTTGGACTGGGTCTTTCATATAAGTTTCTGCGAGACGGCGAACACCTGATGGCCACGTAGCTGATGTCATCACAGTTTGACGGTCTGGTCTCACATCAAAAAGAGACTTCCTGATTTGGGGTTCGAACCCCATATCTAACATTCTATCAGCTTCATCCAAAACAATGTAGGAAAAATTTATGACATTTAGATGCCTCGCCAGTACAAGATCATTTAACCTGCCAGGTGTTGCAATCACAATATCAACACCCTCAGTAACAACTTTGATTTGTTCCTTCCTATTACCTCCTCCATATATACAAACTGATTTAATTCCTTTGTAGTGATATTTTGATACCTCTTTTTCTATTTGAAGTGCAAGTTCTCTTGTTGGTGCTAATATAAGCACAGTCGGACCTGCCCTCTGCTCTCTTGGAATAACCTGTCCTTCAATATGAATTAATGCTGGTAATAGAAATGCTAAAGTTTTCCCTGTACCTGTTTGGGCAATACCAATCAGATCTTCACCACGAAGTAAAATTGGCCATGCTTGACATTGGATAGGGGATGGTCGTTCAAAACCTTGTTTCCGAATTTCTTCTAATATTTCAGGATAATCTTTAAATGCTTGTTCAAATGTCAATATAGGATTGGGTACAGGCCGCAAATCGGGTTTATCATCGAAAGTTCTTTTTACTTGTATATTATTATTAGCCAATCTCCAACGAGTCACTTCTGCTGGAGTCATTTTACTTACAACAGGATCTTCTTTATAAAAATCTTTAACAATAGGTGGTAAGTTGCTAAATCTCTCTTGCTGACAATTATCGTAAAAGTTATTAAGTTTATTCCAATCAATGACTTCTGCTCCATCTTCAGACACTTTCATAAATTCATTAGAAGTACCACTTGCATTACTACTGTTGAGATTTTCAATTGGAGCCACTGGCTTACTTTCTTCAGTGAGGTCATATATCATGCTCGTTACTTTAGAAATAGCAGCATCAGTGCCAATCAAAGTAACGTCAGTATCATTTCCATAAGAATCACCAATTTTTATTTTAGCCTCAGATTCGTACTCAAGTTCACGTATTTTTGTACCACCCTTTCCAATAACCCGCCCAACTTTATTAGACGGAATTTTAATAATCTTTTTATTTCCATCATTTTGACGAAAATTGCGGCGATCTTCTTGGGTATCTCTAGATTCACCACCACGTGTCCTCCAATTTGATTCGTTACTTTGGCCTCTAAAACCTCTACCCCTGCCTCGACCACGACCAAATGAAGAATTAAACACTCTAGCATTGTATATTGGCGGTGGTGCTACTGCAATAGGAGTAGTATCTTGTGGATCCTCTTCCCAGTCCGACATTTTAGCTTAAATGCCGACTTGCTGAATGTATGAAATAAATGGCTTGGCTAAGCAGTTATTTTAGGAGAGTAACAAGATATGTAAGTCTTACTTAAGTAGTTCCATATAACAATAAATAAGTAGAGTGAAAAAGTAAATATCTTCATAGATACATATTTGTTTTGATTTTTGAATTTTTTAATTTTATACCGTGAGTATTCATTCGCTACAACGACACAGACTAAAAATTTAAAGAAGTTAAAATTACAGACGCAGATATAAATAAAATATATTTTAAAAAGTAATATGCTGTATAAAACCTTTCAACTCGAATTACGGTACGGCAGTTACGGTATCCGCTTTTTTATTGTTATTTAAAAACATATAAACCTAAAAAGGTTTATATTTTTTACTTTGAAAAAAATATATTTTTTCAAAGTAAAAAGATTTTATTTCTTAGGTACTTTTTGGATTATATTAAACAATATTCATATATATAATTTTTTTTTGTGAAATAAGATGAACTTACTCATTCTTGAAATTGACATGTATTCGTTACACTCAGTAGACAAGTCTTGGTTGTACAAAAATGAAAATGACTTTTGATTCGAGTTTTGACAGTACGCTTTGCTCTGGCAAGGTGATCACAATCTGTGTATAGCTACATGTTTTCAACTAAATTATTTGATATTTTCATTTTATAGTACGTGTGTACTATATAAAAGACATTCAATCGTAAAGTCTGTAC
This sequence comes from Heliconius hermathena, assembly GCA_013403705.1. Lineage (NCBI taxonomy): Eukaryota > Metazoa > Arthropoda > Insecta > Lepidoptera > Nymphalidae > Heliconius > Heliconius hermathena. The sequence goes on from JAAIXJ010000249.1 coordinate 220,719, forward strand.
ATTACATTCACGGTTCAACATTGTTCTTTTGTTTGTGTATCGAGCGAGTCAAACTGCTTGATTTACAGAAAATATATTCGATCTGACAAAAATGGAGGTGGAGCTAAAACAAAAATGCAAATCTCTCGCATTATAAAGAAAACAATTCAGTACGATAATATTGACTTGTGAAGAAATGGATTAAATTCAGAATTGAAAATGCTTTTATTCAACTTAATAATTTAAAATATTTCAAAGGTTGAGTTTTGTTAGTGTTCTTCTAGTAGTACAAAATGAGTAATTGGGCGAGGCGGATGCACCGGCGAGCTGCTACATTAAGCAATGTGGTTACATCTTGCGGTCATCCCAACTCTTTGCCGTATCCCAGGAGATTGGAAAAAGTGAAATTTGGTGTACCCTTACATGAAGTATGCAAGGATGACATACCAGGCCCTTTGCTTGTTAGTATTTAAAAAAATATTTAAACATGTGATAGTGTCAAGAATTTGCCGCTTTCGTGGTTGTTGTCGTTGTCGCCGTTTTAATAATTAGTGTATGTAAAAGAGTTAAATTTATAACATCGAAACTTGAAACAAAGTGTTTTTTTAATTAATGTTATGTGAAAAACCTTGTGGAATTTAAAATTAAAATTATCAAGTAGTGTGTATCGTTATCATGAAAAATGTTAAAAAGTGGTTTCCATAGGTGCTGATACTGAAGCTGAACAAAGAAGCACCATTACGGCGCGATGTTTTTCGCGCGCCCGGTCACCAGGGAGCTATGAAGAAACTCATACACTTTCTTCAAACTGGACGACTCGTTAATGTCGATAACTATTCAGTATATACAATAGCCAGTGTTCTCAAAAAATTCCTAAGGTAAAACAGTGATACCCAAATAATAATCTAAAGTAAAATAAAAAATCATAATGTATATTATAAGAGATAAAATAATTCATATTATATTTTATACTTATGTTTTTACAACATACTTTTAAAACAACATTATAAACATGAAAAATGAGAAAAAAATAGTCATAACAAAAATTATAATATAAAATATTACTCAACACGCAATGCCTCCAGAATTCAGCAGAAAGTGGGGAACGGAGTGTCTTAACACTAGGTTCCCTCTGCCCTGCTGTGTGCGGGATACAGCGTGAAGCTAATTTAATTTAATTTTTTTTAATAATATAAAACTAAATTGAATCATAAATACACATTTTACACACACATTTTTTTGTATGTGTTTCTATGATTTTCAATTAGTCACACCAAAAGTTGAAGGTTGTGGTGGAATGGATCAGCGTGATGATCTATTGAGGGAACGACCAAGTTAAAATATTAAACTACAGCAGTATTAAAATACAACCTTAATTTTAATTACCCAACATATATAAATTATTAAAATAAAACAGAAAGTCGGGAGTGTTTTAACACTAGATTTTACCTTTCTACTCTGGTATATGCAAGGTAAACCTATATAGATTTTAAATTATACTATTTGACCACAGACTACTGCAAAGTGTTCGAAACATCGTATTTCCAAAATGTAAAACCTATAATATACGTGATTAATTTGGTTAAAACAGTTTCATTTGAAATGCCAGTCGTGGCGCAGGAGCCAAAGTGTGACTGTAAAACCTACTGGTTGTGGGTTCGATCCCCACTCGAGGAGATGAAATATTTACTTAAATTTATATTTCCATTTCTTTGCTCTGGTAATGAGGACAAGCGCGGCGTTGAGTTCTGCCACTCAACATGCAATGCCTCCAGAATTGGGCAGAAAGTGGGGAACAGAGTGTCTTAACACTAGGTTCCCCCTGTCTACCCTGCAGTGTGCGGGGTACAGCGTATAGCAAAATTGTGAAAATCAAAGAACTTAGTAACCTATATGGAGCTAGTGCTTTTTGTTTAGTTTTATTTGCCTATAACTTAAATCCACTAACATAAATCATGGTAAAAATGTTCATAAAAATAAAGTTTTCTGTAATTACACAGGAAGATACCTGGAGGAGTGTTTGGTCGTGAAGGAGAGATGCACCTCTTTACTGCTGTAGAGCTTCCTGGAGAACAACAAGTAGATGCTATTAGAAGGCAAGTAATGTTTATTTACTGTTTAAGTATAATAAAATTTAGCATATTCTTATTGAAAAAAATAATATATTAAAAGCAAGACAGTAAATATTATGCTGGGTTTCATCCAATACCAAAACCCAGTATGAAATATAGCACTATATAACTTTAATATTCATTTTAAAATACTAATATAATATTATTAATATTTGTATGGAGTCTAAACATAAAAACATTCTAATTAATATGATAGACAACATATTTTTATCAATTTATCATCTCAAACTTATTTTAATAAATTAATTGAATTAGTTATAAGTACATCTAACGCTTCACTAAGTCAGTTCATATAACCGTCTTATATCCGTTTCACGGTACATTTAACCTACCGGTACTATTTCATTCAAGCAAAATGTTACGAAATGTTTATATATTATAATCAACTTGTATATCAATAAACTATTTAACAAAAATTATAAACACAATGGCTGTGCGTTCGATGCTCGTTCAGGGGAATGAATTATTTAATATTTTCATTTCTTGGCTCTGGTAACAGGGCGGCGTCTAGTTCCGCCACTCAACACGCAATGCCTTGAAAAATTATCGGAAAGTGGGAAACGGAGTGTCTTAACACTAAGTGTCGTATGCCTCCCTTGATATATGCAGTATATAGCGTGAAGCAAAAAAAACAATTTGTCTATATACATGTGTATATAATAATTATGGCGTGTATGTCTTTGCGTAACAAAAAGACAATGTGGATGCATTTCAGTATCATTGTTTAGTTATACATGGTGTTCGACGTCAAGCAGCAATGTTAGGAACAATACGTGTTTACGTATGCCAATCTCAATGATGGTTTGGATGGTCAAATGGGGTTGATATTTAATTTTTCTCGATATTTGACACTTTTAAAGTCGATAAGATGTGCGAAAAACGATTGTTGTATTTTTGAATCTACAGATTTTTTCTTGATTCCCCCTTTCTTCTTTTCTTGGAGTTCTGATGTTTCTTTTAAAACGGAAAGAATTGATCAACTTTTTGTTTTGTAATAAATTAGGACGACTAATAAATTACATGAAAATATCGATATTGAAGTTCTTTTCTCTTATATGTCGTCACATCGATGTGTTCTAGGTATTGATACGATACGATAAGATAAGCCATAGTTTTTGACGGGCCATATATTTATAATATGATTACGTACAATTATATTTTTATTGTTTGTTATTAAGATTATACACATACATATATATTCAATTGAGGCCAGTCGTGGCGCGGCGGCACGAGGTGTGACTGCAAAACCGACTGGTTGTGGGTCGATCCTCACTCGAGGAGATGAAATATTTACTTAAATTTATATTTCCATTTCTTCGCTCTGGTTTCGAGGCTAAGCGCGGCGTTGAGTTCTGCCCCTCAACACGCAATGCCTTCAGAATTCGGCAGAAAATGGGGAACGGAGTGTCTTAACACTAGGTTCCCTCTGCCTACCCTGCTGTGTGCGGGATACAGCGTGAAGCTGATTTGATATAATTTTAATTTATATATATTCAAAACAGTTTTACGAGCGTCTCTTGTGCGAAGGTTTTATTCAAATTGTCATTTACACCTTACAGTTCTACTCGTTTCCTTATAATAATGAAGGTTGGAATTGATGTTAATTAAAATTACAGTAGTTTTAATTTTAAATATATAATAGTTTTCTTATATTTTAGAATTTTTGTTTTGTATTTGAAAAATATTTAGATTTACCTAATTTTATTACCAATATTTTTATCCATCGTCATGTGCTATAAAAAAAATTGGACTGTATTGTATTGTATCGAATATAATATATTTTTGGGACTCGGTATAGGATATTTCGTATAAAAAAGCAGTAAAGCAGTTTACAACTTTATAATATTATGTTAACTTCCGAGGAAGTTACAGTAAAAAAAATAACTAATGAATTAAGTTCTAATATTACGGAACATATTTTTTTTATATTTGAAACATTCGATACAAAAGTATTACATATAGTGTACAAAAGAAACGGAAAACAAAGATGGACGGAAGCAACGAGTTTACAATCACGCAATGAAAGCGACTCCTATGAATATGTTTACGCAAATTCTTACACCTATGTACATGAAAAGTAAAAGTGTTTCTTGTAATATATAGGGTTTAAATAAAAACCTACAATTGTATAATTTCATTGGGTGACGTAAAAATGTAGAACGTCCATTTAAGAGATTCGTGGGTTCGATTCCCAATCAAGGGAATGAAATATTCAATATTTTCATTTCCTCGTTGTGTAACGAGGTATAGTGCGGTGTTGCGTTCCGCTGCATAATACGCAACGCCGTTAGAATTCGGCGGAATGGAAATGTTCTAACATGAGCTTTCCAGGTTCCCTCTGTTTGTTCTTTCTACCTACGCTAGGGATACAGGGTGAATCTAATTCTTTGCCGCAAAAACTCTGTTTCTACGTCTATCTATTCTATCAAATTACATATTAAGATTTTGGAATACAACAATGCTTTTTCTAACCTGATCTAAAATCTAAATCCATAATCAAGATTTTTTTTTCAATTAGATAATTTCTTGGAAGCACTTCTGAATTTTCAAGCCCCCATTATATCAAAATGCACCATTTTGTAATGAATACCACACCCCAATAACTCATTTTGACATTAACTGTTATGAAATTAAAGTTATTAATTAATAAATGACTCGTACAATTTCTTATTACCATTTTTACTTTTATTACACTTTTTATGGAACTAAATTTAAAATTTTCGAAAACAAAAAGTATACAAATATCACAATTTTATTTATTGTGAAGACCATAACTAAATTAGTGAGACTAAATTAAATTAAATCAAATTAAATTAGCTTCACACTGTATCCCGCACACAGCAGGGTAGGCAGAGGGAACCTAGTGTTAAGACACTCCGTTTCCCACTTGTGAGACCTCAGTCCCAATTATACTGTAATGTTTCAATTATTATTATTAAGCTTATTCCGTATTATCTAGTATAGTGCGAGACTGCCTTGGACGCGAGCGGGGTCGTTGACCTCTTGTTTATGTCGCGGTTTTAATTTTCCTCCTGAATTAGGTCATTACGATCATTAAAAACCGTCAACTTTCGCTTTAATTACATAATTTTGTATTACACAAAATATGATGACGACGACTCTTTTGATGAAAACAATTTATATGCCTGTGCTGTATGCGGGATACAATAGGGTAGGCAGAGGGAACTTTGTGTAAAGACACCCCGTTCCCCACTTTCCTATGAATTTTATGAGGTGTTGCGTGTTGAGTGGCGGAACTCAGACAGCGACAGGAGTATTTTAAGTGCATATATACCAGGCCGAGTCAACTTAAATTACTTAAGATTGTATATTTTTGTATTATTTTTGAGTTAAGTATATTTTGTTCACAGGCTGCTACTCTCTCTACCTGTTTGCACGCAGAGGTTGTTGGTGCTACTCTTCGGAACGTTTCGGGTTATGGCTTCAAATGCTGATAAGGCCGGTATGATTAACTAAATGATATAAGAATTTTGCTTTCTTTTACATAGCGATAATGTAATAGAAGAGTCGTTATCAGAAAAAGATATCACATTTTCTTAACTTCTTCCCTGTTTTTATTTTTTATCTATGTTAATATGATCAATTGTTGAAATCACTAAAATGACAGTTTGTCTGTGTATATCAATTATCAAATCACAAGAATACGTTTTATTAGGAATAAGTTCTCGTTTTCTGTTTTTTTTGTTTAAAAAAAAATCATTTAAAATATAATGCTTACAATGACATTACTCAAAGTATTGTCCATCATTAGAGACCACTTTCTCCCATCTCTCTGGTAGCAATTGAATCCCCCGTCGGAAAAACGACTCATCTTTCGAGGCAATCCAGGAATCAAGCCATTTTTCGGCTTCTTCAAAAGAATGGAAGCGCTGCTCGCTTAAACCGTGCGCCATCGACCGAAACAAGTGGTAATCGGAGGGGGCTATGTCCGGTGAATACGGCGGGTGGGGTAGAACTTCCCATTGAAGTGTTTCCAGGTAAGTTTTGACTGGTTTTGCCACATGTGGCCGAGCATTATCATGTAATAAAATCACTTTGTCGTGTCTCTGCTCGTATAGTGGCCGCTTTTCTTTCAGAGCGCGACTCAAACGCATCAACTGAAGTCGATAGCGAGCTCCCGTGATAGTTTCATTAGGTTTAAGCAGCTCATAATAAATTACGCCCTGCTGATCCCACCAAATGCAGAGAAGAAGCTTAGAACCATGGATATTTGGTTTTGGCGACGATGTTGATGCGTGACCCGGCATGCCCCACGATTTTTTTCGCTTTGGATTGTCGTAGTGAATCCACTTTTCATCCCCAGTGACGATACGGTGCAGAAAACCTTTTCTCTTTTGCCGTTGAAGCAACAATTCACACATGAGAAAACGTCGTTCTACGTCTCTCGGCTTCAACTCATACGGCACCCAATGCCCTTGCTTTTGGATCATTCCTAACGCTTTTAAACGTTTTGAAACTGTTGACGCATCTACTTGTAACGTTTTCCCGAGCTCTACTAACGTCTGACATGGATCTTCTTCAAGCAATGCCTCCAATTCTGTCTTCAAATTTTGTCGGTGCTCCAGAACGCTCTTTGTCTTCAAGGTCAAAATCATTACTTTTGAAGCGCCTAAACCAGTCTCTGCACGTTGTATTCGACAAAGCATTGTCTCAACGAGAATTCTGTGTGCTTCTGCTGCAGATTTTTTCTGAATAAAGCAGTGCAATAAAATTCCCCGCAAAAACACTTTATTTGGCACAAAAGTACACATTTTCACAAAGGGAAAATAAATATGTAGTTGACACTGTAGTAAACACTATTCTACTATAATTTGAGGTTACATATAGTACTACTTTGGTGATTCGTTACCGTACGAAATTCCATGCACAGAGTGCCGCAACGCCATCTTTCAAAAAACAGCGGCAACTTATTCAAGGTCCTAATAGTTAAACGCTGTCAGACATCTCTAAGACGACCGTGCGACCGTTAGTGTAAATTATAATAACTAAATTAGACGTCATAATGCTCAAGTAATTACAGGCCGTCGTTACGCAGTGGCACAACTCTGTTACTATAATCGCGGCTAGTGGGTTCGATTTCCACTCTGAGTAATTGAAATATTTAATATTTAAATGTTTTTGCCCTGGTAACTAGGCATAGCGGCGGCATTGAAGTCCGCCACTCAACACACAATGCCACGAAAAACACCCTAAGAACTTGAATTAAAAAGAAAGGGAACTAAAGGTTCCCTCTGACTATCCTGTTATATGTGAGATATAACGTAAATCTATAAAAAACATATATATGAAACGGTGAATGAAACAAATAAAAAACAATAAGAATTCAACTACTTCAACGGTGTATTCATAATAATTACAGTATTTTCGCCAATTACTAGCGTCGGGTGATCTAATGATGCAACGAGCTGAGCGAGCGTTGTTGGCTATTTTTTAATCTTCCAGTGGTTCGTAAGTGATACCTTACCTTACCTTACCTACCTAATGGTACCTTAACGCGATCTCAACATAAATGGTCTTGACAGACGGACAGACAAAAGTGATCCTATAAGAGTTTTGTTTCTTTCTTTCGAGCTACGGGAACTCTAGAAACTAAGAATTTCACTGCTTCAATGGTATATTAAAAAAGGCGTTGTCAGATTTCGTCTCAGGGAAAAGTGGGATTTTTATCTCTGAAATTGTTAGTAATTTTGAGCTAAAAATTGCAACGTCTTGCTAAAATCGGGACTTCTCGATTCGGCGACGTGGAATGAAAATAATTCGATTAATTTGGCTAATTCACTAATAAAGCGTGGCGTTGAGTTCCACCACAGAATTCGGAGGAAAGTGAGGAACTGAAGTGTCTTGTATGGGAATGTCTAAACACTAGGTTCCCAGGTTCCCTCAATATACCGTGAAGCTACTACCGTCTAGTGATCCAATGACGCAACGAGCTAAGCGGCCGTCGTGCTATTATTTAATCTTTCAGTTGTTCATTCACCGTGGTTGACCTATTTAGTAGCTAATGTCTTTGTTACGCCCATATAAAGTGTGTATGAGTGTATGTGTGTGTGAGGTTTTTTTTTATTGTATCTAAAAAAGGGTATCGATTATGGAGACTTACTTACGTATTTTTATTTAAAAGAGATTTTATGTGTATTAGAAAATGTTAGATTGATTTATTAAGGTATTTTTTTAGTTTCTCGCTGCAACCCACACAAAGCAGGGTAGGCAGAGGGTAACCTAGTGTTAAGACACTCTGTTCCACATTGCATACCGAGTGGCGACACTTTAATGCATTTTTTAAATTATTGATCAAGTCAAATTAAATTTATAACAGTATAACAATTGTTTAATTATTTTTTTTTAGTCAAAAAAAAAATAAAATAATGAAAGACGCTCACATATTTTAAATATACAAAATCTAAAATTAAGTTTAATATATTATTATATATCAACACTTAAATAAAATTTACAATTTTCTCCACAATGTCAAGAGGAAACGTGCGGCAATAAATTATAAATGTTATATATTTTATAAATGTTATTTCGGACATCGTACCGTAGTACAGATATGCCGACAAGTGACAAAAACCGGATGTTCTTACATTTTTTTTATGGGTCAACCACTCGAACGTTACGGTTGCCAAATCAAACATTCTAATTAGCTCATCTGTTGCGTGCGCAATGAAGGAGACCGTAATTGTTCTTTCAACGTACTTTAAATGGTGGGTAAGGTTCCATTGAGTTCCATGTTTCCTTTCCTAGTACTTTAAATGGTGGGTAAGGTTCCATAGAGTTCCATGTTTAAGTCGTATACTGTATTGGTATTCTTTTGTCTTTTGTGCGTCATGTCCTTGCTGTAGATATATTAGTTTAGTATGTATAGGTTTGTATAGTGATTTACTAGTTCAGTTATATTTAGATCGAGTGTCCATTTTACATTGTAAATGCATTTGAAATGCAAAAAAATACGAAAGATAATACATTAAACAATAAACGTATTAAAACTATAAATATATGTATAATTGTATGAAATCATCATCTAGCCTTGATATAATATTCTGAATCATTCTTATCTCACACTAGATTATACATTTCATCAATGTTAATACGCAATAGAAAGAAAATTAATTAAAAATTGCGTAAACTGAATGTGGATGATTTTATTATATATTTTTTTTTCCCGCTCTATTCTGCAAACAGCAGAGTAGCCAGAAAGAACCTGGTGTTAAGACATTCCGCTCCCTATTTACCGATAAATTCAGGAGGCATTGCGTGTTTAGTGGCGTAACTCAACGCCGCGATTTGTTTCGGCGCCGTAGCGAAGAAATGAACATATTAAATATATAATTTCCTTGAACGGGAATCGAATCCACGACCGTTTACACGCTTGTGTCCCTCGACTGGCCTCAATCATTATTATCTCATACTAGATTATACGTTTCATAAATGTAAATACACAATAGAAAAAAAAAATAATAATCAAAACTAGCTCAAACTGGAATGTAAAGGATATTGTTATATTTAATAGCTCTTTATTAACAATGGCGGATATCATGGAGCCGATCTCGGATAAACTATTTTAGTTTTCTGTTAATTTTACCGTGTCACGGCCGTGCGGAATGGCGAAAATAATTCTTTAGATCTCCTCCGATCTTGATCCGTGTAGAAGAAGCATCATTTTAAACAATATAAATAGGATGTTGCGGATTTTTTTTAATCTAATTATTTTTAAATTATTTTTTATCTGTATTTTTGTCCTCTTAATTGTAATTATTATAACGTTTTTATTAAATTTTATGTCATTTTTGCATGAAATAATAATAAAATTCGAGTTCCGTTTAATTTCTTATCAGTAAATTAATGTTTTATTACAGTGTGTATTGATAATTTTGAAATAAAATTTACCCATGACAGTGATATTTAATGTGTCTTATTAACGTAGATATAATTTGGCTTCTGCCAACAATTTTCTTCTTTGTCTTATAATATAGTTATTAAAATAAAAAAAAAAAAACAAAATATAATAATGATAAGTAAAAACAGGAACAAAATAATCATAGATCAGACTACCAAGTAGGCAGAGGCAAACTAGTGTTAAGATACCACGTTCCCCACTTTCCGCCTAAATTTGGAGGCATTGCGTGTTGAGTGGCGGAACTCAACGCCGCGCTTTGCCTCGACACCAGAGGATTATTCCTTAGGATTTCTAAATAAGTAAGGTAACCTAGGACCGTGTTTATAAATCCGGTTTCAATCATAAATCACTTATATTTGAACGAAAGCGGCATCTCAAGATCGATCTCTGACAATGCGCACCGCCAAATTTTCACGCCATTGCGTGTTGAGTTACGGAACTCACCGCCGGGATTTGCCTTGTTACCCTAACGACGAAATGGAAAACAATTCCCCCAAATGGAAATCGAACCCACAACCACTTTGTTAACAGTCTGACGCTGTGCCACGAAGGTCTCAATTAAAATAGACCGAGAAACCGTCGTTTAAGTTATGAAAGTTTGCATTATTATCACAAAGGCGCCGTGCAGTAGTACACGGTCCATTAACCACGTTATCCTATCCCCCTTCTAACACGCTTAGGTATTCGGTGGCATTTTTCATGAAATGTCACTTTGTTACATAATGCTTGATATTACCTTCACGGATTCACCATAACCTGGTGAATGGTTGGTGATGTTTTGTCTTTGGATTTGTGTTTGAAACTTTTTTATTTTGTTTTTATAATCTATGGTTGTGTTAAGTTTTTTTTTATTTTTAAAAAGTATGATTGGAAGAATTTAATATTTGTGTAAAGATTTTGTCTTGCTCCAGATACCAAATTCTCTTTTTCTCTCTCTTTATTCTTGTTACATGGGGGAGATGTAGAAAAATACTAAAATATGTTTTTTTTAAAAGGTAAACATTGAAAATCCATATAAAATTTCCTAAACCAAGGCAGAATTGATATCCCACTGTTCTTTTAGTTGTGTGTGTTTCAACGTTTGCTAATTTCAGTAGGTAGGTTTACTATTTTAGTTATATTATTAATAGATAAAGCGGTCGTAAATTCTAGGAAACACATAAATCATATAAACCAAGAAAAGATGAGCAATTACTTAAGAACAAACACTCGAAGCAAAAACAACAATTACGAATAATAATTGTAATATAGGAAAAAAATCATCGCATCTAAAGTGGAAATGGGTTTTAAATGAACGTATCAATCAGCTTTACACGCTCTATCTCGGCACAGCAGAATAGGTAGAGAGAACTTAGTGTTAAGACACTCTGTTCCTCACTTTCGGCCACATTCTCGAGGCATTGCATGTTGAGTGGCGGAACTCAACGCCGCGCTTTGCCTCGACACCAGAGCGAAGAAATGAGAATATACATTTAAATAAATATTTTATTTCCTCAAGTGGATATCGAACCCACAACGAGTCGCGTTTACAGGCGTGCTTTGTGCCCCTGCGCCATGACTGGCCTCTGGAATGTATAAATGTTATATCATATTTAGACTTCATCATATGACGTGAAGTCATTAATTATATGGCTCCACATCAGTGAATATAATAATTAAAACGTGAATATTGCTTGCTAATTGTTATTTATTGTAGTTATCGTGGGTAAACGCTGTTGGCTTGTGAATTCAAATCGCAATCGTTAAAATATATATTTTTTAAATTTTTTACTTTATTTCGGTCTAGAAGGTGCGGCGTTGGGTTACATCTTCTTCTTTAGGCTGGCATTTGCATAGGATATAAATCATGTTATATACTGTACAGTCCTCAGTTATTCGGTCCTCAGAATCCTCCAGAAGCTCTTCAAAATTATCTGGACCCTATTACGGCTAATTATATTAAATTTATACGTAATTAATTGAAAGTGGTAGAAACATTTTGAAAGGTATTTTTTGTTATTCATAACAACATAGCATTATGTACACCTTGTGCTCAAAATTCGCTTTTCATCATTTTTATTATCAGCTTCACGCTGTATCCCGTACATAGCAGGGTAGGCAGAGGGAACCTAGTGTTAAGACACTCCGTTCCCCACTTTCTGCCGAATTCTGGATGTATTGCGTGTTGAGTGGCAGAACTCAACGCCGCGCTTTGCCTCGACACCAGAGCGAAGAAGTGGAAATATAAATTTAAATAAATATTTCATCTCCTCGAGTGGGGATCGAACCCACAACCAGTCTATTTACAGTCACACTTTGTGCCACTGCGCCACGACTGGCCTCGACTGGCTTTTCATCATATATTTCGGATATTCGATTATCCGAATGCGTAACGATAATAATTTGTACGGTTAATCGAATTTCTAGTGTATTTTATTTAACTATTTATTATTCCCGTCATACAACAGATAATGTATTTTCATATTGTTTAATTCAATACCAGAAATGTATAATATACTGTGACGTTAACTTATTACTGTTTTAAATTTTAATTGTAATTAAATGATAATTACCTAAAATATATAAAATTTTATTATTGAGTATATGTTAGTGAGGCAAACCGCAGCGTTGAGTTCTGCCACTCAACACGCAATGCCTCCAGAATTCGGCGGAAAGTGGGGAACGGAGTGTCTTAACACTAGGTTCGCTCTGCCTACCCTGCTGATTGCGGGATATAGTGTGAAGTATATGTTAGTAACATACATTTATTTATGTATGGTATTTTGCAATTTAATGTACTTACTATATATTCAATATTATTTTATTCACTTTTATTCTTTATTTTTTGTTTTTTTATAGTTGTTTTATTAATATATTATTTAAAACGTGAATTCTGATAACTACTTAATTAATTTTTTTTGTCATACATTCCTGATTATATGACTCAGGGACTGTTTATATATTTTCATTTCCCCAGTGAAGTTAATATGATATACGAAAATAGCGGAGACAAACGGAGAAATCTTTCACTCTTCTCACGACATAAAAGCATATATAAATATATATTTTTGATCAATTAGTCCCAGTTGAGCAATCACATAAGTACATTTCCCACAATTGGTAGGCACGGGTATGACATCAGAGGCGCTGGGCGTGTCCGTGGCACCGTCCTTCTTCCACTCGTGCGTGTCCGACGGGAAGACAGCCACAATGGAGGATGTGCAGCGGTTCAAGGTCAGTTCCCAGCGTTCAATATAATATGTACGGGTATATCTGATGCAGCCGACTGATGGCACCTAAGTGGATAATATGTTCCCGCGTGACACTGTATTGTAATCCAATCTTCTGTGTGTTTATTGTAATGTATTGTATATATATATATATAATATTTTTTCGTTACTAACTGACAGACAGCGGTATCGACGAAATTATTGGGTTTGGAAATCTGACGTATAGCTGTGAAGCTCTAAGGTCCGTATTTATAAATAGCTTTCAAGTCTGAGATAAATCTTGAGATGCCGTTTTCATTAGTAAATTATATATCTTTGAATGAGATGACGGCATCTCAAGATGGATGTCGGACGGGCCTGAAAGAGGATTTCCCAAAATTAATACGAGAACGGGAAAAAGCGTAATTATTCATTTATTTAAACTTAGTGGTCCATGCAGACGGAATTAGGGGCTAGAACTAGTTTTGTATCTAAAGTTTTTTTTTACATACAATAAATATACGTACGACTATTTTAAAATAATTATTTAATAGTGATCGAACAGCAGTATAGTTATGTATATACTGATGTTGTGTGGGGTAGATGTGTCAAATTTCTTGTGGGCGGTTCTCATATCGAGTTATTTAAATTATTATTTGGACAATATTTTCAGTTTTTGATAACAAAATAATTTTTTAGAGAGGACACGTTAGAAATTGACATTTATGTTAGTTAAACTTTAATCAACATCTCTAAGTTCAGCTAATAATGCCTATATAGCTTCGTACATTCTATTTAAAATAGTTTTAATAGTTTTAGCGCAAAATTTTATGTTGTCAAAGAGCTCGAACGTTAAGTAAAGTTGTTTACAATCTTGGCCGGTGCAACTCGCTGGCGTCGTTATCAGTAACGAGATCCCGGTGTTCTTATCAAACGATACAATTCAATTTACAATGCCATGTCCACGCCTGGAATGAACTGATAAATATTATCTTTAAATTTTTTATATGTAATAATTTGTTGTTTTTTTTATATCTTAAAATAAAATAAAATTAAATTAGCTTTACGCTGTATCCCGCACACAGCAGGGTAGGCAGAGGGAACCTAGTATTAAGACACTCCGTTCCCCACTTTCTGCCGAATTCTGGAGGCATTGCGTGTTGAGTGGCAGAACTCAACGCCGCGCTTAACCTCGACACCAGAGCGAAGAAATGGAAATATAAATTTAAGTAAATATTTCATTTCCTCGAGTGGGGATCGAACCCACAACCGGTCGGTTTTGCTGTCACACTTCGTGCCGCTGCGCCACGACCGGCCTCTATTTTTTATATCTTAGCTTATGTTATTGTAATTATATATTTTTTTAAATTGTATTCGATTAGGTGTGTTGTATAAACTACGCGGTTTTAAAGGTTAAATATATTTAACTGTTTACAAATTTAGCTTGCGTTAGTTTTGCCACTGACCGAATTTGAATATTACTTTTTGACTTCTATTGGTTTTTAATGACGATACATTCTTCCTATATCTAAAGTATCCTACTTCCTATTCCTCTAACTATTATAGTAAATGTAGATATAAGATCTCGTAAATGTATAACATCGATGGATTCGAAGCGGTGATAGTTGTCAAACTTTATAGAATTATCCAAAGAGATGTCCTTTTAAATAGTTTTTAATGTGAGTTTTACCATACTATATTATAAAATTGGTGTGCGCCAAAATACATAATTACATTTCTTAAGTATCTGTATGGATTTTTTTTTAAAGTGAAATCAAACTTAATTTGCTTCTTAGTTTTAAAAAACTTTTTGTTATCATTTATTTAATCTTCTTTTATAATAATTTAATAATTCGGCAATCCACGACAAGAACGTAATGTAATATACTGTTAATATTGCATTAACTATTGGTTACAATATTACATATATTGTAAATTTTGTGCCTTTTTTTGTAATCCACTTTGTTTATATGTAAATAGCTCAACACAATCGCTTACTAACATATTTAAATTTTGCTGCATAAAGGCGGAGGTCTCTGTAAGTATCAAAATGTTGCACTTCTGCATTTAGAATTATAGTATTGTCATTCACTAGTAGTAGTTGTCCATTTTCTTTTTCTATAATATTTAAAATTATTTCAGCTTCACAGCAGGGTAGGCAGAGGGAACCTAGTGTTAAGACACTCTGTTCCCCACTTTCTGCCGAATTCTGGAGGCATTGCGTGTTGAGTGGCAGAACTCAACGCCGCGCTTAGCCTCGAACCAGAGCGAAGAAATGGAAATATACATATAAGTAAATATTTCATCTCCTCGAGTGGGGATCGAACCCACAATCAGTCGGTTTTACAGTCACACTTCGTGCGGCTGCGCCACGGCTGGCCTCATTTTGTTATATTTAAAATTATTTGTGTTGGTAATTTTGTATTTATGAATATTTGTGAGAAATAGCTACTAATCTATCATTTATTTTATGTCAGATTTAAAGCTTACTTGTCAGTTGTTTTTACTGAAGCGTAATATTTATTTTAACAATATTTCTACGAAGCCAGTCGTGACGCAGGGGAACAGAGTGTGACTAAACGCGATAATAGGTTCAATTCCGACCCCGAGGAATTGAAATATTTAATATTTTGATTTCTTCTGTCTGGTGTCAAGGCAAAGCGCAGCGTTGAGTTCCGTCACTCAAATACAATGTCTCCAGAAGTGAATTATGGGGACGGAGTGTCTTGACGCTAGGTTCCCTCTGCCTACCCTGAGTGTGCGGGAAACAGCGTGACGCTAAAAAAATATTTATATGAATGCTGTTAATAAATCGTCCTAAGTTTAGTTACATTACATCGTAGTCTATCTATTTTTTTTGCCACGATTTCCGACCCCCAGCATTCCCGTAGATAAGCACTTGATTCACAAATTGAATTAGTTAGTCATTTCACCGCTCGCCTTGACTCATCTCCTGTGCTCACTCACTTTATTAGAAAACGAGTGCACGAGGCCTGTATAAATGTACAGTATTATTTATTTTTTGGTATTTTATTTGGTATTTTTTTGTCGTGTATGTATTTTTTTTATTATTATTATTGTATCCTGTTATGCGGGAAAAACGTGAGACTGACAAAAAATATTTAACTTTTTTTATTAATAAAATTGGGTACGATTATTTTTTAAGGTAGTACTAGTCATTGGCTTATTAGAATATATATTTTTTGCGGTATTTGTATATAAACGTAGATTTAAATTTTTTATTTGGCATGTCAGCTTAGAATCGAAATACTTTTCACATATTGTAAATATATATTATAATTAAATACATACAGTACGGCCGACAAGGCGTGGATGCCCTGAAGTTAGTCTGTACTTTTGCGCACTCAAACAAAGAAAATAATGAAAATTAGAAATATCCTGGAACCAAATCTGCGCGGCCATCTACAGCTAACTTCAGGACATTGATACGTCGATGACACTATAAATATCTAAATAAAAATATTTAAAAAAAAATCCAGGTGGCCACACGTATAATGAGGCAGCTGATCGAGCAGTTCAGCGCCGGGGACCTGTTCGGGAGGGACAACTACGAGTACTACGCGCGCGTCACGGGGCGCATCCTGCGCGTGCGCGACGAGTGGATCTGCTCCTTCCGGGACCCGCCGCCGCCGCGCCACCGCCGCGACCAGGACGCCTATGCGCGTATGTATCCCGCTGTATGCGGGATAGAGAGTAGGAAGCCATTGTTAAGTTACTCCGCGCTCAATTATCAGATTTTATTTTTGAGATTTTGCGTGTCGAGTGGTGAAATTCAACACGTTTTCTTTTGAAAGAGAGTAAATGAAAATAATTCGTTCCCACGATTGGAATCGAACTCACAGTAGTCGCGATTACAGTCAGACGCTGTTACGTTATTTTTTTTATTTGTATTTCATAAATATTTATTAAGGTAATTTGATCTTTCATAGTTGATCTGGATGTAGTTGTTAGTCATCTTGAGTTATGTTTATCGTCTTTTGTCTTTGCGAAGTAAGCAAAACAAAATATTGATAAAGGGTAACCTAATACCAAATAGGGTATTCGGACGTTCCAACTGTGCAAGATATTATTGTATGTTATCTCGTCTGTAAATAAGTACCTATGTATCTATGAATATTTGACAGAACAGAGAAACTAACTTTAGAATATTCCGTTTCCAGAATAGGAAAATGAAAACAATATAAATACAAGTAAAATAAATTCCCAGAGTCACCAATCAAATCCACCACCACTACAAAAACGTTTAAAGACATATAATGTCCCATTGAGTCTGATCAATCCACACACATTTTTTTGACAAAAATGAGTAGATTTTTATAGGGAAAGTTTCCAAATCGACTAATTTAAAAAAAAACACACTTTCTCAACTCCTCCAACACCAAAATAACACAGTACTATTAATAATAATGGTCCCATAATAACGTTGGGGAGGGTCAATTAACGAGTTAATAACCTCGGGCAAATCCAGTTGTGCCAATTGTAGCGGATCAGTTGAGATGGACACTTGGTGTAATTTCTTGAGAAACGCTTTATTGCTTCTTCAAAATTACCAATGAAACTCGTTTGATAAACGGGCTTTTATTAAGCAGTTTATTATAGTACGTAGGTACAGTACGGTCGACAAGTTGTGGCCTCTGTCGAGTACTTTAGAACTATTGCGTATTGTTCTCGCGGAGGCAAAGTAATTATAAGTAAGGAAAGCTCCTAAAGTTCGCGCAGGCATCTGTAGTTAGTTTCAAGACGGCCACGACTCGTCGGCCGTACTATAAACTGAAGTTGATCGCTTTAGATATAATTAATTATCATTATCTATTTTACTTTCAATGGCAAAGTTTATCGAAATCGCCATTTTATCAAAGATAAGTTCACCTACTTTAATTCGCAAATCGTAAAATTTTATTAAGTAATTTATGATGATAAGATAGTGAAGTCAGTTTTGAAATACACTTGGTTTGTTCTAGTCAAGTGATACATTATTTTTTCTTAATATTTGATGTTTTAAAGTTAGTTGCAGTGTTTTTTTTTTATTGAATTTTGATTGTTTATTATTAAATGTTACACAATGAAACTCAACTGCTTTCGTTCCAGTTCAGATGGTCAGTATATTATGGTTAGAAATATGCGGGAACCTTGTAAATAATGTTTTTGAATGAAACTAAACATATTATTGCTTTATCGACCCGTATGTATAAAAAAAATCTTATATGGTAGGCAAAGGTTTTACTCCAAAGTCATTTATCATTTATAATGAATTACGAAGATTTTTTACAGTAGTAAAAAAAACCTTATTTACAACTAAAATAGAGTTTGAAGTGGAGAAAGAAATGATTTATCACTACGTTTCATCTACTTACATATAAACTAGTAACATATACTATAAAA
The DNA here is from genome assembly GCA_013403705.1 of Heliconius hermathena. Classification (NCBI taxonomy): domain Eukaryota; kingdom Metazoa; phylum Arthropoda; class Insecta; order Lepidoptera; family Nymphalidae; genus Heliconius; species Heliconius hermathena. The sequence continues at coordinate 239,339 of JAAIXJ010000249.1, forward strand.
TAATTCATAAAATCTCATAAGAATTGCTAAATAAGATTCCTTTCTTACATATTTCAGGTCAATTGTCGCTGGAGGCTGAGAAAACATGGCTTCAGTGCGAATGCGACCGCTGGGGCAACAAGTTCAATTTAGAAGGTAAGGAAACCTTACAGACTAACACACTACACTAATCTGACGATGTCACACATTGTGACACACTAAAGAATTTTATCTTGTATCTTATATATGTTGAGGCCAGTGACTGTAAAAAGACTGGTTGTGGGTTCGATTCCCACTCAATGAAATATTTATTTAAAATTTATATTTCCATTTCTTCGCTCTGGTGTCGAAGCAAAGGGGGGCGCCGGGTTCCACCACTCAACATGCAATGCCTCCAGGTTCCCTCTGTCCACCCTGCTGTGTGCAGCATACAGCGTGAAGCTATTTTTGATTTATTTTTTATATGTTTGTTTACCTTTTTCTTCATAGTGATGTGACCTACATATAATAGGGTAGGAGAATTTAGTGTGAAAACACTGCGCTCTCCAATTTCTGCTTGTATTTTAATTACAAATTTGTCAAATTATTATTGAAAAGTGCTAGTTGTAATTGAATACTTATTGATTTACTTTTTTAGGCAATAAGGCAGAACTCAATGTCACACATTTACAAAATTTGGAAAATAAAAATAATTAATTTTTCCCTAGTTAGAATCGAACTAACAACCATTGCGCTCACATTCAGACACTATCCCATATCCTGCGATACAATTGCCTCTTTGTTTACATTTAGAAGAAGTTTAGAAATTTATAATTTCTTTCTAGGTTGGATTTAAGAGACTAAATTTTGTTTAACTAACAAATATTTCTACTCGAAATTCCGGTTTAAATACAATATTAGAAAAACATATTGTATTATATTGAACGATTATTAATTTTATTATTTCATTTTGTATTTACAATTAATTACCCACACATTAACATATTAATAATAATTCATACTATTATTTACATATAAAATTTAGAATCGCTTATTTAAATGTTATAATGAGACAGTACTTTAAATAGAATAATATTTCCACAGGTCCACAACATTTAAGTTCTTAAAGTCAAGTTTGTTAAGTTTTTGATATAAGTTATGTTTCGGTGAGTCCTGTGTTTTGTGCGTATATAAATAATATCACAGTTTACTGTAGATTTTTGTTACACTTTAGCTTAATTGGACCTTTTACATTGGTAGCACATTTAACAATAATATTTATTAATTACTATCAAAAATAGTTATATTGAAATATATTTATATATACATTGATATATTATTATTTTCTATACAAAAATAACATTGGGTTAGCACTGTTACAGTTATTTTGATAACTTTGCAACATTAAATTCACACTTGTTTAATTATTGTTAATTTTGTAGTTAAAACCACTGTACTAAAATAAATGTAGATTAAATTATTACGCTATATATTATATTGACATTTTAGGTATTTTTAAAAATAGCATATTCTATTAAAGTTTCTTTACTCTAATGTAATGTTATTATATGAACTATGTTATGGAGTAGCTGGTCTATTACAATTTCAAAGACGATTTTCATATTTTGTCAATAAAATGCCATCTCGTTGAAAAATTTCCACTATGGCTTCACTTCCTTATTTTTTTTATACTTCTTTTTCTTCATCTGACAATCTAGTCTTCAAAATAATCCGATTCTATGACTATTATATCATACTTTACGGTCAGATTGCAATCCCTCGAGAATTTGCTAACACAAAACGTTAACACAAGGTTCCCAAGGTCCCTCTGCTTAACCTGCTACGTTCAGGCATATAGGGACGCAGAATACGTAAAGCTAAAAAAGTAGTTCCAAACTATAATAGTATTCACAAAGAACATTTTTTTTGGCGTATTGATTATCATACTATAAATGAGTGTAAATGCTAAAATAAATACTGTCACTATACTGGCAAATTTAATATTCTTTTTATTTTATAATCTATTTATTATTATACATTTTGGTTATTTTGACTTATATAAAAACATAATCATGATTAATACTTATTATAAATCTGTGATCTTGTGATTTTATTATTTTTTTTGTCATTATTGCCACAATTTATTCCTAACATTTGAGGTCAGAAAAAACGCCTTTTATTGTTTTACGTTTGTCGAGTAATGTCATATTTAGTTATTTGAATTTAAAATATATTTATGCCTGTTTACTACTGATTACTATTTTCTTTCGCATTAGATATTGGATTCGTAATTTAAATGGATAACATGAATTATAGCGTCATTCTATAAATGTATTGTTATTATATTATAGATTCTATTTCCAGTTTAGTTTCACCACTCAAGGTGGAATATGTGGAAAATTGGCGCTGGGTGGGAAACGGAATGTTTTGAACTGAAGCTTAAAAAAAATTACATTTAACTTATGATACTTGATCGGTATTCTAAAGATAGGGGAACTCAGTATATTTGGCGATTTTCAATGGTTCATCAGTTATTTCGAAATTTGTGATTTTTTGAAAAAATCGGATTCTTGAAGAAAATTGGCAATTTTTAACCTTGTAACTTTTTCTTCAGTATAATTTGATAACAGACATTTTCTATTATAAAATAGTTCAAAATTATCAATCGATAAATTTGAGAAATAACATTGAAACAAAAACTATTTCTAAAAAGTAACATTTTAACAAAAACTTTCAAAGGCTATAGCGAAAAAAATTACTAGTGAATTTCTCTCTCTATTAAGTTTAATAAGGATAACTCAAAGACATCATGGTGAGCTTAACTGATTGTTTTTTTTTATTTTTTTCTGAATCATAATTTCTTTGGCGTAGGATTGTGCGTCGGCTTGTTTCCATGTCATCTATTAATGCCTACTATCAAAATGGTTTGAGGCCTTCTCCATGGTCACAAAACGAGACAAAAAGAATCTTATGATCTTGGTACGTCTTCGTAAGGATTCTTTGAATATTCCCATTTGAGATCCCTGTAGTAACCTCATGCCTGATAGTCAGTCACTTTTCGATCTGCTAATACAATTTCTTCAACTTATTTACATTATCTTCAGTGAGGACGTGGATGGACGTTCTTCACTATATTCGTTTTCCGTCAATATTCCCGTACAACGTGGATCGTGGTCTGTTTAATTGATTATTTTGCCTGAACTTGTGAATATCTAAGTGACTAGAGGACATTTCATTTTTATTTTTGTGTACACTAGAAATAACCGATTATCATAACTTTTGAATCACCCTTAGTGCAGTTAACTTTAGGGCGACCACGACTCTGACTGCTTTGTACCTATAAAGACTTCAGTGTAGCATAGTCCAAAGTGAAATAAATGTTGAGTACTTGAAATTTCCAGGTCTATCCAAATCGGAGGAGTGCCAGTCGATGCCGGCGCTGGTGGGGGCGGCGGGCGCGGCGGGCGCCGGCGCCGGACTCGGCATCATCCCCGAGCACAGCCTGCTCGACTCCTGCACGCGCCTCTCCATCTCACTAGAAGAGAGCGTCTTCAAGGTGAGGATCATATAAACCACCAGGAGTTCCAGTAGACCGATGGGCTTGTGAGGCCCATCCGGTTGCCAATTGACAAGATGTAGGAAAGGGTCGTAAATTCGACATCATATTTCAAAATATTTACACATACATATCTTTGGAACTGCTGTTCTAATTTAACAATTTCTAGGTATACAGTGACCACGTGTAACAAAAACCGGGGAGGGATTAGAAATTATAAAAATTGTAAATACCAGTATTATGTTATTCTAACATTTTTTTTTAAATTCCAGGTATCAGTCAGTTCATCATCACAATCATCACGCAGCAATTCCAGCCCGCATATGACTTTAGAAGAACTTCGCGCTATTAATAAATATGCGGAAAGCACCAAAAGCCTCTCCTATTTGCCACAGGTAAAGTGATTTTTTTGTTTTTATTTTACTGTTTTTCCTGATTTTTAGTTTCTATACTTCAACGGTCCTAAGATTTTACACTGATTGAACCTTTTTCTTCTTAATATATATATTATGACTATCTTTTTTAATGGAAATAGTGAATACTTACCATGCCTAAACGATTGATAATATTCATATACTTTGAACCGTAGATATAATGTATTAGTGTGCTAAAGAAATCATATCGTACAGTTTCCTTCGTCTTATTAATTGTCTAATCAATATTTTTTTAAAATCTTGAATCTTCTAAAAAGTTCAATTATAAAAAAAGCATACGTTATCTTTGTAGATAATAATGACGTGGTATATATAGTTTTTAATGAAATTATTTTACTGTTTTGGTGGCGCTTAATATAATTTAAAAAAAACACACACACCAATCTTTATTTCATCAGTACATACTACATACGCTAGCGACCTCCACACATATGCCTGTTTTATTGTATAATAAATTATATTTTTTTTATTATTTAATAAAATCCTCCTTGACATTTTAGATCTTCCAAAATTAAACTAAATAAATCTATATTAAGACATTATTATATGAAGCCAGTATTATTAATATTTACGTTTCATCTGACACGTTTCTAAATTATAATAGTCGGGATTGAATCGATAATTATTACCAATTTCCTATAATAATTGGATTCTGTTATATAAATATCAAAATTTGCATATAAAAATATATATGTTTGAATTCTAGCGCACACTAAAGGATTGGTTATTGTTTAAGAAATGGTGACGAGTTTTTGATTTGTAGCCACCTGTAGTACACCTGACGATTTTGTCGTAACTTGCCTACTTGTGTTTCCTGTTTCATAAGCTTGAACCACTGATTAAATTATTTTTTTAAATAAATAAGTGTGTTTTCCAAATATTAATATAAATATTTTTTCTAGTAAAAATTGAAGGTTTTACTTTCAAAGTATTTTTTAAATAGGATAAGTAAAAAGTGCTCGTAAAAGTCTATTTGAATTTATAAAGGATATTTGATTTTGAATAGAGATGAATTTTTGATATTATATCGCGGTATTATATTGAAGTTGTTTGGTCTTTTGTATGGTTTTTTTTATAAAGGCGTTATTTCTGGATGTTTTTTTTTAGATTTTAAAGATAAAAGCCTAAATATATGTTAATATTTTTCTAAAGAAAATGAACAGACTGATCTATTTTAAATTTATATATAATATTGTAGGTATTATATTTTTTTTTTAAATTGATTATGCAGTGGTTCATGCTCATTTGTTGCATGAATGATATGTTCTTACTTGAAGGTAATTAGGGCGACTTGTGACCGTTTTATAGTTTACTTTATTAAAAATGTGTGAAAAAATAATTACGGCTTAATAGATAGATGCTATATATTTTTATTATCTGCCATTTTTTGTATGGTATTTAAAAAAAAGAGAAATAAACATTAGAATAAAATTTGTATTAAGTTTCTACTAAACAAAAAGCATTGTCAATTTGCGGTTGTGTTTTTTTTTACTGATTTTTATAATATTACTGATTTTTCGATGGTAATGGTCTATTAGAGTTATTGTATTTGTGTAATGACTAAATATAAATGATTAACTCACTAATGTTCCTAACATGTTTCATTTTTTTAATTAATTAAAGCTAATCCATTATAAAACAGTATTTTACTTTTAATGTGGGTAGTTGTAAATAAATTTTTATTCGTATTAATTTTTGAAACGTTTTTTTGGAAATCTATAAATATAGATTTTGCCTAATATTAAATGTACATTGTAAATAACAAACGGTATTTGGGATTCTATATTGTATTTCACTGTAACTGAAGCTCGGTTAGAAGTATAAACAACTTTATTAATGTTTTTTTATCCTGATATTCCTTTGAAAATAAAAAAAAAACATGTTTTAGTATTATATTATGTACTAGTTAGTATGAGTACTAGGGGGAAACCTCGGTAAACCTTAAAAATACAGTATCACAAATACTGGTATAATCAAAGGAGTTAATGGCAGAAGGCAAAGTGAAAGAAATATTAAGATAGTATTCTTTAACTATCTCTAATTACTAGAGTAATTAGATCTCTATGACTAGAACAGTTAAGCAAAAATGTTTAAATAAAAAAATAATAATATATATTTGTAACATTGCGTTAGATTTTTACTTTATGTAACTTAAATAAATATAAAGTTGTTTATATAACGAGCGTACGGTGAGCACAAAGCGGTAAAGGGGTAAAACAGGGTAACTCGGCGGGTGCGCAGGTGCACGAGCGGCAGCGCGCGCGCATGCGGACGCGCTCCGAGTGGTTCCTGCAGCCCGCCGCCTCGCTGGACGCCCGCCCGCGCGCAAGTACGCCCCCCGACACCCCTGGCACCCCCCGACCTCGCACCCCCGACACCCCAAACACCCCCCCGCGCCACCACCCCCCCTGCGCCCAGGAGAACAAGGCGATATACGTGCTCGTCGCGTGCCTAGAGTTTTTATTCTGATTCGGACATTATGGATGACACGGACGGTACTGTGTTCAAGTTGCAATACGGATACGTTTCCTTTTCGGCTTTTTTTGTTTTTATTTTTGTTTTTGGTTATGGATTTTAGGTTATGTTATTTGTTTATTTATTATTTTTATGTATTACTGGGTGATAGATTTTTTGTTTTTTTTTTTATTTACTTATAGGAGTTGAGGGCTATGTTTAAGTAGATTCATAGTTAAGTTTGTTTATATATGTTTATTTAATGTATATGTACATATCTCATTTTAATTTTCCCTTATTTATATACTTTTTATTTTATGTAGCCGAAAGGGAAATGCCTTCTATGCTTCCGTCACAGTTAATGGGCTAAGGGGGTCGCTTTTCCTTACGCATGCGCACTGTTTCCTTGTATGCATGCTTTGCACTATCTGTACGCATATGCATAAATCATTTTCATTTACTTTCTACATCTTTCTGTAAACTTGGAGATTTCGGGTATTCGTTGTTTGTAGTTTTGGTTTATTTTATGTAATCTAATCTAATAGTTGATATATTATACAAAATAAGATACTCACAATGCACATATATACTATTGAAATTAAATTAAATTTATGATAAAGCCGTTTGTAATTGAATTTTTAAATGTTATTCAAAATATTTTACGTTTAGAATATTTGAACATTTTTTTGCTTTCAATTTGGTAAATACGTCACAGGTACAACATTAATTGTGTTTGTTATTTAGATTTTTATATAGTTTAGATGAAGTGCAATTACTTTAATGTGATTTCTTTATATTTAGAAATTTTTCAAAATTAGAATTATACATAGTTTGTTTAGTTAAAAATGCTTTTCAAGGTGGTAAATGTTTTCATCAATATCGTTTTAGTTAGCTTTCTCTATTTATAAATTCGATATTTATAAAATCGTTTTTGTAAATATAAAAACACAACGTGCTCATGACAGTGTGTACGCTTTTCTCGTTTTTCGATACTTCAGAGAATGCAAATATTGGCAAATGGCATGACGTTATTTCGTTATCTATAATAATAATTGTTATTTTATCAACGTTTGTTTGTTTCGATGTGCACGTTATTTATGTTGTCAGTCTGTATGGATTTAAATATTATTTAAATTTCAAGACTAAAAGTTGCACTTAGAAACGTTATTTAGATTTTAATTCACATTAAATCGATATAATATATTTGACAGTTAAATGGCTAATTGACGATTTTAAGTGGAACTTCAACTTATTTAATGACATTCGTATTGGTATATGGAAAGATTGTTTTTAATTTGAAAACCAATTGGGTGCCCAATGCTATATCAATACGTGTCGTCATTTATATTTGTTCAATATATGTTACATTTATACAGATATATATATACAAATATGCGCCCGTTTCTTATACGCCAGTGATATATTGTATTTTAAATCTATTTGCTATCTAAGAAATCAATCGTGCGCCAATTATCTCATTGTTTGAAATATCTGTATAAATGTACACAAGCTACTCGTGGAATGTATACATAATGTGGTGGTCCGCGCAGGCGGGTCGCGGCGGCGCTCGCGGCGCGCGCGCCTGTGCCGCGCCCTCACGCACTCCGACTCTGAGGTCCCGCTCGCTCTCCAGCCTCGTCAAGTGACCGCGTGACCCCCCTGACCCCCCTGACCCCACTTGCCCCGAGTGATGCATTCACACACATTTATGCTCATCCATACCTAATCACACACACGTGTGCCCATACAAACCAACTCACTCACACACATGTATGTGGCTGTACATTTTAAATCTCACCCATTATAGCCCATAATCACATGTTGTCCGTTAAATTGGAAAGTGACATTATTAAATTATATACATTTTATTTAAAGTTTTTATTTCTTTAAACTTGAACGACATTTTTCTGTAATGAAATTTTATTATGAACTACAAAATCTCAAAACGACAAATGCAATCAAGTGTTCTTGGCGCGTAATATTATACAGTATCTTTAATCTGTATAAAAGAATATTGATTAACACACTCGTTTAAACTAATATTCTAGATTTTTTTTTGTTATGTCACTTATCCTATTGAACCGACGTTATTTTATTATAAATGACATATGTATTTCGATATTCTTAATTTGTATGATTCGTTTTAATATATTTTTATATATAATATGTATATTTAAATTTCATTAAACATATCCCGTTGTTTGGTTACAAATCTATATATATAAAAGGACTTGTGCTAACTGACTGAGGTAAGACGCACGCAGAGCCGTAACCGCTGATGGTAGAAACGTGAAATTTGGGCAGATGTTTATTTTCATATTCTGGATATCCACTAAGAAAGGATTTTGAAAAATTTTAACCCTAAAGGGATGAAATAGGGGTTGAAAGTTTGTATGGAAAAATCTTTAAATCACCACCGATTTTTATAAAAAAATTAATTCAGACTGTTAAAAATATTTTATTGAACACGTGTTTCGTGGTTTTTTTTAGAATTCACCCCTAAGTGTCCAAATAAGCGGGCGAAGCCGCGCGCGCCCACTAGTCTTTTATATGAGTTTATAAAGGAATATTTGATATAATTTCTTGTACTTTTGTTTATAGTTAAAAAATATTGAAACGAATCATACTTGAGATATTTTGTAATGTTATTCATAATAGAAATGCGAAATGAAAACTTTTGTATGAAGCATTATGTTTTGTGCCAAAACACTTTACACTCACCTTAATATAATTCAATTGTTATGATTATTCCTTATATGTAACCCACCAACAAATATTCAGCAACTGAACACATTAACCTATTTAACTATTTTTTTTTATTAACTTTAGAACATGAAGAGTAATTTAAAGTATATAAAATTGTAATTTTCATGTTATAGAAAATTTGGTTAAGGTTCGGCAAAATAAGCTGAATATTGTATTAATTTTCATATTATTCAGCTAAATTATGGTTAATTTTGGGAAAAAATACTAATCTTATTGTTTTTGTTTGAGACTATTGGTTGAGTTCTTATTTGTGTTTATAAACAAATTTTCTATAACGTATAATCATAGTATACAATGGAGGCTTAGTTTTTATGTATGTGCTCTCTAAATTGTTATTTTAATTTACTGTTTATATTTGTTTTCGATATTAGTGAAGTTTCAACTATCAAAAGAAAATGAATCGGTGACGTTAATAGGTTATAGGTGCTGTCAGCTAGTATATTTGGTATAAGCGTTCAAGCTCCTGCAGAAATTTAAAAATTTCTCGTAATATAACAAATGGAAAACTTCAAATTTATATAATATAAAAAAAAAATGATTACGTTGACATGTCAGTTTCTGTCAGGCCATAGATGGTATGCGAGAAACTCGATCTTGTTACTGTATTCTTATCACAACTTTAATTATAATTTGGTTACTTTAAGAAATGATACATATAATGATTTATTAATATCGTCATTATAGGCAACAGTCCATATCTGCCATCGTGCATTTACTCTCATCTATATTTTATGCGTATCTGTATTTTTATATAAAAGCTTTATATCACTTGTGCCATCAAATTACATACCATTCAATGACAGTTACGAATTTTACATTTTTTTAAAACATTTATTAAACATTCCTGTATATAAAATAGTATGATTAAATAATTAATAAAAATAATAATTATAGATTAATATGAAATAAAAAATAATTTGACTATATTATTAATACAGTTTCATACGAATATGTGCTAAAGTATTATAATAAATTATATACACTGCATTTTTCTCTACCTCGTTCATGTATTATTTTATTATACTTTTGTTCATTACTTTGTCATCACATAGAAAACCATTCTATATTGCCAAATTTTTTTTATACTAACTACTAATTTTAAATTGAAAAATATATTTTTTTCCGATTAAATAAGTAATTCAGCGTGAATGTTATTTTAATCTAAAAAGACTGACAATTATGAATTATTAATTGCACTTTCGTCTAATTATATAGTGTTTCGAAATTTTACATTTTTTGTTTATTTATATATTATAGTACAAACTTATCACTTTCTTAGGACATTCAGTTAAAGAATATACAAACAGTTCTTTTATAATTTATAGGTGCTAGTTGATTGTGAAATCTCGTATACTAGGAATTATTCTTAATATTTACCTTGGTAAATTAAAAAATATTTTAATCATAGATTTTTTGATAATATTTTGAATTAGCTTTTTGTATAGGCTGTCCTGTACTGTCTTAACTATTCAAAGATTTAGGATTGTCTACAGAACTTATGTTTTTGTATGAGATATAAAATATAGTTAAAGTAACTAATAAATACCCAGTTATTTTATGAAAAATAACTTATATAAGCTAGGCTTTGCAATGGTGCCAAGACAGGCGAAGTCATGTAAATATTTTTCCATATCATTCACATTCACTACACACGAAAGAGCACGCGTTTATATTTTTAAGATAGTTTGCATATATTTTATATTTTTTTAATGTGTTTTTAATTAGTTTCAATGCAAAATTAGTTAATTCTCTAAGTTACGTGTATATGTGTACGATACGTTCTTTAAATCGGCATTCTATCGACTTTTACTATAATAATAATATAGATTGATTTAAACATTTTTTTTTTGTATTAAAATTGTTACGTATTTAAACAATTATGATGCTATTATAGTTTACGGGCAGCTCAATTTATTAATGGATTCCTAGCGGTTGTGGCGTAGTAGGTTTACACGAAGGCTTCTTGTGGCCCTATGTAAAGTACCTAATCATTCTTTTAGCATTTTGATAATATATATAACTATTTGTTTCGACCGGTGTTGCCATATGTTGCTATTAATTTCTAGTGAATTTCAGTGCTAACTGGCCAGTCAGTCAGTTGTTATTTAGTTTGAAGTATTAATAAGTAGTTAATTTGTTTGTTTTAGTTATTGATTTTTTTTGTTAACCCGCATCTGGCAACACCAAGGTGAGTTGAGTACACTCGAGCCGCTACGGCTTACGAGTGAACAAATTTTTGATAGAAGTTGAAATTTTTTCTTGGATTTTTGAACGTCCAAGCTTCCTGTGTTCATTGAATAACGTTAGGATAAATTTAATAGTTTTTTATTTTTATTATTATTAATAATAATAATTATTATTGTATTGATGTATAGATGAGTAGTGATTATAGTTAAAATAATAAATATGTTTGTTGTTTTCGCCATTTTACGTATGTCGGAGACGTAAAATATAGCGATCGCGACAGATTTTTACAATTTTACGCCAACTATTTCTTCTACTATTTTTTATAAAGTGCGTCCTATTCATTTTTAAACTACTTTCGAGTATTATCTTTTATTATAGATTATAAATGTTGTACATTAAAGCTAAGTTATTGCAAGTCTTTGGGTACATTTGATTATTAATAAGACTGTTCTTAAATTGTATGTTTTTTTTTATTAATATTAACTCGAATATTTTGTCTAATCATTCCACCGAGTTTAGTATTGAGGCGTTTTTTTTGTGTATTAATTTCTGGTGAAAATATTAATTATTAATACTTATATTATGTTAAGCGTAGATCTCGCAGCTTTAATGGCGTCACGAACAAATTGTTTTTATTTTAGTTGTGTTTAGAACAAATTTTTGTTTTTTTTGTATAATTATCAAGTTGACATGTTATTTTATTTGTAACTCGAGTTTATGAACAATGGACGATAAACGGATGGTGGTAGCGAAAATTATTGAAGTCCATTTTTTTTCTTTATACTGTATTGTATTGTAGTGTTAGTTGTAATTTATTTTAGAGTATTTGTACTATGGTATTCGCTTTTGTGAATTAAGTTGTATTAAATTGTCACATTATATTTGCACATTTTCTATACAAATTATAAAGAATTACACGAGAATAAAGATTATACGGAATATATGCTGGATTTTATTTCGTTTTTAACAGTTTTTCATTTCTACTATAATTTTAAAATATTATTTCCTATTTATTCCACTTACTTGAGGAGAGTCGTGGCGCAGCGGCACGAAGTGTGACTGTAAATCCGACTGGTTGTGGGTTCGATCCCCACTCGAGGAGATGAAATATTTACTTAAATTTATATTTCCATTTCTTCGCTCTGGTGTCGAGGTTAAGCGCGGCGTTGAGTTCTGCCACTCAACACGCAATGCCTCCAGATTTCGGCAGAAAGTGGGGAACGGAGTCTTAATACTAGGTTCCCTCTGCCTACCCTGATGTGTGCGGGATACAGCGTGAAGCTGATTTTTTTTATTCCACTTAAATGATATTCAATACTGACATTATATATTTATGGACAATGACAAATCAGCTTGTAAGTCCTTCTGTTTTACTAATCATGAAATAAAGTCAATTATTATTTTAAATATAAGTAAATTGGGAGAATATATAAAAATAAAAAAAACGAAAGTGTTTCATATTTGTTTATTAGTACCAATTTAGTAACAAAGTATATAAATATGCTTATACTATTACTTGGTCTCATCCTATATATAAAAATATTGCACTTGAACTATAGTTAAAAAGTAATTTGGAATGTAACAATATGGCGACAGGTTTAGAACCTGATTTTTATTATATAATATATATATCTATAAATTCAATAACATATTTATATGGCTTTCCATTATTAACAATACATTGTAATGTAGCTTCACGCTTTATCCTGCATATCAATGTAAGCAGGGAGAACCCAGTGTCCAGACACTTCATTCCCCTCTTCCGCCCGAATTCGAGACATTGCGTTAATTTTTATTAATATAAAAAAAAATGAATAGTGTATGTAAATACAATTAGATATCAAACATAAAAATAACTTTATAAGTTAAGTTATTCACATAATAATGTGATTTCACTGTTTAATCATACATATAGTATTTTGATATTTTGACTATAAGATGTTGTTATACATTAGTAATATGTATACAGGGTGAAAGAGGCAGCGCTCCTTTTACGGAAACAGCATATAGAATAAAACATTTCAAACCAATACCTAAAGAAATTAATCAAGATAACTCAACAGTTTAGACGTAGGGTTTTTTGTTATTTCACGATGTTTATCCATACCTGTATTACGTGTGAAAACGACAATTTTATTATTTATTTTGTTTGAAAAAATTTTAAATTTAATAAATTTTTGGGGAAAAAATAATAATAATTGTATTTTCCGACATAACCGTTACTGCATATGGGAAGCACGCGCGGTAGAATTGCGCAGAACGCGTATTTTGATATCTGCACATAGACGCCCTCTCACGTCGTGTGGCGCCCCGCCACACCACTACGGTACAGTCGAGCGCAATGCTGTTAGTTTCATATCAAATCAAATCAGCTTCACGCTGTATCCCGCACACAGTAGGGTAGGCAGAGGGAACCTAGTGTTAAGACACTCCGTTCCCCACTTTCTGCCGAATTCTGGAGGCATTGCATGTTGAGTGGCAGAACTCAACGNCCGTTGCGTCACGACTGGTCGCTGTTAGTTTAATACTATGAAATATGAATATATTATCATATAGTAGCGCCATATATACAAAATAGCGCAGTAAAGCATATTTATCTAGTAATGTTATAATAATTAGATGTGTTAGATTAAGCAACATGCAAAATCAAGTTATGGATAGCCAAATTTAATAATTAAATAAAGTACTGAATTGTAATTCAAATTCAATCAAAAAGTAAAAGTGAAAAAGTAACTTTAATATGGTTTTACATAAAATAATAAAAATTATAATACGTGCAAAAAAGATGTAAAAAATAAAATATTAAATATAAAAGCAAAAATTAAAAGGAACGGCGTTCAGCTACAGTGTTATTTTCCAAAAATAATTAGCAATAAAATTAAAATAAAATAATCTTTAAGAAGTTTAAATATTGCCAGATATTTCTTTATCCATATTGTGTAGTACTGTGTATTATGCATACTGAATATTTATGTTGTACATAGGTGTGTATAGTGTATTAATAAATATCATGTTTTATTAGTTATATAACCAGAAGTTTAGTTTACTTTGAAATGATTTCTGTTCATTACTTAAAAAAAAATACTTTTCGGGCTAGTCTCGATTTTATTCTCGACAACGACTGCTGATTTTTTTTTAACATTTAGGATATCCTCATAAAATTTTCGTTTTGTATAATTTACTAGAACATACAGATCATCAGATATTTAATTTATCATTTAATTATGATTTGTTTAATAAGAGTTTAGACGGACTATATTAGTGGTGCTGATACTTCCACCTGTATAAAATAAGCTAAGGTATAAAATTTCCATTGGCTATACCTTCATGGCTTCCTTTCACTTGTCTTCCTTTCACATAAACTTCTTTTATATTTCTATCGTCGCCCATATAAACGAATCTTTGCACTTTTTCTAGTAAAATTTCCTCATTTTGCGCAATAGAGTAATCGTATTCATCAACAGGTCCATTTTTTGCATATACATCTATGAGGAGTGCATCGAACTGCTTGCCAATCTCGAAACTACCGATTTCCTTATTTAAATGCAAAGCTGTAAAGAGGATTTATATGTATAATTAAAATGCAGTTGGCAGAAACCTGATTGTGAGAGATTTTTGTGGGTTCATATTTTCATATAATTAATATTATGATCAATTTTAATATTATGGTTCAAATATATAGTAAAATATTAGTTTTTTTCTGTTAAGTTTAATCGTAAATAACATTTTAAACTTAATTGACAGTCTACATTAACGATTTACAAAATTTCAAATGAAATCTGTCACTATTTGTAGAATTTTGCAAAGCTTTTATGCTTCTGTACAATATTGTCTCTCTAGTGAGTATGGAACCCACAATCGTCACGGTTACGTGTGCTACGACAGCTTCAATATTTTAGTAATAATAACAAACCTTCAGCGCCACCAAGCGTCGCCAAATACAAAGCTTCTTTCCAGTTCAAAGCAGATTCTTTGGCGCCTAACAAGTTCAAATGTTCAGACACGTCCATTGTCCTTCTGATTGCATCTAGTATGCTTGCATTATCACCGCCCGATACATCTGTAGGATATAATATAAAAAGAATAAAAGAAGATATAATTAGTAAAATTTCTGGAATGACCTATGACTATAAAAAAAAATGTACTTGGAGAATCACAAATGTACCATAAAATCAACAACAAAAAAAAATACAACAAAATGATCTCACCAGTACCAAGTCCCACTTTAACATTGCTATCAAGCAATTTCCTGACAGGACATAGGCCGGACTTCAGCCTTGTATTGGAAGCTGGGCAGTGTGCCACACCTACACCTTTAGATGAGAATAACTTCATTTCCTTCTTGTTGAGGTAAATCGCATGCGCCATTATGCACTAAAAATATATATTTTATAAGTTAAAAAAAAAGCAGGTGACCTAATGGTTATAAATATATATTTTTTAAAGTTACAAATAAAAAGCTCTTTTTTTGGTTTTCAAATATATATTGTTACGCACCACCCGGCTCATCGGCAACTCTCGGGTAGCGTCGCCGAGCGGTCGGGGAGGGGCTTGGCGGGAAAGGAACGACGCGCGCTTATAATGTCAAATTTGGGCGGGAAAATGTTTTTGGTTGGAGTGGACAGTACAGTGATTTATAATTAACAATATTGTAAGAAATATAGCTATTGAAAGTGAATAAGTGTTTCAATATCTACTTTTTGCGTTATAATATTTCATATATTTTAATATTTTCATAGAAATATATATTTTAATTTTTTACTATTATTATAACTCACCTTTTGATCAAACATGCCACACTTGTCATATACATCAGAGTAACAAGTACAGCACGGATTCATCTCTAGTACATATTCTATTTCTTTTGGATTTTCTGATATATGGCTCTGTAATAACATGCGTAAGATATTAGTAGTAACATATATTAATAATGTAAAAAAAAGTTATATAATGTTCTAGTAATCATTCATAAAATTTTGCATGTAGCAGTGTAGGATAAGCAGAGTATTGAGGCCTTCATGGCACAGAAGCACAATGTGTGACTTAACAAATGGATCAGGTTCTAGTCAGAACAAAGAATTTAATATTTTTTTTTGTTTGCACTGGTAACAAGCAAAGCAACAACGTCAATATATAGAACATTCGGTGGGAAGTGGTGTAGAAAGTGTTCTAACACTAGGTTCCCTCTGCTTACCCTGCTTTATGCAGGAAATAGGGTAAAGTTAAAAAAAATAAATGTAGGGTAGGCAGATGGAACCTAGTGTTAAAACACTCCATTCTTACATACAAAATTAAATAGATTATAAATTACCTGCATTCTACACTGGTATTTATTAGCAATTTGTGAGAGGCTTTTCATTAGCTCCTGGTCACAGCTTACTGCAAACCTTGGGCTGATTACTGGTTGAACTAAATCATTCTGAAATGAAAAACAGAAAATAGTAAAAATGTTATATTGACGGTCCTTACACATAAATGGACATGTCCAGACAGAACAGAATAAAGGTTCATCTTGCTCTTATGAAATAGAGTCAAATTATAAATTTTAGTAGGTATATATTTAAGTTTTTTGTTCTTTTAAGAGCAAAATCCTTTATTTTACCATTTATTATATTTTGTTCTCCTATAAACCATCTCTTTCGACATATCTATTTACATGTAGAGACCACTATTATTAGTAGTATATAGAGTATTTTCGTTGCTTAATGTGTGACACTATAAAAATTATTGAGTTTTTACAAATTAATATCGAAAATGAACATAAAATTACCTTATATTCAATAACTTTCTTTACAAACATATCAACTTGTTCTAATTCTTCATTTGTCTCGTTAAAGTAGCCTGCACCATTCATTATATTCATGCTCACTTTACCAACAAGAGCTCGTTGACCCTGACTTATTACACTATTTACAAGTTCCAGAGTACCTTCTAAGTGAAGAGTTCCAAAATAGCATGCTGTAGTCGTTCCGTTTGCTAATAAGCGTTTCTGAAATAAAAATAAAGATATTTCATCAAGATATTTCCCTTTTTGGGACACATTGTATTCTGCATAATATAGCAAGGTAGGTAGAGGGAACCTAGTGTTAAGATAGTTTTATATATTAAAATAAGTTTATGAATTATTGGAAACTATAAATTTTAAAAAATATAATATCATATATAGATCTATTTGAGTGTTTATATGATTATTTATAAGGTTTATTATTAGTTTAAAATGTTTTTGTCAAATTAATATAAAATCTATATTCATGTGTAATGTGGATAATTATTATTCTTTACAGTTTTCAAGTTAATACTTACAACAACTTGGTTGTACACATTGGAGGCAAATTTTCTATCACTATATTGGCTCTCTAAAGGGAATGTGTATTTGTCCAGCCATTCTAATAATGGCCGATCAAGTCCAAGGCCAATATTTGGAAATTGAGGGGCATGGACATGACAATCTATTAAACCAGGCATTAGGAATTGGTTGGAACCTAAAAATCTGATTTGAAAATCTTTTGTTTGACCACTTGCATTTAACTCTTCAAATTCATCTTTTGAACCTATCGCTGTTATCTGAAATAAATTTTATATTGGACTTATTCAATGTGGGAGAAATAGTAGATTATTTTTAAATTATTGTAATTTCAGTTCACATGGAATATTATAATAATTATTTAACAACATTATTAATACTTTCTTAATTTAAATACTTACTTTTCCATCTTCAATTTGGAGGAAACCTGTTGTACAATGTAATTCTTTTAAAGATTTCGGCGATACAATATCTCCAACGAATATGTCTTTTTGTCTCATTTTTAAATAAAATATCTTGCTATTTATGTTTTACAATTTTATACTCGCAAAATAAAATATTCAGTCTGTTTTTAAACATGAATTACGAATCGAATGAATATCGCAGATGTTAGAACTTCTTCATTAAATTGATAAGATAACGAAACTATCTTTTAGGTCGCGCATAATGTGATAAAATCGGTTCTTATTGCATATTATTAATTATTACATCACAATTCACAACTCACAACACTGACCCGTAAACGTCATAACGTCTTTACTTAATTGTTGACAGTTTGTTAATTCGTTACTTACATTTTGCCATAGATGATAAATGTTATCTGTAGACTAGTGGGCGCGCGTAGCTTCGCCCGCTTATTTGCACCCTTAGGGGTGAATTCTAAAAAAACCACGAAACACATGTTCAATAAAATATTTTTAACAGTCTGAATTTAAATTTTTATAAAAATCGGTGGCGATTTAAAGATTTTTCTATATAAACTTTCAACCCCTTATTTGAACTCTTAGTGGATGACTTCTAAAAAACCATGAAACACGTATTCAATGAAATATTTTAAAGAGTCTGAATTTAAAAATTTATAAAAACCGGTGCCGATTTAAAAAAAATCCATACACACTTTCAACCCCTATTTCATTCCTTTAGGGTTAAAATTTTTCAAAATCCCTTCTTAGTGGATGTCCAGATTATGAAAATAAACATCAGTCAGTCAGGTACATGTCCTTTTATATATATAGATAGAAGATAGATTAATACTATTTATATGTGATATATTTCGATACATTCATATCAAATTGATATATTTATTGCCAAACAGTGCAAAATTACAAGGAGTTAACCGTTGCTTACACTTTGATTTCTCCTCTCAAGAGATATCGTAAATGTAATTTTCGCATAATATTGCTATGGTTCTTTGGTTATGGCGTTCAAGTATATTATTTATATTGCTTGGGCAGTCGCATGTGTCGTTAGGCAAAAATATTAAAGAACGTTAGCTGTTACACGTGGATCAGATAAAGAGGATACTCGTTAATTCAGAGATTTAAAAATTCAGTAATCAAAGCCGGAGTTTGAACATTCACCGGTTGGCCGTACCGGTTAATCACATCGCATCACATCGATCAATTTTTTTGTAAGTTAAAAAAAATCAATCTTTCAAATTTTTGAAGGAAAATTAGGCGCGGTGAAATGTTACATAAAAGACTTGAGAAAAATAAAAATAAAAACAAATATATTATAATTTTCAGAGACATCCAATGAAGAAATGGGAAAGCAAATTCTCAAATGTGATCATACATTCATACACGTAGTTTCATATTCATTTTGTATCTAGGTACGTAAATCAATGTATTTTAACCGACTTCTATAATAAAAGGGGGTTATTAATTCGACTGTATTTTTTTATATGTTTGTTACCTCAGAGATTTTGACTGACTTCAAAATTATAAAATCTTTCTTTAATTATTTTTGTTTAACAAAATCTTATTTCTTCTCGCGTCTCGTCCTAACACTTAGGACTAACTGACAAGAATCGAACCAACCCTGCGTTGAAAAAATGTAATAAAGCACCTGTAGAAAGAAATATACTTAAAATTCTTTTTGAGTGATACTTTCAGACCGAAGATACAAGATATGTGATCTTGTCATAATTGATAGACTTGTATCTGGATTATAAAAAAGGGAAATGGATAACAAGCAAATTATTTACAAACTTTCCATCTTTAACTAGAATAGATAGAAAAATGTAGAAAAATGTCCTAAAATTATTTAGAGACGAATTTAATTTAGAATGTGTTTATTTCTAAAGCAATCTTTATTATCTTTGTTTTTACCGTTCAATTTCCTTCGTGTGTTTTCTATACAACGTGACATTGGCGAAATGAATTGTGCTCAACTGGCACGCTCGAAACGCCATAAATTAAGAAATCAATCAATCTATCTTTTTTGCTTTCACGGTTTGATTCAACAAAGTAACGAAAATAAATTTGGGAATGGATTACGGAGTGGGTTGGTGAAAATTATAATACATATTCTCTATATGACTTTTTTTTAATATAAGTAGTCTTCTATCATTAATCTTTATCAACTTCTCAATATTATGTATATTGAGAAGTTGATAAAGATCAGTAGTAAGTTGAAACAGAAGTTGATATTGAGTCAATTACAATCAGCTTCTGAGACAGGTTTCCTGTGCAATAAAGGAAGCAAAACTGCTCCAGTGTATATTTTTTTTTATTTATTTTTTTAAAATAATATTTTACCATGTTTACGAATATTTTAACGAAGTTTGTGTCATTAATCTGTGCATTTATATTGTTACGCTCTTAAATAGCTTTTTGTGCGGTACGGTCAACAAGTCGTGGCCGGTCTGAACTTAGGTTTTCTGAAGTGGTGCGTATTGTTCATCTGGTAAGAAGATAATTAAAAGTAAGAAAATTCCTAAAATCTAATCTGCGTATCCATCTACACCTAACTTCAGGGTGGCCACGACTTGTTGACTGTACTTGTACTGTATATTTGTAGAGGTGTGATTAGTTTATTTTACAATTAAGAAAAGCAGCATGTCAAAATCTCAATGAAACAAAGCAAATAAAACGAAGGGATTTTATTTCAATAGCGTACTATAAGCTTTGAGCCGCAATTTTATATAAACTTTTGTGCCATGATGTTCGAAAGCTATTTTCACTGTCGTCCCAGGATAAAAAATGGCCATTTCGTGCATTTTGACGCCAAACTTGAGAACTTGAAGAGACAGCGAGTGCTTGAGCAGCTTCTAGTCGATTGTTTATTTTCCGAGCTTCATCCAAAGCCTTTAAAAGAAAATAAAAAAATATACGTTAGTACTTTAATAATAATAATACTTAATTGCACAGAAATAAAAAATAAAAATACATGATATTAACATTGATAAAATCTATTTTTTTTTTAAAAAAGTCCTATCCTAACTTTTTTAAAGTTAGATTGATAACTAATAAATGTCCTTAGAACAAACGTATTATATTATAGAGCAAATATATTAAAGAATTAAGAGAGGTTTATACGTATATACCTGTTTAACCAAAACAGTCGCAGCTGCTTGGCGTCCGGATAATCTTAAGGAATTTGCTTTTAATAATAACCAACGCGGATTAATCGCTCGTATTGTACGTGCATCCTTTTCTAGCTTAGTAAGTTCTCGGTCAGCTAACGAACGTAACTCCATGAGATCTACAATCTGATAAAAAAATATTTAAAAATAATTGAAGAAAATGCTCTAATTTGTTCCCAAATTTTATATAAAACATACTTTTCGTAAGTCGTCAACTTTTCTTGCTAAACTCTCTAACATTCCTTCTGCAAGCCTCATTGCACTTATAATTGATTTCATTGAGCCCTCATCAGTAGTATGCGCCAACCAATTTAACGATTCTGTTTCATAGCGTTTCGCTTTATTTTCTGAACTTGCTCGTAACCAATAAGTCCATAAGCCTACAATTAATCGTCGACGACTTTCACCGCCTACTTTATCTTTTATGATAGAAAATTCTGCAAAACGACTAATTTCAAATGGAGATTCCAGTTGAAATCCTCCATCTAAGATCATGTCGATACAGAGAGCATAATACCAAGTTTCGCTTTCCTGTTGCCCAAGATTTTCTCTCGGTTTCAAAAGAAGTTGTGCAACTTTAACAGCTTCTTCAATGCGGCATCGAGATAGTAATAAATAAAAAAGGTCTGGTATAATATCAAGGGATATTTCATCAGCACCCAAAAAACGGCTTATCACAAGAGCTCTGAAGCCAGACCTAATTGTAGCAGAAAGGCAACTTCGCACTGAACGAGAACGAAATATTGCCATTATTAATTTGCCAATGGCAAACAATTCGTCAGGGCGAATAGGTCGATGTGCATTTTCTAAGCATTTATACGCTATTCTTTCGAGATCCATAGTAAATTCTGTTATTCCTGTATCTAAATGCATTTGAATAGCATTAGTAAACGAGTCACAAATGTCGATTATATTGCAATCCACTTTTTGTACGAGATATATTGATCGAAAGGCTGCCATTCTGGATGTTTTATCGTCATCTAAAGTAGAATATAAAATAGTTGCAACATTTAAGAAGAAAACAAAATCTTTTTTGATCAGTATATTATATGAATTATATTTTTTACGTTTTAGCTTAAGAGTCGTGTATAGATTTCTTAAGTGAAAAATAACAGTTATATTTTTCAAATTAAAGTTATAAATTTTTGCAGCTTTTTCTATATTTACTCTGGCTGCAATTAATTTACCGCTTAATAAAAATGAAGCTGCCTTTAAAGAATATATTTTTCCTAAAAATCTGGTCATATGCAAACCATTTTTTTTTATTTTAGATTCTTCTAAGCAAATATTTTCAGCTTCTTCGAGTTTTGGTATGGCTATATTAAAATTGTTCTCCAATACATTTAAATAACAAAAATGTATGAGAAATTCTAGCATTTTTGTCTTCATTTCAGCTTCCTGGGCATGTTTAATAAGCTGTTCATAAATAATAATATTTAGTTGTGCACATGTACATCTTTTAAAATTAATTGAGGAGATTCCCTTTTCTAAATTGATGCAAAGAGATTTTCGTGGTTTATCATTTTTGTCAATTTTAAGATAATCTTCGCTATCCACAACTCCAAGTCTATGCCAATCGCTTGTACTTTTTGCCTCTATAATGTTTCGCAGATTGTCAAAAACAGTACTTGTATTTAATATTTCTGAGTTGAATTCTTTAATTGTTGCATCAGTCATCGTGACTCTTTTTGTTGATCTTCTTCGCAAGTGAATATCCTCATCTTCACAAGACTTCGTTTTTAAGATAGATATTTTTTTGTCACTATAGTTTGTTATATTAACATCAGAATTTGGTTTCACATTACTATTAGATGATGGATGATTTAATGATTCTGATTTTACCTTCCGTGTTTCAAGTGAATCTCGTAAAGTTTTATTAGCTTCTAATATTTTATCAATTGATACTTCACGCTTTAATGGGGTATCTATTTGTGTACTATACTCTGTAGAGTATTCGGTGCTGGAAGAAATCTGGGGCTGCAAATTAAAAGTAGATTGGACTACCGTAAGAACACCACCACAGTCAAGACATTTTTGCTTAATATTTTCTAAATAGTTCACTATACGAGAGTGAAATTCTTTCTTTTGATTCAAAGGTAATAATTCATAAAATATTTTTCTCGAGTTTTTGCTTCTAAATTTCATAACTTTGCAAAATGCATATTTTGGTAAATTATTATATGATTCTGGGTCATACTCAAATAAGCAGTCGCATATTAAGCTCGAAGTTTCGATGTAACTTCCAAAAATGTTTGTTGAAGAACTTTTATTGTGTTTAAAATTTGCACAGCTTAGAATACGCATTGCAAACAACCTTTTAATTGCTTTTGCCGTAGTTAATGGATTATTTTCATACATAATGTTTTCTAAAAGGTCTCTGGATAGTATATTTCCAATGACTGAGGCGATTTTTAAAAGAAGTTGTTGGTATGGAGTGAGAGAATCTATTTGCATCATGATAAGTGCATCTACATTTTGTACGTTAATATCTATATTGAGTTGATCTTTTTTTGTAATAAGACATATAGAAATATCTTTTGTATCATTTTCTGGTAATAATTCATTCAATGTTACTTGATCCTTAGACTCCAGTGCAATGGGGTGTAACAAAGTGGGATTTGGAAAACGTAAATCCTCGTCTTTATAACTATCTAGTTCATTTTTGTCAATTTTTACAATCTCCAAGGCTCCATTTGAAAACAAACGAACTATAAAGCTTTCTATAAGCCCGGGTATACCATTACATTTGCTATTGAGAGCATCACACAGGTCACTTGATACGGCGTGAACATCTAATATTTGACAAGCTAGTGGGGCTGTCCAGATCGAACTTAAACTACCCAATATAATTTTCTTAATGTTACTGTTGGTAAAGACTGAGTAAAGCCAATAATGCATACTACTATATTTACCTTTAGTTAAAGTCATCACTGTAAAGATTTTCAGAGATTCTATTATAATTGATACAAACTCCCATGACAAAGAATCTAAGTTTTGTAAATCATCTAAAAAAATTATATGTGTATCAGAAAGGGAGTCTATAATTTTCTTGAATATATATTTGGCTTTTTCCTTTTTTATGGTTTCGTCCTGGTAGTAAACTCCTTCATGATACGCGAAACGGACTTTTAAAATACTATTTAAATAGCACAAATCTTCGCTATAGTATTTTAAAAGATTAACAATTTTTTCTTCTTTTTCAAATCCATTGATTAATTGATTTTTGAGACCTATTATTTGCTCAAAAATTTGACTTAACGCTAAATACGGTGTTGCTGAATGTATTGAAGTTAAAGATAAATAACATACACTTAAGTTTTTATTTCGGACAAATCGTGCCATCCATTCTAAAAGTCGGGTTTTGCCTATTCGGCTTTCTCCAATAAGCAAAAATGCGTCGAAATTTCTAGTAGTTAAATCGCAGTGATTCAGCCAAGCTTCAAATTGTTGCATTTCGTCATCCCGATCAAGTAATGGCGGTATTAACGGAATGTCAAAGAGTTCTTTTAATCTAATATCTTCAGTGTATTCGAAAATTTTCCCTGGATGGACTATTCCCTTCAATTGTGTGGGTGGTTGTAGAGTAAATCCGTTACTAGACATTTTACTTTTTACATAAGTTGCTTCGTCGCATGTAATCATGTTTCGAAAACTACACATAAAACGTGCAGCTTTATTAACAATTGTGCCAATAACAGTAAATTCTCGGCGTAGAGGATGACCCACTACACCACAATAAACTTGACCAGTAGTTACGCCAATAGATACTTCAAGAACTCCATCAAGTGCTGATACTGATTTTTTAACGCTATAAGCACATTTAAGCGCAGCTTGGGCCTCTGATTCGTGTTTAAATCCCCGTAATCCAAAGATAGCTAAAATCATAATATCTTTGTCAAATAAAATAATTTTGTTAACACAACCCATAGATTTATAAACAATTTCACATGTAATTTGATATGAGTTGTTAACGATAGTAATAAGTTGTTGAAAAGGACAATCTCTGGGTTTAAGAGTTATAAATAAAACTGAAACCTGTCTCATTTCTGTTAGATATTCTAATGGTTGGTGCGCGTCGATTTGCGTTAACACTGGTCTTATCATAAAATTTCTTATTTCGGCGCCCATATTTTTCTCCTCAGCTTTTAAAATAGTTTTCCGTAAGCTTAGCCATTCATTTTTTTTCAATATGGCTGTCGCGTTTAAATTTTTAGAATCATCTAAAAGAAAGTCCGTGAGATCTTCTATTGAAATCATTGGGTTATTCACTTGTCGAATCATAGCTGCAAAACCAAGAAACGGTTTACTTACATCTTTTTCATGTGGATCATATAATATGGACTTTATTGTAACGTGCCCATTACTGCTGATGACGTGATCATAATTTCTTGAGTAGCAATGACCCCATGCTGTGGGGGTCAATTTTACTTCACCAGAAGTGCACAGACTCTCTGCAACTTTGGCTTCAAGAACGGGTAATCCCACAATAATATAATTCATATCTATACCGGAACCAATTGGTGCAAATATAAGATTACCAGCAGAAATGGCTAGTTTTACTTTTAGGTTAACTTTAACATCGGTTTCATAGGATCCATAAGAATGCTGTATAATAAGAGCACACGCAATTACTGTGTGAATTGTGTGACACAAGAATGTTTTGTTGTCGGTTTTCCAAAGAGCCAGAAATGCGTCTCCAGCGAACTTAATTATGTCACCTCCATGATTATAAATAACTTCTATTAAAGATCCTAGATAAGTATTTAAAGTGAAGGTTAACCTGTAAGTGCCACCTTTTCCCATATTGTTATATTTTTCAGATAATGCAGTATATCCAGATACATCAGCCATCAGTAATACGCCAACGAATCTTTTTGAGTCCATACTTT
Organism: Heliconius hermathena; assembly: GCA_013403705.1. NCBI lineage: Eukaryota > Metazoa > Arthropoda > Insecta > Lepidoptera > Nymphalidae > Heliconius > Heliconius hermathena. Next base: position 265,473 of record JAAIXJ010000249.1, read on the forward strand.
TAAAACTGCAATAAATATAGTGATTTTATTTAGTATTTAATAGCATTTTATGTTACTTTAAAGATTATTTGATTACTTTTTCATAAGTAATATTTCATCTGGCACTAAAGTCGATAAAATCAGCGTTTGTTTTTTTGTTAGGTTAATTTCAACATCCTGGTCTGCCGCATCGCTACTTTCGTTCTTTTGCAAAAATAATTCGTCAAGCCAACTTTTTAAATCTGTTGTTTTTGGTATATCGTCTTCAGAATCTTCTTGTAAATTTGAATCTTGTAATGACAGTTTATTGCTATAGCTTCGCCATTTTTCTGTACTGATCATAATATTCAAAGAGTTTCTGCGTGAACGAGCTCTTGACCTTCGGAAATTCATTTTTTTTTCAATTTACAAATAATTTTTCTTGGATATAAAGCAAATTATATGCCTATCATACTTAATCAAAATATGTATTAAATCTAGATGGCTATGTTGTTTATTTTTATTTACTGTAAAATCAAGAATAAATGTCACAAATTCTATTAAAAAATGCATCGTATGCTACCCAGAATGTATTACAAGCACATTTTAACGCAGGTATGGCGAGAAGTCATTACTATAAATAATTTAGCTTCACGCTGTATCCCGCACATATCAGGGTAGAAATCTAGTGTTAAGACACTTCGCTCCCCACTTCCGCCGCCACTCAACACGCAATGCCTCCACATTGCGTACTGAGTGGAGAATTTCAACGCCGCGCTTTACCTCAAGACCAGAGCAAAGAAATGGAAATATAGATTTAAATAAATATTTCATTTCCTCGACTGGGAATCGAACCCACAACCAGTCGCGTTTAAGTCACACTTTGTGTCTCTGCGCCACGACCGGCCTCCTATACGGACTATAAATAATTAATTTATAATATAAGCACTAATAAATTAATAACTATAGGTACGTATACGGTCTAAAGGCAAGTCTAAAGGCAAGTGCATAACATTTATGGGACGCAAATTTTTATTATAATTAAAATTAAAAAAAAATTAAATCAGCTTCACGCTGTATCCTGCACACAGCAGGGTAGGCAGAGGGAACCTAGTGTTAAGACACTCCGTTCCCCACTTTCTGCCGAATTCTGGAGGCATTGCGTGTTGAGTGGCAGAACTCAACGCCGCGCTTAACCTCGACACCAGAGCGAAGAAATGGAAATATAAATTTAAGTAAATATTTCATCTCCTCGAGTGGGGATCGAACCCACAACCAGTCGATTTTGCAGTCACACCTCGTGCCGCTGCGCCACGACCGGCCTTTATTATAATTGGTTCTTTTTATCTCGTACAAAAGTTATTTCTGCATTAAGTGGGCTGAGAACATTTATTGCCATTAGTAAGGCACTCCGTTCTCCTACATGTCGTCGATTTAAAATATGTATGGGGTAGCCGCACTTAAAAAAATATATTTTGTATATCAAATTGTCCATCAACATTCTTCTCTTCTTTTTTGCAGAATAATTTCAAAAATAAACATTATAAATAATTCTTTATATGTATGTATGTATATGTGTTATTCATTTAAATTGAAATATATAGATAAATGTTGTGTGAACATTTTTATTTAAATTGGCTAGCACAAATTATCATTGTTAAGATTATAAGGTAGATATTTTGTCTATTTATACGAAATTGTCACATCAAAATGTTTTTTCAGACATTCAAGTGTTCTCCAAGCTCAGTTCAACTTTCGAGACATTCCATGTTGAGTAGCGAAACTTAACGCCGCGCTTAGTATGGTTGCTAGAGCGATGAAAAAAAATAATTCCCTAAGTGGGAACCGAACCCACAGTTTACAGACAGATGCTGCGCCACTACGCAACGACGGCCACAATAGTTTATGCTATTTAAATAACTCTTAATCATAAAATGTAGTTATATTACTTATGTGTAATAAGCTTAATGGAGCTTTGCGTTTCCACTCATAGACGCAGTAGCGCGTAGTCCTTCGTTGAAACAACAGGCTTTGTGACAAAAAATGTGATTTATTTATACTATACTATACACCTATACGAAATAAAAAAAATATTAAAAATGGAGAACGAAGGACAATTGTTTTTGAATAAAGTATTTGATATTCTTCAAGAGGAAACAGCCAGTCACGTACCTCTCATACAATTCAAGCATCCTAAAGAATTGCAGGTGAATATATTAGCATATTACTATAATTTTTTTTATATATTTTTCCATTAAGATAAAAACACTAGAAATGTAATTTTTTTTTAAATGGAGTCAAAGAAAACATTTACCCAATATCTTATTTAAAAAAAAATATTTACAGGAAATCTTAAAGACAGATTTGGATATATCAAAATCAGTTAACAATAAAGAGCTCGAACAAAGTGTGCGTAAAATTTTACAATACAGTGTGAAGACAAATAAAGTGACATTTCGAAACCAACTGTACGGTGGCCCTGACCCGTATGGCTTAGCTGGTACCTGGATATCAGAGGCGTTTAACACTAGCCAGTAAGTACCTATACTAAATTGTGAATAGATTTTGTAAGTTAACTAACATAGAGGTGAACGAACTTAGCCGACGTTCAAGGTTTGGTTCCCCGTTTGAGTAAATATTTGTGATGCGTAAACAGCGTCTGAGTGTGACGCCGGTCAAGATTATAAATATAAAACACTTCTCTCAAAATAACTGTATATGAGTTTAACAGCAGTACTTAAAAGCAAAATAAGTCTCGATTATCCCATACTTAGTTATTAGCCCAAGATCCTAGGGCCGCCAAACCTACGTCATTTTAGCAAAGCAGAAATTTTGAGGATTGAGGCCAGTCGTGGTGCAGGGGCACAAAATGTGACTGTAAAACTAACTAGATGTGGGTTCGATCCCCACTCGAGGAGATGAAATATTTACTTAAATTTATATTTCCATTTCTTCGCTCTGGTGTCGAGGCAAATCGCGGCGTTGAGTTCTGCCACTCAACACGTAATGCCTCCAGAATTTGACAAATTTGGCAAGTGGGGAACGGAGTATCTTAACACTAGGTTCCTTCTGCCTACCCTGCTATGTGCGGGATACACCGTGAAGCTGAAATTTTGGGACTATTAGTCTAATATGTATATGTGTACTCACTAAACTGAAAGTGGCGCCCTTTCTGAAGTAGCTCCAAATAAGGGTATATCCCTGTCTGGGAGGATGCTTGTGCCATCGGATTTGTCTGGGTGCTTTTAGGGAGTCTTGAAATAGTCCGTAAATGATATTTGTAAAATTAAAGCTTGCTAATATAACGTATTTTGCCCTTAACTTTAAACAACCTTTAGGAGGTCTGGCAGAAGTAAAGGCCTACGCGAAGTGCCTGGTAATACTAAATATATTTTTTTTTATATTATTTTTAACAACATTTAAATACGAGCGTTTCTATTTTTACCTAGGGAAGTGTACCTTAAGTTGGGGCTACCTCTGAAAGGGGGCCCCACTTCCAAGTTAGTAAGTACGCATACCATCTTAACTTCATATTAGACTTTTAATCCTCAAAATGTCAGCTTTGCTAAAATGACGTAGGTCTGAGGGCCCTGGGATCTATCCTATATTATGTACATGTTTAAATCACCTTTGTAATTTATAAGTAAATATTTTTATATAGATAGATAATTTATTAAGGCGGAAAATTTCATTATAATAACAATTTAGCTAATTAGCTCATCCGTTAGTACGACAGTATGACACATTGTTAATTACCTTACATAATTTAAAATTTATTGTTAGGTACTCATTTAAAGCATAAAATTTTATTAAGTTGATACTAACGACCGTTCGTCTTTATTTTGTGTAAATACGGTTACGGTACGTCTATGAAAAAATATGTGCAAACTTTTCACAGTTTTATATTTTTTATTTAGAAAATATAGTATAAGCCGGTCGTGGCGCGGAGGCTGCGTAAACGTGTGACTGTGAACGCGACAGGTTGCGGTTCGATCTCACTCGATAAAATGAAATTTTTCTTATTTTCATTGCTAGTTCTTCGATTCGGGGCAAAGCGCGGCGTTCCGCCACTTAATTCGCATTTCCTCCAGAATTCAGCGGAAAGTGAGGAGTGGAGTGTCTTAACAATAGGCTCCCTCCGCCTCCCCTGCTTCACTTTAAGAACCAAAAAAATATTAAAAATATTATTTAGGTAGCTCCAAAAAAATGCAAAAAAAAAAAAAGTTTCTGAAATTATATGGATTAAAAAAACTGGTTAAAATTGCGAAAAATATATTTAACTTTCAGATACACATTTGAAGTAGCACCTGTATTTACTCTTATAGAGCTGAAAGTTTTGAATCACATACTTAAGTTATTCGACATTCCCGATGGAGACGGTATATTCGGTCCTGGTGGAAGCATATCGATGCTTTACGCGTTGGTCGCCGCAAGATTCAAAGCATTTCCGGAAGTCAAAAGGAAAGGCATGCGAAGTCTACCGGAAATGGTTATGTTTACCTCAGAAGATGTAAGGACTAAGGATTTTTTTTTATCTTCACGGTTTATACTGCCTGCTCGTTTTATACTAACTGAGGCATGGAAAATTATATGAGGAAATTTTTAATCTCTCCGTTGTGTCCGCGAGCTGTGCTGTGAGCTAACATCAGATTATGAAAGTAAATATCAGGCGTGGCGCAGGGAGACGAGCTTGTGCCTTTAGACGCGGCAGAGTGTTTGTGAGTTGACTCGAGGAAATAAAATATTTAATCATTTTAATTCCTCCCTCTGGAGACGAGGCAAAGCGCGGCGTTGAGTTCCTGTAATCAACACGCAGACGCAACCCTCAGAATTCGGAAAATGAGGAACTGAGTGTCGTAGCACTAGATTCCCTCGCCTATTTTGCTATGTGCAGGATACAGCGTGAAGCTGAAAAAATGTAAATCAAAATAATAAATGCGGCCGAAAGGATCGATAAAAAAATGTAAATCAAAATAATTAATTCGGCCGAAAGGATACCGACGAACCCATAAACAACGAGTTTACAGTGTCCAGACGCCATCGTACTGCGCCATGATGTCCTCAACCCTCAAATTATATTTATTTACCTTATATTTCATATTGCTTAGAATCTTATGAGTATTGATTTTCTTAAAATACAACGTAGTTTGAAAATTATTACTTTAGTTCAAGGTACAGCAATTAAGATAACAGTTTAATGTTTTCCAAGGATTTTGATAATATTGCTTATGTTGATGTTGATTCTACATATCTCTTCCTTTCTTACAATTTATGGTAATATAACATGATCCATCATTTAATTTTAATTTTTTTTTAATTTAAGAGTCACTATTCAATCATGAAAGCAGCCCATTGGCTTGGTTTTGGTACAGAAAATGTGAAAGTTGTAAAGACCAATGATCGCGGCCAAATACTTCTAGCAGAATTAGACAAAGCTATACAAGAAGAATTATCAATGAAAAGGTACCCTGTCCTTGTGAACGCGACAGCGGGAACGACGGTACTTGGAGCTATTGATGATTTAGATGGAGTGGCCAATATATGTGAAAAATATGGAATTTGGATGCACGTCGATGTAAGCTACAATTTAATATTTTTTTCAAATATGCCTAGTATAAATTTTTTATAAGAAAAAAATGCTAGATTGTAACGCAGATTTATATTTATAAATTCTTGATATATTCTAAAATAAACTAAACTAAGCTAGCTTCACGCTGTATCCCTAGCGGGGTAGTCAGAGAGAACGTTACGGTCTCTGCATATCTCTTTCGCCTTGTCCACTATCATCAACCTCTTCATACATGCCCTTCGGGGGGCCCTCATGTTTTTTACATGACTTTCCTCCAGTATCTTTGATACTGTGTTTTCGAAGGTCAACCAATGTTTCGCCCTACCTCCTTTACCACTCACTTTTCCGTCATAAATCTTTTTTGCCATTCTTTCATCACCCATTCGCTCAACTTGCCCAAACCAGCTTAGCACCTTTTTATTCATTCTCACTGTGACACACTCGCTAGTATCTGCCATTCTGTGTATCTCTTCATTGCAGATTCGCAATATTTCCAGAGCATTAATCTTTCTTTCATTCTTTTTCTGTAATAACCACTTTTCGCTGCATGATTGAAACGTAGATTGTGTACGGCCAACCGTGCAGCTGTGCTGACTGTTAACCCTGTTACCAACAGCAATACACCCTTCCGCATTAATCTCGTATATTCCAACTCTAATGATCATAAAAAAATTAAAAATTAGCTTCACGCTGTATCCCGCACACAGCAGGGTAGGGAGAGGGAACCTAGTGTTAAGACACTCCGTTCCCCACTTTCTGCCGAATTCTGGAGGCATTGCGTATTGAGTGGCAGAACTCAACGCCGCGCTTAACCTCGACAGCAGAGCGAAGAAATGGAAATATAAATTTAAGTAAATATTTCTAATGATCATACTTCCCAAATAACTTAATTCACCTGTTCTAATATCTTACCATTTACACTGATATTACATTACGTCTTTACTTCATTTCTTTCAAATACCAGAACTATTGTCTTGCTCGCATTTAGGCTTAGACCATTTTTTTATACCCTTCTTTCAGAGTGGTAACTAATGCCTGCAATGAAGATGCAATGAGCACTCACCATCATCCGCGTACCGCAGGCAATTCACATTTAAGTTACTTACTTTTCACTCGTATGTCACTTTGTTTCACTCCTTGGAGACAGCTATCCAAATACAAATTGAACAACCAAGCTGACATGGCGCAACCTTGTTTAACACCCGATCGGATGTCAAACCAGGGCGACATGCCAGCTCCTACTGGCACGCAGGCTGAGTGATCTCTGTAAAGAGACTTTACAGCCTGCAGCAAGGGTCCATTCCCATTATATGTGTATCCCATTGTATGTGTTGTCCATGTCCAGTACACCGGGGTAGTATCTCCCATAATTTCGCTCTTAAAATTCTGTCCAACGTCTTTTCCAAGTCCACAAAAGCGCAGAAAACTTTTTGGTTAACTGCAAAAATTTTTCCCTGATCATGCGGAGGGAAAAAATCTGATCCATGCACCCTTTTCCAGGTCTAAAGCCTCCTAGGGCCTGCCACAACAGCATTTCAGATCTCTCCTTTTATCCTTACCTGAGGCTTTATAATCCTGCCATGCTTTCTTCTTTCCTTCTACAGAATCTTGCATTTCACCATCCCATCATTCGTCGCACATTTTGCTAAAGCCTCTTTTCCCTTTACCTTATACCCCTATCCCTGCTTCTTTCATATATGTCTGTGTTGAATTAATTAATCTCTAAGGTTCTGCCAGCATACTTCAATATTTCCATTTCCAGATTCACTGCTGTGTAGCTTTTTGGAAACTCTTTCTTAATATTCCTCTCTTATCGATGGATCTTGAAGTTTCCAACTTGCCATGCGGTAATTCGACTCCAAGTTTCGACACTTCATGTCGAACCACCCTGCGAACAAACCTCTTATTCTAGCAATGATTAGATAGTGGTCTGTTCCCAGTTCAGAACCCCTAAACACTCGCGTGTCCATAACTTGGCTTCGAATACGCTGATCCACTAGGAATAAATCAATCATACTGTTCTTTTCCGTTCGCTCCCATGTATACATGTTAATTTGTTTGTGGTCGACCAATTGAGAGGACAGTAACATACCTACACCTTGACAGCCCTGCTCGCTCTCTGGTCCGCCGGCCCAGAAAGCGACCAGACTGCCCGGTAAATCGATCGTATCATTGCACTTTCGCTTCAGTCACACAAATAACATCCAAATCTCTCTCATTCCTTCACCTTTTCTTCCATCCTTCCTCTCATATTCCACGTAGCTATTTGTAGCTCCGTCCTCCACCTCCCGTCGCTGCGGACATAGCGTGTCGGGTGGTGGTCCACAAAGGTGATATATTCTTGTACTACTAAAATACTATATGAATGAATAAATAAAAAAAACATACCAAAATTAATATACTGTATTAAAAGAATTCTTAACGATTTCAGGCGTGTTGGGGCGGAAGCCTAATGTTGTCACCTAAATTTCGAAATAAATTGAAAGGAGCTGAACGGTAAGAACTACCTATTATTAGCACTTACAAAGTAATACATAAATATGAATATGGGCAAGAAATTAAAAAGGCCTTAAAAATTTGTAAGAGAAAAATATAAAAAGGCTTTAAGGCCTTAATCCTTAAAGTCAGGCAGGCAATTAAAATTACTATGTATAATCATCTCACACAGCGTGGCTTTGAGTTCCATCACTCAACACGCGATTCCTTCAGAATTCGGCGGAAAATGGGAAACGAAAGTGTCTTAATGGGAACGGAGTATTCACACTAGGTTTCCAGCTTCCTTCTGCCTACCCTGCTATGCGGTATCGTGCGTTTTTCCTTAATATAACAAAAAAAAATCAATTCCAGAGCAAATTCCATATCTTGGAACCCTCACAAAATGATGGGAGCACCGTTACAGTGTTCGGTGTTTCTACTGCGGGAGAAGGGGCTGTTGCATGAGGCGAATGCGGCCGCGGCCCAGTATCTGTTTCAACAAGATAAGTTCTACGACGTCAGATACGATACCGGGGATAAAAGTATTCAATGTGGACGGAAGGTATTTTTATTTATTTTTAGGAATTCCTTGTATTTTTGAACCCAGAATCATCTAAATATTTTTAAAATCGTTATTTGTTATATTTGAATATAATTGCAATTAAATTGCGAAAATATAAGCCATCTTGGAGATTTTTGTCGTATTGTAAATAAAAACGGTGGTTGTGGATTCGATGTTCTTTCCGAGTGTGAAATGTTTTCATTTCTCTGCTCTGAGAAAGATAAATCGCAACAAGTTCCGCCACACAACATGAGATATTGATCTCGAATTCAAGATGAAAACGAGAACGGAGTGTTTTAACACTATTCTCTCTTCCTACACTGCTATGCACAACGTTAATAAGCTTATAATTGCTATTCAGTACCTTCTTTTAGAATTAAAAAAAATTCTATCCTATATAAAGTCAATATATTTGCTTTAAAAAAAATATACAAATATGGCAAAACTATTTACTCTTAGTTCTTATTAGATAATAACATAAAGAGCCGGTACTCTTATAAATGGTAGGCAATTTATTGTATGTAGGTATTTTATGATCTTGAATAAATAATACTTTATCTCGAAGTGCTTTATAATTATATAAAATATGGCCTTATTTATTCTCCTATCAATTTCCTCTTATATGTTAATGTGAATATTACATTGTAAACATAATATCTGTTTTATTATATTAGTTAGTGCGTGTAAGAAAACTATATGTTGGTAATTGACACATTTTAAATGTAAAAAAAAATAAGTGTATATAAAATAAATGAAAAATAATAAATAAAAGCCTAGTATTAAGACACTAAGTTGCCCACTTTCCGCCGAATTCTGGAGGCATTGCGTGTAAAGTGGCGGAACTCAACACCGAAGAAATGGGAATATAAAGTTAAATAAATATTTTATTACCTCGGGTGGGGATCGAACCCACAACCAGTCGTATTTACAGTCACACTTTATGCCCCTGCGCCACGACTGGTATAAAAATGTTTTTTAATTCGAATACAAGTATTTTCTGTAATTGCTACGTAAGTATATTCCATGTAGGGAGTAAAATAATTATAATTTAGAGATTACTAAACTGAACTATTCACTTTGAAAGCTCATCAAAGACGCAAGTTTGATTGCTTGAAAGCCAAATAAGAATATATTTAGTAGTTTTTTTTAATATATACATGAACTGTCCTATATATTTGTACTTTTAAGATTTTAAGTTTAAGGCCAGTCGTGGCACAGGGGCACTAAGTGTGACTGTAAACTCGACAGGTTGTGCGTTTGATTCTCTTCTAGAGGAAATCAAAATTTTTATATTTCCATTTTCTCCGCTCTAGTGTCAAGGCAAAGCGCGGCCTTGAATCTAACCACTTAACACGCTATCCCCCCGGCCTCAATGTGCGGGATACCGCGTGAAGCTAAAAGGAAAACAAAAAATATTATACATATTTTAATATTTCTTCTACATTCCCCAACATCACAAAAAAGTGCATAATCATATTTTCTAATTGTAGATCGATGCTTTTAAATTATGGATGATATGGAAGGCTCGAGGCGATGTTGCATTAAGTCAGTCAATGGACCACGTCATGGATATTGCGGAGTTCTGTTTAAACACAATCGCCAATAATACAGGATTTAGACTTGTTAAAACGTCCATACAGTGCCCTAATGTGTGCTTCTGGTACGTCCCGAGGTTTATGAGAAATCAAGAGGAAAACGAGCTGTGGTGGGCTACTATGCATAAAGTAAGGGTTTCATAATTTCCTTGAATTTAGCTGAATTTCTATAAGATAATAAAAGGCGTGGCGCAGCGGCACGAAGTGTGACTGTAAAACCGACTGGTTGTGGGTTCGATCCCCACTCGAGGAGATGAAATATTTACTTAAATTTATATTTCCATTTCTTCGCTCTGGTGTCGAGG
>JAAIXJ010000249.1:277223-334143 GCA_013403705.1 Heliconius hermathena
AAAAAAAAAAAAAAAAAAAAAAAAAAAAAATAATAAGTCTTTTCTTTGAGTCGGGATCGAACTCACTCATCTTAGCATTACTCAAAAAGAAACAAACATTTATGAGAAATATTTTAAGAGAAAAAAAAAACAATATAAAAATTGCCTTAATAATAAACAAAATGCCATGTGATGATATCATTTATTATTTAAAAGATAGCGTTCCTCAATATCCACTCCAAGTACCGGTCGACGCGCGTGTAGAGGCCGGGGTGGTCGGGCTCGCCGCAGCGCAGGCCCCACGACACCACGCCCACCACCGCCCAGCGCCCGCTGGCCATCTGGTACATCAGAGGGCCCCCACTGTCGCCCTGGAATGGGATACAGTAGAATATTCTTATAAAGAATAGCACGCAAATGATTCAAATAAAATTTTAAAAATATCTTATATTTACAAGATTTATGCAAAATTAGGGGTAAAATGGTTTTTTTGAGTAGCTTATACATAAGTAATCCTATATTTTTTATAAGTAGGGCTTGGTAGGGTAACAGCAGAACTTTTTTGAATTAATAGACACTCCGCTCCCCACTTTCCTCTGAATTATGGAGGCCATGCGTGTTAAGTGGCGGAACTTACAACACCAGAGCGAAAAAGTAAAAATATGAAACATTTCATTCTCTCGAATGGGAATACAACCATGGGAACTGTACTTAACGTTAGTTTGAATATAGTATTAAAAAAAATGATTTATTCCACGCACTTGACAAGAGTCTTTGCCTCCTTCCTTTCCACCAGCGCATATTGTCTCGTTGAAGACAGAATCACTGAAAGATTTGACACAATCTTCAAGGTTCCACACAGGTACCGATACTTCCATTAAAACATCACTGTAAGGTCCAGCGTAGGTCGTAGTACCCCAACCTAAAAAGTTTAGTAGCTTAATATTAACAAGATTAAACATAAAGATATACATATAAACAGAATTTTTAAAATAATATATTCAAGTAACTTCATATTAGAAATACGAATTTAAATATAACTTGTGGCGTTAATATAATTTTTATTATATTTTTTTGAAATTCATGCTGTAATTTGGATATAGCAGTGAAGACTGTAGACAAAGTTGCCCAATTTAAGAAACTCCTTTCCCCCCTTTCGTGCTTTATTTTATTACCACAGCGAGAAAATTAAAATATTTTATTTATTTCCCCACGCACAATAGAACCCACGACTATCGCCACGCCACTGAGCCACGACGGCCCTAAGTATCTACTTATTGATTTTATTTTATTTATCGTAAAATCCATACCTATAACAGTAACAATTTCGTTGTCCAGCTGCAACCCTCGAGGTGGCAGGCATATGGGCCACACGTAGGTGTTGAAGACGGCGGCTCTGTGCAGCTTCAATATGGCTATATCGTTGTGGTAGTTGGAGTGGTCGAAGAGCTCGTGCTGGCGTACTTCTATCACGCGGAAGTTGTATGAGCGGGAGTCGTTTGTACGCTTCAGGTCGTACTCCCCGAGGCGAACGTACAGCTCTTCAGCTTTCCATCTTTTTTAGTGTGGAGATTGAGTTAGGTTTCGTTTAAAAAAATATTTTGTTTTATTATATGTGTATAGAAAATAAATATAACTTACATTAAATAAGATATATACATAGTATACAATAAAAAAAAATTAGGCCAGTTGTGGCGCAGGGGCAGAAAGTGTGACTGTAAATGCGACTGGTCGTGAGTTCGATTCCCACTAGAGGAAATAAAATATTAATTTAAATTTATATTTCAATTTCTTCATTCTGGTGTTGAGGTAAGGTGCGGTGTTAAATTCCGCCTCTTAACACGCAGTCTCCAGAATTCAGCGGAAGGTGGGGAGGTCTTAACACTAGGTTCCCTCTGCCTACACTGCTGTGTGTCGGATACTGCGTGAAGCTGATTTATTTAAATAAAAATAAATGTGTCTGTTTGTATATTATCCAATATTTTATTACTATGGAATGATAAAGAGAGTCGGAAATAAGAAAGTGTATAGAAATTAAACTGGAGAGGATTTTCTTTGGAATTTAATCAGAAATACTAATCAAATATCATATGTAGCAGGAACAGAATACTGATAAAATTTATAAATTAATAATTACTCATTACTTCGAGTGAGAATCGAACCCACAAACGTCGCGTTAGTTACACGCTTGTGTCCCCGCGCCACGTCGGCCTTTGTTATGTACAATATTTCATGACATTAAAAATTATACTTTGCTGGAGAAGGAGGAGGCTAAGTTTATGAATATAATACTATCTCCATACTCCCTATAAAGTATTCAAATTATTACAAAAAAGAACGTTATAATTTATAAATATATATTTTTTTATTTCTAATTTACCTGCGGGTGCAATGAGCAGCAGTAAGAACATGGCGATCAGTGATAAGAGCGCCTCCACAGTACTGTTCAAAGCCTTCAGGAGTGACGGATGCCATCCACGGCCATTCCCTTGGACTCGCTGGCCGAGAGCCCAGAACCCTACCCTGGGCCCGAGTACTGAGACCGCAGCCTGGATAATATAGAAAATATTAAGTGGAGAAGTGGAGTGCCTTGACACTGTGTTCTCTGCATACCTACCTACTATGCGAGCCAAAATTTGAATATGCCTTTTATTAAGAAATTAAACTTACTTTTTTTACAGATAGTGATTTCAAAAAATTGTAAAGCTTTTGATAAGTAAAGATTTAAAGAAAGGATTTAAAGTGTCACAAGAGTGTAAACAACGTGTACAGTTATTTTTTTTATATATTTTTTCTTTGTTTATTGCATTTTTGTATTTTTTATTAAAACGTAGAGCTATTAAAGTTATCAAAATAAATAAAATTGAATCTGGATTTGTGACACAGATATATCTAGATATTTTTCTTTATAAATAATAATAATAATCAGCTTCACGCTGTATCCCGCACACAGCAGGATAGACAGAGGGAACCTAGTGTTAAGACACTCCGTTCCCCACTTTCTACCGAATTCTGGAGGCATTGCGTGTTGAGTGGCAGAACTCAACGCCGCGCTTAACCTCGACACCCGAGCGAAGAAATGGACATATAAATTTAAGTAAATATTTCATCTCCTCGAGTGGGGATCGAACCCACAACCAGTCAGATTTACAGTCACACTTCGTGCCGCTGCGCTACGACTGGCATCGATTTTTCTTTATATGTCTAAAAATTTAAATTTTAATTAACTTAACAATAAAAATAAAACAGTCACAATAAATAAAACACTCACTTTTATTTTCAAAAAAAATATTTAATAATTTTCATATATTACACACCTCGGTTCTCGGCGCGTTCAATTTTGAACACGATTTCGTTTTCATCCTTAGGTGCGGTCGCGGGGAGGTCACCGGCAAGCGCCTCTATGGCACCCTCACCCAAGCTGTCTGGACAGCAGACGCCGATTGCTCTAGAAAATAAAGCAAATTTAAATCAAATCAGTTTCACGCTGTATCCCGCACACAGTGTTAAGGGAACATAGTGTTAAGACACTCCGTTCAACGTATTGAGTGGCGGAAAACACTCGAGAAAATGAAATATTTAATATTGATACCTTCTCGCTCTAGTAACGAGGCACAGTGCGGTGTTGAGTCTCGCTACTCAACACGTAATACCTACAGAATTCGGTGGAAAGTGGGAAACAGAAACGTCTTAATGGGAACGGAATGTCTTAACACTAGATTCCCAGGTTCCCTCTTCCTACCCTTATATGTGGCTGGTACAGCATGAAGCTAAAAAAATACCTTACATTTTACTAACTTATACGATTTGTACTCGTTAAATCAAAAATAGGTTCTTTTTAAATCGTAAAAATTAAATTTTAGATTTTTTTATCAGCTTCACGCTGTATCACAGCAGAGTAGGTAGAGGAAACCTAGTGTTAAGACACTCCGTTTCCCACTTTCCGCCGAATTCTGGAGGTTTAAATATAAAATTACTTTATTTCGGGACTGGTAGTCTTTATATAGATTTGGCTGATTAAAGTTTGCTCTATGTATTATTTACTAGTTTAACCTAGAACTCTAACGTTTAGGTACTCGTAAGTATTGATTGTGTTTAGTTAAACACGACTCACGAGTTATTCTGAATGCATTTATTTTACTATTGCGGTAACCACGCTTAATTATGTAGAAATATTAATGACTTCACAGAAATTTAAATTTTGACGTTTCAAGGGCTGTACGATGTTAGATTACCTAGATAGGTAGTTTTTGTGTATAGTTTTCTATATGTTTCGAGGCCAATCGTGGCGCAGGGGAACAAGGTGTGACTGTAAAACCGAGCTGTGGGTTCGATCCCCACTCGAGGAAATAAAATATTTACTTAAATTTATATTTCCAACGAACGAATTTATATTTATATTTCTTCGTTCTGGTGTCGAGGACAAGCGCGGCGTTGAGTTCTGCCACTCAACACGCAATGCCTCCAGAATTCGGCAGAAAGTGGGGAACGGAGTGTCTTAACACACTAAGTTCCCTCTGCCTACCCTGCAGTGTGTGGGATACAGCGTAAATCTGATTTATTTGATTTTATTTATTTTCTATATGTTGTTTATTATTATTATTAATAATAATAATAATATTTCATTTTCTTAGAATGTAGGTTAAAATTAAATGTTAATATATCTATATTTTATTTTATTTAAAGAAATTCTTGCATCTAAGATTACTAAAACATTGAGTATATAAATAAACAAAAAGCAATAAAGAGGCCATTCGTGGCGCAGGGGCACAGACGTGTGACTGTAAACGAGATAGATTGTGAGTTCGATTCTTACTCAAGGAAATGAAATATTTAATATTTTCATTTCTTCTCTTTATTTCGCCACTTAACAGGCAATGCCTCACGAATTCGGCGGTAAGTGGGGACGGAGAGTTTTAACACTAACCTCTCTCTGCTTAATCTGCTCGATACAGAATACAGCGTGAAGCTGAAAAAAAGCTACCGCATTAAGTATCTATTTTAAGGAAAATTAAAAAAATCGAGATTGTTTTAAATACATACGAATGTTTAATAATGCAAAGGTAATCCATGAACTTCATGAAGTCCTTTTGGAAGTCCTCCTGGATGCAGTAGTGCAAGTGGCGACAGTGCCCCGGCTTGCCGTCTGGGAGCAGGCAGGCTTGGTGCGGTACGTTAGGCTAAAAAATTTTTTATTTTATTTTTTTTATTGTATGTAAATATAATCTGTATGTTGTACGCACAGATTACGAATTATAATTTTCTATTAAACTGAATAGTTACAGTTACATTGCGATTACGAATTTTATAAAATAAATAGAAATTATTTAAAATATTCAAAACTCATTTGTTTCTATATTTTGGTTGAATGAAATATGTAAAAAATTGGACTAATTAGCTATTATATGCATATATTATTATGACAACGTATAAAATTTTTAACGTAGTTGGATTTGAACCAGCGCCTCTTTGCATAATCGTCCAAGCGCTCTGACCAAGTAAGCTATACGTTCTCATCAAGCTCCAGAGATGCTAACAACATAAATAAGTTGTAACAAACGTATAAGAATTTAGACGTAGCTCGATGATAACGTATGGCTTATTTGGTCAAGCCCATGGACAGTTTCCAAGAGGCGCGGGTTCAAATCCCGTTACGTTAAATTTTTTATACGTTTTCTTAATAAGCATTTTTATTTCCTAAGAGTGGAATAACATTTTAAAAATGTTGAAAAAGCTATTACATATTACATAATTAAATTAAGTTATTTATAAACTAACTGCTAATATGAGGATGTCAGCATAATTATTAGAAGAAGTATCGCTTCACCTGATTGTCGTTGAGCTCCACGAACCGTTTAGTGCGTCCGTGTCCGATGTGCATTCCACCAGCAGCGACCAGATCCTGCCATTCTGGATCGAGAAGTTCCGCTGTGAAAAAATTTAGTCGCTTGATGATCCATTTAAAAGTCTCGTCTTCTTGTAATAATAAAAACTGGCAGTTTATCAGGTCTTGTTGTGGTCATTGCTTTTTTCTTTTTTTTCAGCTTTACATTGTATCCCGCATTTAGCAAGGTAAGCAGCCTAGTGTTAGGATACTCCATTTTCCACTATCGAGAACGCCGAATTCACACCGAATTCTGGTGGCGTTGCATGTTGAATGACGGAACTCAGCGCCGCGCTTTGACTTGCACATTTCCTTGAGTGGAAATCAAAGGCACAGCGGGTTGCGTTAATATTACGGCTGTCCTTAATATTGGCCGCGATATAAATATGTAATTTAAATTTGTGTTTATTTTAAATATTTTCTTTAAGAATTAAAGTAAAAAATTCGCAACTATATTATATTGTAGCAAACAAATACATTGCGTATTTGTTTGCTACAATATAATATAGTTGCGAATTTTTTTGCGTGTATAATAACCAAAATATATAATTACCCTTAAAATTTTCCCCCTCACAGTTTAAAACCAGAGTAGCCAAAACGAGAAGACCCCACATTGTCAGAGTTCCTCCCATCACTAAATATATTTTAAACATCATTTAGGCCACAGCGGATGTCGAATGTGATAAAAACAAAATAACATATAATCCACAGGATGTCACTACGATAGCAAAAAAATATGTAAATTTTATTAAAATTAATCTTTATTATTATAATATTATAAGTTTGAACTGATTTAATGGCTGTTTTTCCTAAATACTAAGCGGAGTTGATGAGTGACTCTAATGTTCCTATATTTAGTTATGTTTAAACATGCAAAAACTTCAATATTATATCTAAACGATATTTAATAATAGTTTAGTTTTCAAATTAAATAAATTTTGATTAATATTAAACACACAAGTATGTAGCAATATTTACAACCAGGCATACATACAGATTACAATTTGTTATAATATCTTATTTTAAAATTTAATCGTATTTACATACAAAAATAAAAACATCGATCAGTATGAGGCTGTCGTGTTTCAGGGACATTTGCGTGTGACTGTAACGGAACGGTAGTGGGTTTGATTTCTATTCAGAAAAAGAAAAAAAAATCAGCTTCACGCTGTATCCCGCACACAGAAGGGTAGGCAGAGGGAACTTAGTGTTAAGACACTCTATTCCCCACTTTCTGCCAAATTCTGGCATTGCGAGATGAGTGGCAGAAATCAACGCCGCGCTTTGCCTCGACACCAGTGCGAAGAAATGAAAATATATATATATATATATATATATATATATGTGTNCGGGGGTGGTAATGATCCGGTCGAGTCTGTCCATGCGTGTTGCCATTGCTGGCGACGTGACTCTACCACACGTACTTTCGCCTCTTACGACACCTCCAGTACCAGGATGATCTTATTCTAGGCCGGGATCACACGGTAAATAAATATAACATTTCCTCGAGCGGGAATCGAACCTACAACCAGTGGATTTTACAGTAACACTTTGTATCATTGCCACGACTGGTCTCAGCGGATGAATTATTATTTATTTATACAATATATAATGTACTGCAATCCCGCATACAAGAAGGTAGGTAGATGGAACTTAGTAGAATTCAACGTCACGCTTTTGCCTTGGTAGCAGAGCGAACGAATCAAAATATTCATAAATAATAATTCATTCCCTCGAGTGGGGATCGAACCCACAACCATCACGTACAGTCACACGCCCGTGCCTCAGCACCAAGACTGTCCCAATAATAGTAAAATCGTGTACTAAAAAAAAATAATAATATATAAATAATAATATATAAAAAAAAAATAATATAATAATAATTTCAAATAATTTGTATTCAGTAGCCAAGTACTTAATAACTTAATAATCTGGTAGAAAATTTCAGTCACTTGACGCTGATGTAATAATAACCCGTTGTGATTAGGAAACTATGGCACCTTGTGTTCTATTTATAGAAACTAGTTCGTCCTTAGATTAACCAACTTCAAAACTGGTCTTTTATTAGGCAAATTACGTATCAACTGGAGGAGAGTGGCAAAATTATGCTCCGTTCTAGACCCTGATTGATGTAAATTAAATGTAATCAAATCAGCTTCACGCTGTATCCCGCACATAGCAGGGTAGACAGAGGAAACATAGTGTTAAGACATTCCATTGTCCACTTTCTGCCGATTTTTCAAGACATTGCTTAATGAGTGGCGTAACTCAGCGTCGGGTTTTTGTCTTGGTGCCAGAGCGAAGAAATATAAAAAAAAATATAATTTATTTCCTCGAATGGGGATCGAACCCACAACCATTGCGTTACAGTCACATCCTTTGCTCCTGCGCCACGACTAAAATTACTAAAAGGCCTAAAAATAAAGCTTATATTGTTTCTGTAAATTAAAGTTTAAATTGGAATAGAATTGGCCATGTTGACATATCGTCAGTCCATTTCGAATGGGCGTCGAAGTATTCTAATAATGCTGTACACCGTAGCCCAAACAATTGCTTACAGGAATGTAACGTTATGTACTATTTCGACACTCAGTTAGTTCCAAACGACATTTGTAATTGGATTCCAAGGATTTTAATAAACGCCTACGGTTTATCTCGTGACAGCACATATTTACGTATTAGAGTTGATACAAACCAAACAAAAAGTAAATCCTACCAGTATGTCCAGAGATCTTAGCGTTTAAACAAAAAAACAAACCGCTTTACTATATTAGTACCGATTAATAAAAACAATATTGAATGGATAATAATATCAGCTCTTATTATGTTTTGGGATGATTTAACATAAATTATCATAAACATTTATATATTCTCATTTCATCATTTCGGTGTTTAAACAAAGTGCGGCGTTAAGTTCCGCTCCAGTCTATATTAACAAGAGTTATTTTTTAGCCTAAGTAACTTAAAAATTATTATTAGAATACTACAACACTCTTTTAGTTGTTGTAGCATTTGTGTTGTACTAAATCTCCATATCTTTTTTTTTGTAGCTTTACGCTATATCCCGCAAATAGTAGGGTAGGCAGAGGGAATAAAGGAACCTAGTATTAAGACTTTCCGTTCTCATTAAGACAGTCCCGTTTCTCACTCTTCCCCGAATTCTGATGGCATTGCGTGTTGAGTGTGGGTACTCAACGCCGCGCTTTGCCTCGTTACCAGAGCAAGGAAATGAAAACATTAAATTAATAATTCCTTCGAATGGGAATCGAATCAACAACTTACAGCGCTTACAGTCACAAACTTGTGCCCCTGCGCCACGACTGGCCTACAAATCTTGTTAAGTTTTTATGCTGTACATATGCCCCTTGTCTATTAATCCGTCGCTTTTGGTGCCTTTATAAAAAATATAGCAAATTATGGAATATGATAATTTTTACTGTTTACAAGTGTGCGAAGGTAAAAGCGGCTGGTTTTCGGTTCGATTTCCACTCGAAGAAATAAAGTATTATTTTAAATTTATATTTTCGCCATTCAATACGCAATGCCTCCAGAACTCGGCGGAAAGTGGGGAACTGAATGCTATAACACTACGTTCCCTCTGCCTACCTCGCTGTGTGCGGGATACAGCGTGAAGCTGTCACTTTACTATTCACTCAACGATACTTTGCAAATATAGAATGCAGGTTTTACATTAGTAGCAATTAAAACGCGACTAACATTATTCTAGTCCGGGCGCCGGCGCGGGCGGAGACTGCGTTTTGCGACTTGCGCTTGCCTAATGATTGAGTTGTGCTGCCTTTGAACTTCTCGTAGTATAGTGGCTTGACAAGTTGAAAATGTAAGGCGGAAATTTTTAATTTTTTTTTAAATATGATGATTTTCTTTTCGGAAGATCTATTAAATACCAGTCGTAGTGTAGGGGCAGAAAAATGCGCCTGTATATGTTGTGGGTTTGATTTTCACTCGAGGAAATGATTAGTATTTTTATTTTCTCGCTCTGGTAACGAGGCAAACCTCGGCGCTTCAGACACTTATAACGCAGTGCCTCTAGAATCTGGCCAAAAATTGGGAACAGCAGTGTCTTAATGGGAACGAAGTACATATCTTAACACTAGGTTACCACTGACACTGCTATATGCGGAATTCAGACTAAAGCTAAAAAAATATGTTATACAACTTGGTCATGATCTGTGTAAAATTTAGGCATAATCGCTTTAAGAAGAACTATAGAGAAACGTTCGTAAGATTTTATATTTTGCTTTGTTCAAGATCCTCAACTACTATTCTTTTTTTATATATTATTTTATTGTATCATATAAAATTCTATATATTTATAAAGGATTTTTCTAGTTAACTTGCTTGTTCAAAGCCCGTACCAAGATAAAATATGGTAAATGCCTTCACATATTTGTTGACGTGCGTCTGCTATTAAACTAATGGAATTAAATTACCATTTACTATGTTATAAATTGCAAATATTAAATATTTCTATTAAAGTTTTCATATATTTATGATAATAATTACAGTTTTCAACCTACTTGATGTAAGATGTAGATTATAGATAGGTACCTATCTTTATCCATCTATAATAGATACAGTGATTAATAATTAGTTATATCATAAAATACAATAATAATTGATAATCAAAAACCTAGGACACTAAAAGCTCTAAAAAGTAAAAAAAAACAACTAGAATCCAATAAAGATATTAAATCGAATCATGGCTAAGAATACTCTCGATAAGTCACCTTTCTTATAAAAAAATTGTATACATTAAAATAGATTTATCCGTTTGGGAGCTACGATGCACATACATACATACATACATACGTAGACATATCAAACTTAAATTTACAACACCCCTTCATTTTAATTAATGATAAGAAAAAGGAAAAGAATCAATATTTTTGGATGTAGTTATAACAATATTATGTATTTATCATAGGTTTCATTATTAAATAAGAACTTTATGTTAAAAGTATATTATTATTTATTCATTTCAATGATTTAATATGAAAAATACATGTGATTAATAAAAAAGATAAATCAGCTTCACGCTGTATCCCGCACACAGCAGGGTAGGCAGAGGGAACGTAGTGTAAGACACTCCGTTCCCCACTTTCTGCCGAATTCTGGAGGCATTGCGTGTTGAGTGGCAGAACTCAACGCCGCGCTCTGCCTCGACAGCAGAGCGAAGAAATGGAAGTATAAATTTAAGTAAATTTTATTGTTATTAATGTTATATTTAATAATAAATTTCTTACAAAAGTAATATAAAATATTTTATTTAGTTTCCACCAGCAAGTGGCAAGTGCGCCTGCCCTTGCCAGAACAGTAGGTTACAGGTAATGACGAGTGAAGGGAACGCGTAGGTAGCTACCATTACGTTTAGTAGCGGTATTGAAATAACCGATCCCTATAGATACCTTATTGTAATAGAGGAATCATTCGTCAAATTTGATTGAATGTGGTCATTTTATGGGTCCCTCAATGGTTATTAGATTTTAGTTATTATTTTTTAGATCGTTAATGTCAAAATTGTGCTTCGGGATCATAGACTATAAAAAGTTGTGTTGTTAATTTGTAAAGGATAGAATAATATAATTAATTTGAAAAGTATATTAAAATGCTATCAGTACTTGAAATTTGCGCGTTTGTTTTCGTTAAGATAATAAACGTTCTCTATATGTGAAAAATATGTATGTAACAAGTAGAAAATGTTTGTTTTAATTCATAAAATAAAAATATATCGAATATTGAATCGTAACTATATCGCATTTTTTTAATTTATTTTTTCTTCTTTTCTTTTTTTTTTCAAAAATGACGGGCCCTTTTACACTGCATTAGCATAGCTCCAGCCCCATACAGCTAATTATCTTAAAGAAAATAATTACCGTTTTTTTAGTTTTAAACTGTTTTTTTTTTATAGTTGAGTTGTTATGCGCCACAGATTTTTGTTATCCGTGCCTTTTTTGTACTTAATTGATTATTAAAAATGTTATTTTCTCTTTTTAAAATGTGAAGTGGACGTTAATATCTTGAATGGTCTGCTTTTGTCAAATCCGAGTTCCTTTTGTCAAATCCGAGTTTTTGGCCGTTGATTATGTTGATTGCGGTGCAGTTAGTTGATTTCGTAATATATCTATTGCCTCCTCATCTCTATAGGAAATAGCCATTTTGATGTTGTGTTCCACTATATCAGTCACGGAACCTTCATTTGCCCGGCGAATGAACCTGCCGATAGCGTCTTCTTCGGCGTCAGTGTAGTAGATGCATCCTTTTGTATGCCTTGTTAATGCGACGATTGCATGTGATATGCTGTCGTGACCACCAGGTACAGAGTATTGGGGGAATCTATAGGGATGGAAGCACCCGTATATCGCGACTTTCTCAGAGAGCGAGTTATCTGTCGGGCTGAGTAGATTCCGTTATAAACTTAAACTGTTATTTGTAGCTCCGTTCTCTATTGATACTGATATGATACTGAAGGAAGGTCACGTAAAAAGCATGAGGACCCCCCGGAGGGCATGTATGAAGAGGTTGATGACAGTGGACGAGGCGAAAGAGGTATGTGGAGACCGTAGCGTTTGGCGCTCCGTTCTGTCTGACTACCCCGCTAGGGATAAAGCGTCGAGCTAAGTTAAGTTAAAGTGTTATTACACATTTAGGGATATTTTTATATGTTTTCTTAATAAGTAAATAATTACTTTAAATCTTTTATGCATAACGATAAGTTCAAATTTATCTAGCCGTAAAAGTTTTAAATTGAATTTCTACATTTTTATTATCACTACGTTATTTGGATAAATATTATCTTTTTAAAATTTTATACTTTAATAGAGTCTGCGGACAGACTACCTGCATCAGGGGTTCCCAATCTTTTCTTGAATTCTTTTTCACTTTTATAGAATTCTTGTTAGCAGGGACCATTTTGTAAGTATAATAAAAATAAATCAATAATTAAACAAAAAATTTAATTTCAAAGTCAAAAGTTTGAAAAAAAATCGGCCTTTTTTATTATGTGGGGTGTGTGAATTTATTTTAAGTAAATATAAAAAATCAATGAATTTCAAAGTATATTAAATTTAAATATCAAAATATTTTATGTTTTAACAAAATTTTAAATCATACGCGAACCATATTTTAGCTGCTGCGGACCACTACTGGTCCACAGACCACTGGTTGGGAACCGATGACCTACATGATGCAAAAACATATATAATCTTGATGGATACAGCTATTTATCTACATTACCATATATGATTGTGCGCGGTACAACTTAATTTAAGTTACAGGTACCCATAAGTGAGATACGTACATACATAATCTTATATTACTTAAAAAAAATCAGCTTCACGCTGTATCCTGCACACAGCTGGGTAGGCAGAGGGAACCTAGTGTTAAGACACTCCGTTCCCCACTTTCCGCCGAATTCTGGAGGCATTGCATGTTGAGTGGCTCAACGCCGCGCTTTGCCTCGACACCAGAGCGAAGACATGAAAATATAAATGTAAATAAATATTTTACTTCCTCGAGTGGGGATCGAACCCACAACCAGTCGATTTTACAGTCACACTTTGTGCCCTTGCGCCACGACTGACTTCTATATTACTTAATATAAATGATATTTACAAATCCGTATACTTAATTTTACTCGCTGTGCTGACGAAGTAAAACGCGGCGTTGAGTTCCGTCATTCAATACGCAATGCCTCCTGTATTCGATGGAAAGTATTGTAATGGAAACGGAGTGTCTTAAAACTTAGTTTCCAGATTCCTTCTGCCAATTCTGCGCAGGAAACAACGCGAAGCTAAAAAAGTATATATATAGAAAATGTGAAACAAAGTTTTAACGAATTTATAACTATTGTCTTAGAGTTAACTTACTTAACTTAATTTACCTTAGGTACCCTAAATAAGATACATACATACACAATCTTATATAACTTCATAAATATTAAATTATATTTGGAAACCCGTATATTTTTCTTGTAGATATTTTTTGTTACTGTTGATTGTTTGTGACCAAATTTTCATTTCCTCATTCTGGTAACGAAATAAAGCGTGGCGTTGAGTTCCGTCAACCAACTCGTAATGCCTCCTGTATTCGGTGGAAAGTTGGGAACGAAAGTGTCTTAATGGGAACGGAATGTCTTAACACTAAGTTTACAGGTTCCCTCTGCCTACCTTGGTATGTACAGGATACAGCGCAAAGCAAAAAAAAATATATTTATAAAAAAATGTGGAACATAAAATTTTAACAAATTCACTAATAAATAACAAAAACAAATAGTACCTACGAGTATATGTACATCACCTATATTATTTAACCTATGTAAAGTCACATATTATATTTTATTATAAATAAAATAAATAAATCAGCTTCACGCTGTATCCCGCACACAGCAGAGTAGCCAGAGGGAAACTAGTGTTAAAACACTCTGTTCCCCACTTTCTGCCGAATTCTGGAAACATTGCATGTTGAGTGGCAGAACTCAACGCCGCGCTTTGCCTCGACACCAGAGCGAAGAAATGGAAATATAAATTTACGTAAATATTTCATCTCCTCGAGTGGGGATCGAACCCACAACCAGTCGATTTACAGTGACACTTTGTGCCCCTGCGCCATGACTTGCCTGTTATATTTTAATATACATTTTTTGATCAAATTATATGAATCGTAAATTAAGAATGATTTCCCATAGTTCACGTTCTATTAAAGCATGGTTTAGTCATAACGTGACCACACCTGTGACCTGTCCTGATCCCAACGTAATCTAGATCTGTCCCCGTACTCCGTAGTACTGCTTTGCTCACACGCTAGCTTAATTGAACTTAACAACTGAACTAACTGACGAGGCCAGTCGTGGTGTAGCGGCACAAAGTGTGACTGTGAAATAGACTGGTTGTGGGTTCGATCTCCACTTGAAAAAATATAATATATTTTCATTAATTCGCTCTAGTGTCACGGCGCGGCGTTGAGGTCCGCCACTCAACACGCAATGTCTCCAGAATTCGGCGAAAAGTGGGCAACGGAGTGTCCTAATACTAGGTTCCCTCTGCCTACCTGCTGTGTGCAGGATACAGCGTGTAGCTGATTTGATCCTAACTGAACTAATATATTCATTTAATCAATATATTTGGGAAGAATGATTTATAAATAGTCGTTTTTTGACAATTATTTTGCTACATTTACAGTCACATACTTGTGCCTCAACACAAGTGTGTAACTATAAACGCGGCTAGTTGTGGGTTCGATCCCCATTTTTCCCATTGAGGAAACGCAATATCTCTTTAGATTTATATTTTCATTTATTCGCTCTGAGCGAGGCGTTGAGGTCTGTCACTCAACACGCAATACTGTCTGAATTCGGCGGAAAGTCGGGAACGGAGTGTTTTAACACTACATAGCAGATATGCAGAGGGAACCTGAAACCTAGCGTGAAGACACTCAGTTATCAATAAAACACTTCCGTTTCCCACTCTTCGCCGAATTCAGACGGCATTGCGTGTTGAGTGACGGAACTCAACGCCGCCGTCTATAAACTTGATCAAAGAACAACTTATATAATGAAATGACACATTAAGATTAACTGTAGTGGCTGAGAAAAGTATTCAATGCCTTGTAAGTATCGAGTGTGGACGCAGTTAAAAGCGGTAAATACTGTGTTTTGCTTCACTGTTAGTCTAGTTAACGTCGCATCATTATAACTCATAGTTCCATATATGGAAAGTGTTTCTTTAATTCAATGCTGAATGTGATAGCTTGAGGCCAGTCGTGGCGCAGTGGTACAAAGTGTGATTGTGTACGCGACTGGTTGTGGTTTCGATTCGGTCCTCATTCGAGGAAATTAAATATGTATTATTTTTTTTATTTTCGCTCTGGTGTAGAGGCCAAGGTGTGGCGTTGCTTTCCGCCACTCAACACGCAATGCCTCCAGAATTTGGTGGAAAGTGAAGAACAGAGTGTCTTAACACTGGGTTCCCTCTGCCTATCCTGGTGATTTTATTTGTTTATTTTTATCTGATAGCTATGAAACCGCGAGTGAGTCTTGCCCACCGAGGGTTCTCTACAAAAATTGGAGTTTTAAAATCTGTGATAAAGGTTCTTGACAGACAGACAGACAGACAACAAAGTGATCTTATAAGTGCCTTTTTTCCTCAAAAGGTACGGAACAATAAAAACACAAAAAAATATATATATATTTTAAAAGTGTTAAGTTGACCTGCTTTCACACAATTTGGGCGGAAAGTATTCGTTTTATAATGCCATTCGTTTATCTCGAAGCCGATAAATAGGGACGACACGATAAGAAATTGTAATTAAGATTTTTTTTAGCATCACGCCGAACCCCCCCCCCCCACGTCCCACATGGGGGAAATGAAACATTATATATTTTCATTTCTTCGCTCTAGCTTCGAGGCAGAACGCGGCGTCGTTGAGTTCCGCCACGCTACACGCTATTGTTTCCGGAATTCGAAAAATGGGGAACGCCGTGTCTTAACACTAGGTTCCATCTGCATACCCTGCTGGGTGCGGGATTCAGCCTGAAGTTAAAAAAAAAGAAAATCTACTCATTTCAGCTGAATTATTAAAAAAAACAGGATTTCTTCCTCTCTTGACTTAAATACTCTACTTGACAAGCACTTTTACATTCATTATATTAAATAAAATCACTATATACAATTATTAACTAGCCACTCATGCAATTCAATTTACTGGTCTATCACTATGTTTATACGAATAAAGATTCCATATTAACTTTGACCTTATCAGTGAAGAATTCAATGGCGTGCTTACCGTGATCAATGGGAACAAACTAGAAAGCAGGCGGTCGCATGGTGGTCGCGAGGCGGAACGTCGCCCCAACGGCACAATATTGATGCATTCCTGGGACCAGGACAGGTCTCCTTAGAAGGAGGCCCTGGACGCACTAACTGTAAACCGGCTCTGTAAAAAGATGTATAATTGCCAACCATCCTGCACCCTACAGCTCCGCGCGTATTCCGGCTACTTAAGAGGTGAGTCGTGGCGCAGGGGCACAAGTGTGACTATAAACGCGACTGGTTGTGGGTTCGATCCCCATTCGAGGTAATTAAGTATTTATTTACATTTATATTTTAATTTTTACTCTGATGTCGAGGCAAAGCCTGGCGTTGAGTTCCACCACCTCATACGCAATGCTTCCAGAATTCGTCGGAAAATGAGCAGAAAGTGGGGAACGGAGTGTCTTAACACTAGGCTCCCACTGTCTAGCCTGCTGTGTGCGAAACACAGCGTGCAACCGATTTAATTTTATGAGGTAAGCGAACTCAAGAGTCGAGACGCAAAAAAATCGCTACCTTTCGATCGATCGATTCGAATCAAAAGACAACTAGTTTCGCCGACGTTCGTTAACATGCATTAGAATAAATAATAAAGACAGCTCTCGTTTGATGGACCATTTGGAAACTAAGCGTATTTATATTTCTTATTGGCAAGTCCTATTTGTGTCAGTTTTTAATGTAGCCAATTGAGAACACGAACGATGTTGCTTACTTAATAACATATAATTTGTAAGAGAAATAATTTTCAATATACAAACTAGTTGGTCTATAAGGATTGATAAGTTTTAAGGACCATTTTCAATGGACGATTAGATAAAAATATTTATCAAAATAAATAAGTATCCCGCACACACCAGGGTAGGCAGAGGGAACCTAGCGTTAAGACACTCCGTTCCCCACTTTCTGCTGAATTCTGGAGGCATTGCGTGTTGAGTGGCAGAACTCAACGCCGCGCTTAACCACCAGAGCGAAGAAATGGAAATATAAATTTAAGTAAATATTTCATCTCCTCGATTGGGGATCGAACCCACAACCAGTCGGTTTTACAGTCACAATTCGTACCGCTGCGCCACGACTGGCCTCGACGACGACGATTAGATATTATATAATAAGTATCTATTTGTATGTCCAAAAGTTCATTCAATATTATTTCTACGCTCTCAGAATAACTCCGCAGTAGCGCCATCAGGATCGTTGTTTGTTAGCCGACGTTTTTGTGCGCGGTCGTGATACGCACAATAATGTCGTATTAGAGGAAAAAAAACCAGAAACAATATAAAGAATCAATGAGACAGCGAGCCACTTGAAATTCGGGAATTCGAACGGACGAGACGCGAGGAAGAACAGATCTTTGAATGAAACGTGTTTATTGCGTTTGTGTTATACAGTATATGTATATATTGGTACTTTAGTATGTAATTTAGAGTTGAAAAAGTTCAAGAGGCCAGTCGTGGCGCTGGTGTACAAAATGTGACTGTAAATATGATAAGTTGTGGGTTCGATTCCCTTTGCCCCTGCGCTACGACTGGCCTCTAGATTTTAGATAGATTTTCTTATCTAAGACTAATATAATTTATAAGTTTGTTTACATACTTAAACAAGTGCTCTCGTTAAAAAAAATAAGAATTTCTAGACAGGTTTTCATCTTTAATCATAGCACTGTTCAATTCTATAAGTCAGCTTCACGATAAATCGCGTATATAAGCAAGTTAGGCACAGGGAACCCAATGTTACGACACTCCGTTAACCACTTTCCGCCGAAATTTTCGAAGCTGGGTTTTTGCCTTGTTACCAAAGCAATAAAATGAAAATATTAATAAATAATAATTCATTCCCCCGAGTGGGGATCGAACTCATAACCGTCGCGTATACACATACATAAGTGAAGTTCTTTTTAGAAAAAATAAGAACTATAGACCGGTTCTCATCTTCACTATAGCACTGTCCAATCCCTTCGAGTGCTATAGTGATGTGACTAAATTCATTGAGAGCTAAATCACGTATGAGAGATGGCCCGCGGTCGGACGCTGAATGGCGGACGTCGCCGATTACAGTATAAGAAATCCTCATTATATCAATTGTGACATACAACTGAGTGGATAGAATACATTTGATATACGAAATATGATTGAGTTTTGTGACTGTAACGCGATGGTTGTGGGTTCGATTCCAACTCGGACGAATGCATTGTTATTTATTAATATTTTCGTTTAATACTTACTTAGGAAACCCGCGCCTCCTGGAAACCGACCAGGCGCTCTGACCACTAAGCCATACGTTCTCATCAAGCTACGTCGATTTTTTTGTACGCTTGTTACAACTTATTCATGTTGCATCTCATACGTACGTACGTACTGTAGGGAGATTTTTACAAATTTACACTAATATAATGATTTAGATATAATGATTTAGAAAACGTATAAAAAATTTCGAAATAAGTATTTTGATCTCCAGGAGGCGCGGGTTCGAGTCCCGCTACGTTTAAATTTCTATATGTTCCCTAAATAAGTAATTTTCTTTCCTAACTGTGTGAACAACACTAAAAATATTAAAAATACTTTCGTTTATTTGCTCTTGCGGCGAAGCGCGTCATTGAGTTCTGCTTGATTGAAAATTGTCTTAACAACTTAACAGTGTCTTAACTTAAATTGTCTTGTTCTTAGGTTCCCTTTGTCTAACCTGCTATGTGGTATATAGCGTGAAACTGTTTTTTTTTACAAAATAAGATCGTGCATTCCAGTTTATAACGGACGAAAACCATCAATTAACGTGGTGTTAACAGTCCGCGCTCGCAGCAATTTCGTTTCGTCAAATACTCATTGAAATTGCTGAGAGTCATTTAGAATGATAAAAACCGGCCAAGTGCGAGTCGGAATTACGTCGAATTAGAAGCTTGATTTTTCTGTATTTCATGAAATCATAGACTTAAATACTCTTATTATTTTGTGATATTTGTGATTTTGACAGACAGACAGACGTACAACAAAGCGATCCTATAAAGGTTCCATTTTACATTTTGAGGCACGGAACCCTAAAAAAAACCTTTCAAACGGCGTTTTACCTCGTTAAGCGAGGCTAGAAATTATTAATGAACGGGTTATGTCTATAGTAGCTGTACTTTTTATACGCATTCGCTGAGAGACATGTGGGTACGTCCGATTCAAGATTGGAAAGTACATAGTTGATATGAGAAACGAGAGCAAAGTGACCAACGATGGCTGGTTCCGGTACCACAAATATGTTCACTTCCTTCCAATTAAGTTGGCTTAATTATTGTTTGTTGATCGCTGTTTACTTTTACTATCTACTAACAAGTAGAAAATAAAAGTGTAAATAGCTAGTGTTTAAAATAATTTCATATATTATTTTGAGGCCAGTCGTGGCGCAGCGGCACGAGGTGTGACTGTAAAACCGACTGGTTGTGGGTTCGATCCCCACTCGAGGAGATGAAATATTTACTTAAATTTATATTTCCATTTCTTCGCTCTGGTGTCGAGGCTCAGTGCGGCGTTGAGTTCTGCCACTCAACACGCCTCCAGAATTCGGCAGAAAGTGGGGAACTGAGTGTCTTAACACTAGGTTCCTTCTGCCTACCCTGCTGTGTGCGGGATACAGCGTGAAGCTGATTTAATTTTTATTTTTTATATATTATTTAAGTCCTATTTGTTTATACGAGTAGATGTATGGATGATCTTATAGTAGTGTTAAAGAAGAAAAAGTCACTATAAATCGTCTTTTTTATGTCAATTTGGACAGTAACGGTAGGATTGCGTTTTGACCAAAAAACAGTAAATAGTTTAAATAAAATCATAATAAATGTATTTTTTAAGAAAAGTAAGTATTTTTTTTATTTATTCAATCTTTATCACAGAACACACAAAGATGTTATTATAGATAATAGAAAAACATTGAATTAAATCTAAGACGACGTCTATCTACGTTGTAAGTAATCATTTAGTTAGTTTCTTGCTTTTAATATGAATAATGATGTAAATATGATGATAATGTTGGTGTCACGGCTCTACAGTAGACATGTTACCTAAGAAATACACATAATAAAATAAAATAAGTTTCATACGTAGAAAAAGACGAAATTTCAATTGGGAAGTACCCTTTTTAAATCATTTATAATGAAGAATTAAAAGCAGCCACTCAATGCCTCTAGAATTCGGCGGAAAGTGGGGAACGGAGTGTCTTAACACTGGGTTCCCTCTGCCTACCCTGCTGTGTGCGGAATACAGCATGAAGCTGATCTATTTTTTGACTTAAAAGCAGTCGCCACATAAAATAGAGTTTTTTATTTAATGAATCACATTATATTATAAAATTTATTTTAAATTTCTGCAAAAAGAAATATAATCACATATTTAATTTAATTTAAAATTTATTATTTTAGAACACATACCTATTAACAATTCAACAGTATTATATTGTAGTGTTAAATTTTCGCGTAGGTTGTCACTTGTAGTTGATTGATTTATTACTGTTATACTCAAACTAATTAAATCTTTTGTCACTTCTAAAAGCTAAAGCCTTTTGATATACGATGCTGTCATCGTATGAATATATGCGTGATGGTTTTGGGTTCGATTCGATTCGGGGGAATTGGTGGTTTTCATTTATCTGGTATTATTCTGGTTGAGGCCAGTCGTGGCGCAGGGGCACAAAGTGTGACTGTTAAACCGACCGGTTGTGGGTTCGATCCCCACTCGAGGAAATATTTACTTAAATTTATATTTCCATTTCTTCGCTTTGGTGTCGAGACAAGCGCGGCGTTGAGTTCTGCCACTCAACACGCAATTCCTCCAGATTTCGGCAGAAGGTAGGGAACGGAGTGTCTTAACACTAGGTTCCCTCTGCCTACCCTGCAGTGAGCGGGATATAGCGTGAAGCTGATTTTATTCTGGTAAAGCAACACGCAAAATCCTAAATTCAGGTATAAAATAAGTAAGTAAGGAGAATGGGGTCTTGATACTAGATTTTGCTAGCGCGGATACACCATGAAGCTGAAAAAATATATAATATTTTTCTCTTGGTAACACCAATATGTGACAAAAAATGCAGAGGGTTACCGCTACTCAGCATATAGGAGAGATACGTGAGTAAAATATAAAATATTATGATGAATCTTTGAGCAATTTTTTAGCTTTACGCTGTGTCCTGCACATAGTAAGGTAGGCAGAAGGAAACTAGCGTTAAACTCCGTTCCCATAAAGATATTTCCGTTCCCCACTTTTCGCTAAATTCTGGAGGCTTTACATATTGAGTGGCGGAACTCAATGCCGCGCTTTCCTAAGTTACCAGACCGAGGAAAAGAAAACATTAAATAATTCATTTCCTCGAGTTAGAACCGAACCCACAGCCTGTCGCTTTTATAGCCACATATTTGTGCCAAATATTTTGGGTAGAGATCGAACCCACGACCTCTATGTCATTGGTTATATCACTATAACCAATACGCGATATGATATACAGATTTAATTGCTCACCAAAAATATATCACCTGTACGTTTTTTTTTTCAGCTTCACGCTGTATCCCGCACACAGCAGGGTAGGCAGAGGGAACCTAGTGTTAAGACACTCCGTTTCCCACTTTCCGTAAATTAAAAGCACACACACAGAGATGTACGTATTGTTTTGCAATATCACGATTTTACCTGTAGGTCTTGAATTTTAAGCACGTCTTCCTTAATTATACAGCTTTGTACGCTTTAAATGTTTCTTACGACTGAGTAGAATGTTCAATCACTTAAATACTATTAATAACTTAATTTTTTTTGTAATGTTTAAATTTTAGAATGTGGAGGTTATTACTTTTAACATAGGTAGTTTTAAAGGCTTCAAAATTCGGCGGAAAGTCGGAATTGGAATTGTCTTGATGGGGACGGAGTGTCTTAACACTAGGTTTCCCTCCGTCTATTCTCCTGTGTGGACGATGTAGCGTATCATTTTAAATTAACTTTAAATCAGCTTCACGCTGTATCCCTCACATAGCAGGGTAGGCAGAGGGAACCTAGTTTTAAGACACTCCGTTCCCCACTTTCTGCCGAATTCTGGAGGCATTGCGTGTTGAGCGGCAGAACTCAACGCCACGCTTTGCCTCGACACCAGAGCGAAGAAATGGAAATATACATTTAAGTAAATATTTCATCTCCTCGAGTTAGGATCGAACCCACAACCAGTCGGTTTTACAGTCACACCTCGTGCCGCTGCGCCACGACTGGCCTCACTAACTAACTTTATGTCTTCCAATTTATATGATATTCAACCTGCGCTCTACATTTACGGTGAGAATATATAAAAAAAGCTATAAAAATATGAAGTCTCTATAATGTTTTAAGGATCAGGTAAATTGTTTCTAGAATAGATTCTTAGAAAACCGGAAACGATAAACATTTCTAACAGGTTACTATTTAGTTTAGATAAAATATTGATTTTGCGAACTAATTTCCCTAATCTACTTTATATGGTGAGGCCAGTCGTGGCACAGCGGCACAAAGTGTGACTGTAAAACCGACTGGTTGTGGGTTCGATCCCCACTCGAGGAGATGAAATATTTACTTAAATTTATATTTCCATTTCTTCGCTCTGGTGTCGAGGTTAAGCGCGGCGTTGAGTTCTGCCACTCAACACGCAATGCCTCCAGAATTCGGCAGAAAGTGGGGAACGGAGTGTCTTAACACTAGGTTCCCTCTGCCTACCCTGCTGTGTGCGGGATACAGCGTGAAGCTGATTTATTTTATTTTACTTCATATGGTTAGATATTAAAACGTCTGTCTTCTTGGTGACTCCAATATATCATCAGTATTAAGGAGACGCGTGGTCGAGATTTTGAGAACTGTGACAAATTTATTAATAGTGTGAATAATCTACGTCGTTTCATAGAGAATAATGTACGTCGTTCCATAGATATATATTATTTTCCAGTTCAACGTAACTAAGCGCTATAGGCGCCAGTTTAATCTTTAGATTTATCACCTGTCAAACTAGATTCTTGTAGTGAGAAATGCGTTCGGATTTTTTTTTTTAAATATATACTTACCACAAATTAGCATAATGACATTAGTCAGTTAAATAGGCCACCAGGATTGTGTTTGGGAACTTTGAAAAGTCTTTTAACTAGATTTTCTTGTTCTATCATTTTTGATACAGCAAAGTGTAAACGCAGGGGTACAAATGTCTGACTGTAATGCGACGGTTGTGGGTTTGATTCCCACTCAAAGAAATTTATTTTTATTTATTAATAATTTTATTTCTTCTCTCTGGCACAAAGGAAGAAACCAAAATTTGAACAATTTGGTGGAAAGTGGAACGGAAACGGACTTAACACTAGATTCCCTCTGCCTACCCTATTACAAATGGAATATAGCGTGAACCTGAAGAAGCTGAAGAAGAAATAAATAATTGTGAAGGTCATGACCTGGCAAAATACAGAAAAGATATGATTATGAAATATTTGAATATTACAGTAGCCAATTCCATATACTCTGCGGCTTAATATATACATTTTTGTGAAACACCGCCATCATAAACTTTTACTGTTATTATAAATTTCAAAGCTGTCTTTATTGTAGTAGGTGCTAGAGGTCCGCCCGCGGCTTCACCCGATGGAACTATACGATTTCAGCTTCACGCTGTATCCCGCACACAGCAGGATAGGCAGAGGGAACCTAGTGTTAAGACACTCCGTTCTACACTTTCCGCCGAGTTCTGGAGGCATTGCGTGTTGAGTGGCAGAACTCAACGCCGCGCATTTGGCTCGAGACCAGAGCGAAGAAATGGAAATATAAATTTAAGTAAATATTTCATCTCCTCGAGTGGGGATCGAACCCACAACCGGTCGGTTTTACAGTCACACTTTGTGCCGCTGCGCCACGACTGGCCTCAAACATACGATTGTTCTCTTAATATTATTTAAGGGTATTAAGGGTAAATTGGTTTGTTATTTTACTACAGTAATCTATACTGCATGCTATATATTAAATATATTGTAATTTAAATTCTTTGGGAATTTATTTGTTTTTTTTTTTTAATTTAATTGTTGTTCTCGCACGTGGTTAAAGCCGTTTTGCGTACGACCGAGTATTACGATTTAGCGAGTATTCCAGGATAAAAAGGCTATGTTATACACAGCTACTCTACTCTACATCTTTCAGTGAAAATCTCATAAAAATCGGTTTAGCTGTTCCGGAGGTTAGTCTTTTTATTGAAAACAGACAAATATACAAAAAAATTAAGATTGTTTGTTTGTGTTTTAGTAGCGTGTAAATAACTTCGAGCACAAAAAAAAACAGTGATTTTTTTAAAGTCGCAGACAGACAGAAATTCAACTTCATTTATATGTATAGATTACAAATATAATTTATTCTGAACAAGTTTGTAAACATGATTTTTGTAGAGATGATAATAAAATAATATTTTAGGTTAATTTCTCTACATCTTTACAACTCAATTATAATATCTATTTGTTGGACTAAAATTAGTATCTACTAAATGAAAGTATTTATCACTTTAAATTATTAACTATTATAATAAATATGTTTGTGCTTCTAGCGGTGTCAATGAAGAAGAACGTGCTCTGGTAGTTTGGGCACGTCGAGAGAATAGACTTATGAAGGAATGGCGAAAAGATATATAAGAACCAAGAGTGAGTGGTAAGAGAGGTGGTGATAGACCTAGAGTGATAAACATGAGGACCCCCAGGACATGTATGAGGAGGTTGATGAAAGTGGTCGAGACGAAAGTGAGAGCCATTTTCTGCGTATTCCGCACAGACAGTGGCGTTTGGCGTTTCGTTGTCTCTGGTTAGGGATAAAAAAAAATAATACACTTTAATAAAACATTGTAAGTTCACAGGAAGATAGAGTTTCTATAGATAATTTATCAAATCCTAACTGAATCTTAAATATAAATAAAATAAATAAATAAATCAGCTTCACGCTGCAGCAGGGAAACGCCCACACATAGCAGGGTAGGCAGAGGGAATCTAGTTTTAAGACACTCCGTTCCCCACTTTCTACCGAATTCTGGATGCCTGTTGAGTGGCAGAACTCAACGCCGCGCTTTGCCTCGACACTAGAGTGAAGAAATGAAAATATAAATGTAAAGAAATATTTCATTTCCTCGAGTGGGGATCGAACTCACAACCAGTCGATTTTACAGTCATACTATGTACTCCTGCGCCATGATTGGCCTTATCTTAAATATATCTTTCATTAAAAGATTAATTTCAATATGCAGCACAAATGAAAATCCAATACACATCCATAAATAGGTAATAATTATACAAGAATACAAAAACCCAACGATAATACTATACTTAGTGCACACGTAAGGCTCGAGGAATCCTAAGTTTAACGCAATTAACACATCAGCAGATCACGGCCAATGCATTACCCCTCACTTCCTTATTCGAGTAAAGCAAATAAAGATAAAACGTGCTCAAAATTGGTCGGTCATGATCGTTAAATAATTAGAAATAAATGGAAAATGGCCCAAATGAAAATAATAATTTATGGTATGTTATTTTAAGGTAAATAAGTTTTGTAGATATTTTAATTTTTTATTACTTTTATTACAGCTTCACGCTGTATCCCGCACACAGCAGGATAGACAGGGTAGTGCTAAGACAATCTGTTCCTTACTTTCCGCCGAATTTTCGAGGCATTGCGTGTTGAATGGCGGAACTCAACGCCACGCTTTGGTCTCAACACCAGAGCGAAGAAATTAAAATATTAAATATTCTTTTTCCCCTAATGAGATCGAATCCATAACCTGTCGCATGTAGTCACTTTTTGTGTGCCTGCGCCACGACTGGCCTCCTGCTGACTGATATTTGTTTTTTTTGTAATAAAATATAATTATAAAACTCAATGTTTACAATCAAAGTTTGTTTTAAAATTAATTGAAAGAATATATTATGTAACTTAATGTTTTAGTGAATGTAATTTTTAATTTGATTTTATTTGTATATACGTACAGTAACAACACGTTAAGAGAAATTATAAGTTTGCCTAATTATAATTAGAGAATATGATTAACTTTCACCTAAGTATCGTCATTACTTGTGTTGCCAGTGTATAAAAGTTTAGGTCAAACTGACAGTTTCTTTTTATGGACGAGCTACATCCGTTTCACGCTTCTCATAAAAATTATGATGTGTTAAATCTAGAATAGGGCAGTTTTTGTATTTTTATATTATACAATTATTTATTACCTATTGGATTTTGTTTTGTGTTAGATATGTCGTGTTAGAATGATTTTAGTTTTTCCTTTTTGAAATTAATCTTTTAAATAAAGATATATATTTAAGATTGATTTAGGAATCAATTAGTGCATACAAGTTAACAAAATTACTTGAGTAATCACAGAGGCTGTCTGGATACTTGAGTAATCACAGCACAGAGGCTGTCGTGGCGTAGGGGCACAAGGGTGTGACTATAACGCGACGGTTGTCGGTTCGATCCCCACCCGAGAGAATGAATTATAAATTAAATTAAATTAAATCAGCCTCACGCTGTATCCCGCACACAGCAGGGTAGGCATAGTGAACCTTGAGTTAAGACACCCCGTTCCCCACTTTTCGCCGAATTTTCGTTAAGAGAGCGAAGAAATAGAAATATAAATTTAAATAAATGTTTATCTTCCTCGAGTGAGGATCGAACCTACAACCAGTCGTGTTTAGAGACACACTTTCTGACCCTGCGCTACGACTGGCCTCGAATGAATTATTATTTATTATTATTTTCATTTCTTCGTTCTGACAACAAGGCAAAAGCCCGGCGTTGAGTTCCTCCACTCAACACGCAATGCGTGCAAAATTTTGGAAATTGGGAAACGGAGTGTCTTAACACTAGATTCCCTCTGTCTACCCTGCTGTATGCGGGATACAGCGTGATACCGATCACAGCGCTAAATTCAACGAACATCAAATTCATTATTTCCTTAACAAAAACTTTCCAATACATATCCAATAATGATTTAGGAAATAGAATATTCAATAAAATTTTATAGCAGCAAGTAAACCTAGAACGCACTTTGCAGCCATTGATTGGCAAATTGAATTCATCTAAAAGTTATATATTGTGTGGCAATGATTTATACACCAATAAAGACGTTAGCGCCCAGACCGGCACAAAGAGAGCTACTCTGTTAAGCACCTACTGGTAATAAAAGCTGCGCTTGCGGCTAACAGAAGTGAGGAGAAAACGACACGTCGCCAGTACATTTTGACACTCGCGGTGGCGCTAGTGTTGTCTCATACGGAATAAAAATCCAATGTTGTATCTAGTGCAGGTTTTGGCCACAGCTCTTGTTATGTTGGCGTGGTGTGTAGAAAGTCGCGGTTACCATATCGAGTGGGCAGGCAGACTGTGGTCTCTGAATATCATATTTAATAAGTCATCTAATAGGTTAGCTGCTACAAGTATTTAAATTTTAGATAAAAGCTGATGTATATTGTCGTTTTAGATTCTTGTTAATTGGAAATAAGAACACAGTACACTCTCTACTTATCGTAAATCGTATTATTTTCTTTATATGATCGACTCGCTTCCATAATGAACTAATAAAATTGTAATTATATTAAAACTTGATAATCAAAAATCTCTAGAGACAAAACAATAAAATTAAACATCTCTTTTTATTATCCTTTTAGCTTAAATTAAGAAATTGTAACAAATAATCAAGATATGGAGTTTGACTTGCTTTTATTTCGTTAACCTGTTTCTCAATAGCCTTAAGAATAAATTGAATGAACACGCAAGATTAACTTTAAGTACAAAAGAACTTAATATATTTCGTTATTCATATTTTGAATACATGGTATTAAATTGGAGTTATGGCAATAGAAGCTTGCGTGACTGAGCTTTGTTACGTTGATCTTAGGGTTACCACACGTCAGGATACTGTCGGATATTGCGTTAGCTTTGGGTCAGTTGGATTCGTAGTAGGTGGAAATCGTGATATCAAAATTGTATATCTAATAACTTAAACAACGCTGTTCAGTGAAATCTCGCTGTTTTGAAATATAGTAAATATTCCGATGAAATCATGCGGATTAATATAGAACATTTTTTTGATCAATTAAGTTAATTTACTATATGGCTTCTATTCATAATATATGTCTTAAGTCGTTGAGTCGTTAATGATGCTTAGAGTAGTCTTCACTTCGAATAAAGACCATTGTTTGTTACTATAAATATCCTTAGAGTTAAATTCACTTTTACAATAAAATAAGATATCATAAAATTAATAAACTATGAACAGCACCAAAAAAATTCTTGATGCAATGGTTAAATTAAAATACAACAACTTAAGTAATAATAAGATATACGGTAAGAGAGGTAGAGCGAGGCCGCGGTTAACTTTCGAAAACACATTGTCGATGAAACTGTAGGAACGTCACGTAAAAAGCAAGGGGATCCTCCGGAGGGCAGGTATTGAGAGGTTGATAGCAGTGTATGAGGCGAAAGAGGTGAGATGAGGTGAGAGGCGCTTTGTTCTCTCTGACTACTCCGCTAGGAATACAGCGTGCTAAGTAAATAATAATAAAATACATCTTTCTCCGTTTGAAGGCGTCGATATTTTAATAAAGTAAAACAAAATACAGCATTGGGCTTAGACAGCCGGGACGCAATATGTTCAAACGGGTGATAAAGGATGGAGTGACACTAAGTTACACTGCGATATGAAATTTAGTTAAAGACTAAAGAAATATAAAAATCCTAAATTTAATAATACTATAAAATTATTAAAAAAATATATAGTTAATGGTCTCAAATAATAAAAAATACATGCTACCCTAGTCAAAGCGTACATTAGCATGTGCAGTGGTAATCTAATTTTACAGCCTTGCATTAGAACATCCGCACTCAAAACTAATAAAAGAATTTTTTAAGTTCATACAAAACTCGGCCAAAGCTATAAAATTTACTTTAGTTGTTTCTTGAACTGTTGTGCATTCATATATATATATATATATATATATATATATATATATATATATANGAAATGGAATCAATCAGGAATCAAGAATCAATCCGGTTTAAAATCTGCTACTCAAGACGCCATGTGACGTCATTGAGTGGCGGAACTTATCGCGCAATGCCTCAACCTTACCTGCTTTATGAGTAAAATATTGTGAAGCTAAAATATTTATAATGAACTAAATTGCATCTCATAAAAAAATTGCAAGGAATATCAAAAAATCAAAACAAACAAACATTCAGATTTGAAGCCCCAACCACCGTGTCGATCATAATTTATTTTTACTGCACTACTATACATATTCATTTAGTATTATTATTGGAAATAAATGACCCTTAACTAGTCAATTCGATACACTCTTACCACACTTGTATGAGCACGATTACGAGTCTAATGTGTAAAAGGCTGTATTAGATTACATTATCTACAGTTAACATAAATGTATGAAAATAAATTGAAAAATATTAAAGATTTCTACTCATATAAGATAATCAGGGTTTTGTAACATCTTTTTTTTATTTAAAAATCGTAAAAAATATAGTTTTGCTTTAATGTTAGTTTTATCACAAAGCTTTACCTTCGTTTTGAGTGTATGATTTACTTTAAGAAAAAAAAATCCGCTTCACGCTGTATCCCGCATACAGCAGGGTAGGCCGAGGGAACCTAGTGCTAAGACACTCCGTCAACGACATTTTCCGCCGAATTAATTCAACGCCGCGCTTTGTCCCGACACCAGAGTGAAGAAATATAAATTTAAATAAATATTTCATCTCCTTGGGTGGGTATCGAACTCACTACCAGTCGATTTTGCAGTCACACTTGTGTCTCTGCGTCACTACTGGCCTGTACTTGAAGCCTATATAGTTTTGCTAATTTAATAATTATGTAGTGTTTTACGCCCAATATTAATAACCTATCTCCAACGTCAATCTTAGATTGTTTCATATATCTATCCAATCTCTAGATTGAAAAATATATGAAACAATCTAAGATTGACGTTGGAGATAGGTTATTAATATTGGGCGTAAGTTAACAAATAAGAAACTTATGTAGTAAAATGCATGCTCTGGATTAAAAATTCAACCATTTCCATTTACATATTTTAAGCATCAACTACTATAAGGTAAACAATACATTTTTACATGTCATGTCACATTTATACCTAAATATGACATACGTTTTAAAATTTCATAATATTACGCATATATAGATATAGTTCTTGTCGCTTAGACAGTCTCGTCACATAGTTATTGAATTCTAGCCTAGAAATAAATTCTAACTTATAACTACATACTATTTCTTACTAAAACTACTTCTTTGGTTGAATAGAATAATTTTTTTGTTATTGTAAATTGTGAAAAATTATTGTAAAGCGTCACTTGACAGGCAGGATAGTGGGGATAGATATTCCATCTGGCTCAGGATATATTTTTTTAATTATACGAATTCACGTCAAGAAGTGCCATTTCCTAATTTGTTTAAAAAATATATCTAACCTACAGCTCTTACAGCCGTACCACACAAAAATCGATATGAACAAAAAAAAGACCTAAAAAAAATATACTACGGGAAATTAATTTGTTTTAGGTTTTAAAAAATAGAGTTCAGTTACTCAAGACGCACGCCTCCAGAATTCGGCGGGAACAATCTTAATGAGTTCAGCATCTTAACACTATGTTCCCAGGTTCCCTCTGCATGCCCCGTGTGGGATACAGCGCAAAGCTAACAAAAAACTTAAAAACAAAAAGAACAAACTGATGATCAAACACTTATTTTTACATGTACGCTTGTGCAAAAAAGAGATATCCATTAAGAATATAAAAAATGGCCCCTCTTGTGGGTACGAGACAGTAGTGACTGCAAATGGAATATTTAAATGTATATAAGATTATAAAATCTGATGTCTTATCATAGTATCGAGGCTGACCTTTAGAGAACAGTTACAGATACTGTGCGCGGTTGTACACCTTATTGCAATATTTGTATAGAATCGATATCGTTTATATTATATTTTAAATAGTTTTTTTGTATTTCAAGCTTTATTTTACGTGATAAGCTAAAGAAAATTTCGAAATAATGATAAAATTGTGTTTTTTGCTAGCGACTCGAATAATTTCGCCTGTATTTATTGACTGTATTGCACTTTAACTTTTGTTATACAGTACGGTCAACAAGTCGTGGCCGCCCCGAAGTTCAAAAGAAAGAAAAATTAAATCTGCACAGCCGATTACTTAACGTAACGTAACTTCAGTGCAGCCACGACTTGTTGACCGTACTATATATATTTTAGGATAATGGCATTGTTTAAATAAATATTTTCATTTCTTTACTCTGGTGTCGAGGCAAAGCGCGGCGTTGAGTTCCACCACTCAACCCGCAATATCTCCAGGAATCGGCAGAAAATAGGGAACGGAGTGTCTTAATACTA
Source organism: Heliconius hermathena (assembly GCA_013403705.1). Lineage (NCBI taxonomy): Eukaryota > Metazoa > Arthropoda > Insecta > Lepidoptera > Nymphalidae > Heliconius > Heliconius hermathena. Next base: position 309,328 of record JAAIXJ010000249.1, read on the forward strand.
AGTTCCCCCTGCCTACCCTGCTGTGAGTGGGATACAGCGTGAAGCTAATTTATTTATTTTTTATGAGTTTCATAATATAGAGAGAGAATATCTTAAAGTTTTGCGTCTTGAATATAACTTATCTACTGTATTCTAGACATGATTATAGGTTTTAAAGAGACACCACGCTCACGCGTTCGAGCGGAGCCTATTTCTCAAATTCAACGATGGGAGGATACGATAGCTACGTGTTATTTATGTTTAATTTCGATCTGATGTGTAATATTAGATGTTAACTTCGTGTTGTGGGTAGAGAATTGTAATTAGATAAAAAATAATCAGCTTCAGTGGGGAACGGAGTGCCTTAACACTAGGTTCCCTCTGCCTGCCCTGCAGTGTGCGGGATACAGCGTGAAGCTGATTTATTTATTTATCAGCTTCACGCTGTATCCCGCACATAACAAGGTAGGCAGACAACCTAGTATTAAATCACTCCGTTCCCCGTTTTTCGACGTCGGGCTTTTGCATTAGTGCCGGAGCGAAGAAATTAAAATATTAATGAAAAATAATTCATTTACCTTAGTGGCAATCGAACCCACAACCATTGCGTTACAGTCACACCCTTGTGCCACTGCGCCACGACTGGCCTCACATTACGTGTTATTTATGTTTAATTTCGATGTGATGAGTAATATTAGATGTTAACTACGTGTTGTAGGTAGAGAATTGTAATTAGATTTGTACAATTTATAAAATAATATTATTACTAACCTATAGGTTGAAGGTAACAGATGCCAGTATTATGTTTCTGCTGGTGTTGTGCGTGTCCAATTGCAGGTTCTGTTGAATCGACCTTGTACAGATAAATATCGTTTTAAATATTGTGTTAATAAAATCTATTTTTGTATGGCTTCAATACATTTTTTTTAGCTTCACGCTGTATCCCGCACATAACAGGATAAGCAGGAAGAACTTGAAGACGTGGTATTAAGACACTACGTTCCCATGAAAACACTTCCGTTCCCCATTTTCAGATGGTTTCTTGATTTCACTGTGTGTTGAGTGGCGAAACTCAATACTACGTTTTGTCTTTTTATCAGAGTTATAAAATGAGAATTTAAAATATTTTATGTCCTCAAGTAGGAATCGAAGCTATAACCACGATCTTCGATCTTGTGCCCTTACATATATGTATATGTACCTACAAGCTATGATATCATAACATTTGTAAAAACAAGATTTAATTTTAAACACACAATACGTTGTCTTCTTCTTCTTCATAAACAACAACAAAGTTTTAACAAAAAAAAGTAACGCTTGATTTATGTTCCGTAAGATATTAATGAACCACATACTATGAGTCACACCGATACATAAAATTTTTAAAATATCATTTACTGTATTAAGATATTTATGTAATATTTGTCTATATCAGGGGTTCCCAACTTTTTCTTGATGAAGGACCACTTTTATATCATTCTTGGTAGCAGGGACCACTATGCATGTAGGTACAATAAAAATTAACTGTGATAATCAAACAAGAACTTCACCTTCCACAGTCATAAAATTTTAATTGTTCGCGGACCATATGTAGGCTTCTGCGGACCACTGATTGGGAACCAGTGGTCTATATCATATATCAGCATCAAGTGTAGTGTAGGAGTCAGAGGACTCCTTAAACCTATATTTTACATGTTTACATAGGTGTATACAATGAAGTAGAGGCCAGTCGTGGCTCAGGGGCTGGCGGTCAACTGTAAACGCGACAAGTTGTAGGTTCGATTCACGCTAGAGAAAATTAAATATTAAACATTTTTATTTTCTCGTCTGGCAACCAGACAAAGAGTGGCGTTGAATTCTGTCACTCAGAACGCAACGCCTCCAGAATTCGAAGTAAAGTGGGCAACGGAAGTGTCTTAACACTAAGTTCACTGCTATGTGAGGGATACACAGTCAAGCTGAAAAAAAAGAAAAAAAAAAGATATATACACTTGGGTCGCAAGTCTCAGGCAGATGCAGCGTTCAAGGCTGCTCTGATCATCTTGCCCTGCAATACGACGCCTTCTCGCACGGTGACTCCAAAGAAAGCCAAATTCTTTATTTTCCATTTATAGTAAGTTTTGGTGAATAAAATAACCAATTTAATATTAATTTAGACTGGTGTATATTGTTTTAACAGTTTACTAGTGTCCTTGCTTTTATTACAGTGTTAGGGATATCAATAAAATATGTCACAACTATGTATTTAGCGTTCATGGAACACATAACGCGATTTTATTGTGCAAAATAAACAAATCGTTAAAAGAAACAGCTCGATTCTCAACTAAAATTATCTTCTCCTCAAGGGCAATGTATTCGAAAGTTGAATAAACTTATAAAAAGCAAAAAATTAATTACACATTTTTATACTATTTTTAACTAGTGAAGACATATTCATTTATTTTTTTTAACTTTTTACGACCCTGAGAAAATAGCTGTGAATAATCAAAATCAACTTCAGGCTGTATCCTAGTTTTAAGACACTCCCGTTCTCCACTTTCTGCCGACTTACTGGAGGCATTGCGTGTTAAATGGTAGAACTAAAAGCCGCGCTTTGCCTCGACACCAAAGCAAAGAAATGGAAATACAAATTTAAAAAAATATTTCATCTCCTCGAACTGCGCCACGACTGGCCTCATTAATACTGACTGACTGTGAATAATTAATTATTGGCATAGAAAATAATACACACAATTTCCATTAGAATAGGTAAAAATACTTTTTGGAATATGGTTAAACTCCTGGAGAAAAAGTAAAGATAAAGGCAAAGGCTGCAAAAAAGACAAATTTTCCATATATACTTATATTAAAACTGGAAGCACTATTTATAGTTTTCAGTACTAATTCAAAAGTGTTATTAAGTTTTTTTCTGTCTATCATGTTAAAGTCTAATACTTATTTAGAAAACGTATAAAAATTTGAACGTAGCGGGACTCGAACCCGCGCCTCCTGGAAACCGACCAGTTCCTGGTACGTTCCCAGTCCGCTACGTTCAAATTTTTATTCGTTTTCTAAATAAATATTTTGCTTACCTAAGTGTGAAATAACACTTTAAAAATTAAAAAAATGTTAAAGTCTGTTTTAGAATAAGTATTCACGTGTTTTGTGTATCCTAAATTTCAAGTAAAACAATATGCTTATTGTTTATATCACCTTAACCACGATAAAAGAGAAGGGAACATTTTGCATAGTACAAGGTTTTGATGACGACAAAATAAATATGAAAAGGATTTTTATGAAAATCTGCTGCTAATTACTGTGAAAAGAGTCAACAAACTCACATGTGGTCACCGTGGGTTCCGTACAAAAATTGGAGGCTTGCTTTTCCTAAAATTCAAGCTTAGCTTAGCCAGAGCCCTTTCATCTGATACCTCACTTACGCTAGTTGCTTTAATATCAAATTTTGGCCGCCCTTTTAAGGCCTTTTTTATTTTTTTTAATTTAACTATAATATAAATGTGTTGTTTTCAGATTCTTTCCTGAGCTAGTTTTACTTATAGATGATGGCTGCCAAATTTCATAATTCTACGTCATCTGAAAGTACATTATTCATTTTGATTCGTTTATTAGTGTTGAAATAATCGTTTTTTGCGATACAAACAACCATATATTTTTTATTAAGTAAATGTAGAAAATACATAAATTAATTCTTAAGATAAAGGCTCTTGACAGACCGACAGACGGACGGACGGACAACAAAGTGATTTTATAAGGGTTCTTTTTTTCCTTAAAAGATACGAAACCCAAAAAAATCGTAATTATAAGGTCGGGGCAAAAGTATTTTCGTGTTGTTCATATAAAGGACAATATTTTTTTAGGTATATTTTTTTATTTTTTATAATATGTATGTACCGTTTTGGTGGATGACTTGTTGCCTCATCTTATGGGTAGTGCCATGATCCCATCTGGCGTTGTCAGGGTGGAACACCACGCCCTTCCTATTTACCAGCTCCGGATGGTTTTTCTCAATAGTTTTTTTAATCTCATCAGTAGAGGTCAGAATCGATAGTTTTAAAAAAAGGCAAAAGCTCATAGTGGTCGATTCCTTTCGAATCCCACCATACGCATAGCATCACTTTGTTCCGAGTCACGCCGGGCTTCGCCACGATATGTGGGGCTTGTCCATGCTTCGACCACGATCTTTTTCGCATATTCTTATCGTAAGTCACCTATTTTTTATCATCAATAATGAACTGTTTAAGAAATGGTTCGGAATTGTTACGTTTCAGTAAAGAATCGCAAATGGAAACACGTTGCATTAGGTTTCTCTCTCTCAGTGACATCATGTGGTACCTAAATGTCAAGTTTTTTCTTGTACCCAGACTTTCGTAAATGATGTAAAACTGTCTTATGATTATATGTCGATCTTGCTCCACTTTCTCAAAGATGGCACTGATTTTATCTGTGACAGGGTGTCCAGAGCGAACCTCATCTTTGACACCAAAAATTCCAGACTTGAAACCCTTGGACCACATTAGTGCTACTCTTATTGATACCGTATTAGGTCTGTTTACAGACCGGAATTTGTGCGGTTTATCGCACAAATTTTATTCGCGGCGTTAGTCGCATGTTTATCTTTTTAGTAATAAAACTTTAAAATGTACCGAATTTCTTCGTCACATACGTTCATTTTGCTTGCTTGAAAAACAATTGAAAAATGGAGGGAACTAGTTTATTATTTTAATTTATTGCATCTTCAGAATGTCACATTTAATGGAATTAAAACCAGCCAGTTACATTCAGTACGGCCAAAGAGGTTTGATTTACTAATAATACATTCAAAATACGGAAATACTTTTGCCCCGACCTATTATTATATAAGAATACGTAAATATTTTACATTCTTGTGGGAAATATTCATTTAAGAAAATTTCTATAATCTTTATTATTTTTCGTGTGCCAATTATCGTATTTTTAACAATTAGGCATCTTCAATCGTGAAATCGTATTATGAATTTATTACGTACATTTATTCTACAAATAGTTTTTATTTCATAAAAAGATAAGATAGGCTTATTTGTATTGATAAAAGAAAGCGTTTGATAACGTTAGCTGACGTCATTGGAGGTACTTTTTGTTTTAATCCTGGCTGTTAGATTGCGTCAAGACTGTAACAAGTGATGCATCTATAGTTTTATGTTATTGTACTTATTTATTTTTTGTGATTATTTTCTTTTCTCTTTTGGACAGAGGGAGCCTAGTGTTAAGACACTCCCCTCCTCATTTTCCGAATGCCGAATACTGTAAGCATTGCGTGGTGAGTGGCAGAATTCAACGCCGCGATGGTTTTTTTAGTTACTGTACTTATTTATGTTCGTGTGAAGTTTTTAGTTATTTATTAGTATTCTTATTTGTTTTATATGATCCTTTGTTTTTTTTTCTTTATTTATGAGCTTTGTCGTTACAACGACCATGCCGCTCTGTTTGTTTTACATCCTAATTACAGTTAATTATTTCTTTTCTGAACTATATAAAACAATTTCTTCGTCAATTCAGAGTCTGGTACCGCTAGCACACTATTACATGCTCCTACATTGTCGTCTCTGCCAATTAATAACCTACGTCTCATGGGCTCATTTTGGACACATTCCATCATAACATGATATACGTCATCTAAAGTGTTGCACGTACAACAATTAGGAGTATTTATTTTTTTCATTAGAAATGTGAAATTATTTGATGGAATGTGTCCCGACCTAAGCCTTAAACACGTCACACAATCTTTTCTATTTAGGCAAACAGTATCAATCCATGATTTGATTAAAGGTTCTACTTGAATAGTTTTGTACCAAATACCTTTAGTTTGAGATTGTTGGTCAAAATATTCCTTCCAAAATGTGTTACACAAATTCCTAATTTAATAAACAATCAGAAAATACAGGTTCAATAGCCATTGGAAAACCATCCGTAATTCCTTCTTTGGCAAGAGCGTCAGCAATTTCGTTACCTGAAATATTAACATGTGAAGGAATCCATTGTAAAACTATTAATTTATTCTGCTGATCATACCTATGGATTAATTTTAAAATATTAAATGCTACGGGTATACCTTTAGGATTAGAGGTACATCGAGCTATGTGTTGAAGAGAACTCTTTGAATCAGAAAATATGACAAATTTGTTATGATTTACTGAAGAAATATACGATAGTGCTTCACAAATGGCTAATAATTCTGTATGCATGATGGAAATATTTTTACTGATCTGAAATTTCATAAATTCCGAATTTTGGTCATCATAAAATGCTGCCCCTGATGAAATACCCTCTTAGGACCCATCTGTAAAGATCCTTTGTTAATGAATATTTATTGTATTTAGATTCAATTATGTTTCATGATGTATAGCAGAGTAGGTGGAGAGAACCTAGTGTTAAAATATTCAGCTTATCGCTTTTCGCCTGAATCTGAGACACTGCGTGTGACAGAAGAGTGGAAAAAAATAATTCCCCTTAAGGTTATTGAACCCACAGCTGTAGGGTTTATAGTCAGAAGCTATCCTTTTTATAGGTATAACTATAAACAAAAGTTATAGCTGCATTGAGTTCCGTTACTCAACACACATTGCTTCAAAAAGGAAACATTGCTTTAGTGGAAAAGAGTGTCTTAACGGTTAACAGTGTATCTTAACGCAAGGTTCCCACGTTCCCTCTGCCTACCCCGCTATGTGCGGGATACAGCGTGAAATAAAAAAAAATACAATAAATTGAGGTCAGTCATGGTGCAGTGGCACGGGGTGTGACTGTAAAACCAACTGGTTGTGGGTTCGATCCCCACTCGAGGAGATGAAATATTTACTTCAATTTATATCTCCATTTCTTCGCTCTGGTGTCGAGGTAAAGCGCGGCGTTGAGTTGTGCCACTCAACACGCAATGCCTACGGAATTCGGCGGAAAGTGGGAAACGCAGTGTCTTAACATTAGGTTCCCTCTATCTACCCGGCTGTGTAGATAGAGGGTAGATAGAGGGAACCTAGTGTTAAGACAAAAAAATCAGCTTCACGCTGTATGTGGGATACAGCGTGAAGCTGATTTTTTTTACAATAAGTTAATTTAAACAATATTGTAACTGCTTACAACATCCAATATTTTGCAAGAAAACCGTTAGACGATAAAATTTAAAATTAGTTTACACCCGTTAATACTCTTAGTGTTTATTAGCAAACGCATAATCTAAACGCAAATAGCTTACGTTCACACTTATTCATACGATATTAGTAATATAACCTTTGTCTCTACAAATATTAATGTATATAAGCCTTTATTTGATATAATTTTAGAGTTTTAAAAAAGATTTCAATTTAAAACTCATATATTTTTACAGTTTTAAACCACAGAACTTTGATAAGCTAGTCGTGGTGCAGTGGCACAAGCGTGCGACTGTAAGCGCGAATGGTTCTGGTTTCGATTCCCAATAGATATAATAGTATTTAATATTTTCATTTTCTCCCTCTAGTATCGAGGCAAATCGCTGCGTTGAAGTCTGCCACTCTACACACAATGCCTTTAGAATTCGAGGGATAGTGGGGAACGAAGTGTCTTAACACTAGGTTCCCAGGTTCCCTCTGCTGACCCCGCTATGAGCGGGATAAAGCGTACAGCTAAAAAAACCTTTGTAATCTCGTAATATGAATTGATGTAGTGTAGGTGTAAAGATATCAGCTATATACTTTACTTTATTGCTTCTCAAACTAAATTATTGTTAAATGTTGTATCTCAATTACGTAAAGCAGTCGGACAGATCAGGATATAGATAAAAACCAGGTACGCGGTTTATAATATCAATTAACACACAGTTAAAGTTTTATGTCGTTAAATGATATTCCTTAACAGCTATTAGCAAGTTTTAAAAATGTCTTTTCATTTGTTTTAGGCTAAATTTCAGCTTCACGCTGTATCCGTCACACAGCAGGGTAGGCAGAGAGAACTAGTGTTAAGACACTCCGTTTCGCAATTTCCGCCGAATTCTGGAGGCATTGCGTGTTGAGTGGCGGAACTCAAAGCCGCATTTTGCCTCGACACCGGAGCGAAGAAATGGAAATATAAATTTAAATAAATATTTCGTTTCCTCGAGTGGGTTTCGAATCCACAACCACTCGCGTGTACAGTCACACTTTGTGCCCCTGCGCCGCGACCGGCCTCGTCATTGTGTTTTAGGCTAATTCTTACATTTATATGACTATATATGAATATAGAATAACTATATAATATTATAATATACCTAAATGTTTAAATTAATTTAACAAACTAATTAAATTATAATTTGAACTATCTGTTACATTTAATTATGAAACTTATACTTCGTTACGTAAATTTTCACTCCGAAAACTTTATAAGATAGCTATTCCTTTTAAGAACCCTATAAAAGATATAGTATTAAATTATTCACTATATTGTGCAAGAACCATCTTACCGTGTTCAGCTCCTATCCTCGGTGTGGTCCGGTTACAAAATGGTTAACAATAATTTCCATGTTCTCAGTAAAGGTTCATGTGCAGTAATTTGTAGGTCTAGAATTCAAATTAATCTCGTAATGTATATGTAAATATATGAATTAAATCACTATTAAATTCATATGTTGCCGTGGGGCAGTGGGACAGTCAGACTGTAAGCTAGGGATGCCCGATGTTAGAAAAACATCGATGTTGACATCGTCGAAGCTAAAGCATCGATGTTCAATAAAAATCCTTAGAACAATATCGACATTTTTTTTTTGCATTTATTGTTGTCAATAAATAAAACAACTATAATATCACACGGCATTTTTAATTTAAACAAGAATCACAAAATTTGTTAAAATTTAAAACATTAGGACGTAAAAACACATCATAGGTTCTAATACTTTTTGTCAATCGACTGTAAAAATAATAATTTTGAAAGCGCAGAACCTTTCAACCTGTTGCGCTGTTGATATAGAGTTGAACCAGCCTTCGAAAATCATCGCTCGGATGGGATAGATGTCGTTATAGCGCCTAAATATCTCACAGCAAGTTTTTTCAGCTTTGTTTAAGTAGAATCAAAGACAGTCTTCCAGATTTGCCTGCTGAAGGCATGTTAACTCGGTTTGCAAGGGTACGCAATTTTTTTCTTGGACTAAGTTATAGTGATCGATCTATAAATTAAATTCTTCTGCCCGATCACTCTCAGAGTGATCGGGCAAAAGAACTTAGTTACATGACGACTCTCTTCCTTTTTAGAGGCCTGCAGATCTACAGTGGTAAGCAATTCTATGACACTTCGAATTGCTTTTGAATATACTACAGCATCCTGAAAATGGATATTTTTAAAACTTGGATCTACTAAAGTAGAATATTTACATTTTCTGATGGCAGCAAATGTTTTCCTATATCTAATAATATATTTTGCTTTAAGTTTTCATCAATAACATGTTTCGGGTGCAAGTTATTGATTTTCAAATTTAACATTCGCGTTAAGGGAACTTTGCTGCTGGTAACAAAGCTTTCTCCGCATGCTCTTGAGTTATGGCTTCTACAGTTCGTAAAATTTCACAAATCTTGGTCAATTTTTCTATCTGTTTAGCGTGTACCATTGAAAGAGCACTGACATGACAGTTTACAATCTTTCAACCATGTAAAAAGTCGAATTCCATCAGATAGCGACGTCCTGTACAGTTTCAGGTCGGATTGTCTCCGGAGCTCATCATTTGCCGTGATACATTGTTTTTACCACGTCACTATTTTTTAACAGATGCAATAAAAGTAATTCGTTAGTCTTTTCGTTAGACTTTTGTACCACTATATTAAGCAAGTGGGCTATACAAACTACATCGATATTTTGTCAAACACAATCAGTCAATCACCACTGTCAATACTTTACTTGTGTCCATACATCCATGGACCCATCCATGCGACTGCGTAAGTTTCGTCCAAGTGTAGCAGATTCTATTGCGTCTTCATAAAAATTAAGAGTAACACCTATAAATATTTGAGTTTGCATAGCATCAGTCCAGATATTGGTGGTAAGAGTTATACTATTATATTATGTCTTTTATTCTTATCCTTAAAACATTTTTTTTGTTACTTTCTATTTTAAATCAAGCATTCTCTTGAAAGTATTTCTAGAGGATACTTTATAAAGATGGGTACGAGGTGTAGCTGCTTTCATCAGGTTTTTGAACCCCTAATTCCCGACGATTCCCGGTTTGGAATTGCATATCATATATCAGATAGCATTTGTTAAACGCGCCTTTGCGCCATTTTCAGCAAATTCAGTTACGCTTTTGAAACACTTATTTAACGTTGGCTGAAATTATTTCCTGACATTGGATGATGTACTAAAGTCATTCACAGTCAAACTGTCAAACAATTAGAGTCATATAAAATATCCTCCGTTTCCAAAGCCAAGTTAGTTGCAGCCTTAGCCAATCCAAGAGAAGAAGAAAAATTAGAGGAAGCTTGCACACAAGGTTGTTCTTCTTTTAATATGTCTTTACAATATTTTTTGGCAGCTGAACATTTACCTATATTATTCTCATTTTTATTTTTCCTCAGTAATCTTGAATGAATAAGCAACTTTTAATTTTTGGTGTTACTACAAGTTTTAAAAACTGTAGAACATAAGCGAAATCTTGCTTCAGTACTGTTCAGTTTCTCGAAGAACTCCCTCACACTTTTTGACGGCATCACAGTAGTGTGGTTAGTTCTATAAAAATAATTCTTAATTTAATGTGGATAATGGAAAAAGCTGGACTTAAAGAACCCTGACAAGGAAAAACTGGTCATCTTTGGAGAAGGCCTTCACCTGCATAGGGGTTCTTGCATAACATACTTATATTAACCAATCGAATAAATAAATAATAATAAGTGAATGAGTAAAATTTACACATGAAAACAAACTAACAATAAATTTACTAACTACAATATTAATTGAGGCCAGTCGTGGTGCAGCGGCACGAGGTGTGACTGTAAAACCGACTGGTTGTGGATTCGATCCCCACTCGAGGAGATGAAATATTTACTTAAATTTATATTTTCATTTCTTCTGGTGTCGAGGTTAAGCGCGGCGTTGAGTTCTGCCCCTCAACACGCAATGCTTCCAGAATTCGGCAGAAAGTGGGGAACGAAGTGTCTTAACACTAAGTTCCCTCTGCCTACCCTGCTGTGTGCGGGATACCGCGTGAAGCTGACAATATTAACACTTACCGAAAAACTTGTACAAGAAATAAAAAGGGTTTTATATTTTTATTTTATTTTATGATAGATAGAATAATAAAATATCAAAACAATTTACCATAACCTTATAGTAGAATTGTGAATACTTATTTATCAAGCACGCAATACTAAACAAAATTTACAAATTAGTTTAAAACTAGCAGAATAGAAATATTTATAAATTAGTTCGCCACAGATCAAACAAAATTTACAACAAGCAAAAAATATTGAAACGAAGAAAAAGATTTAACAATTAACATCCGACATGGCCGTATGGGATAGCGTGCATTGGTGACTTTTGTCAGGGTGACAATAAATTCGTTGTCACTGTCATGTCACCATGTTTTTCGCGACTGCGCGCAATTGCGATGACAATGACGAAATTTTTTACATTTGATAAAATGGATCTCGAAGAGATGGTTGTCTGTGAACTTATATTAAGAAATAGAAAAAAAAAGCAAATGTAGAAAGAATAATCGTTTAGGGATTTGTCATAGAGCTATGGCCTCAACTTAATTTCGTCAATCAGTATGTCGTTGTCTATTTCATCTTTATGAAAACACACGTTTTGCCTTGGTGATGAACTTGACGCCATTCTTGAAATTAAAATTCTGAGCTGCAATGCAACACGCTGCTGTTTCTTGTTTATGCGGAAGACGACTAGTATGGAAACCGCAAAGGGGAGGGCGCACGAAGTGACATTTAGTTTCTAATGCGCGCACGGGCATACACATCTATGGACGCGGTGACAGTTGCGTCACGTGCGTGTTGCCATCCTCCGCGGACAAAAAGTCACCCAATTGTCACGTATCCAAATGCGCGCACCTTCATTAAGGGACAGTGACAAAAATCACTAGTGCGCGCTATCCCTATAGGCTTAGATCCCTTTGCGTTTCTTGCAATGGCAATAATAACAATGACAACATAAAGCATAGATAGCATAACCTAAAAATAAAAAGTAGCTTACCTACTTTGCCATGTCAGACCTAGTTCACAATAAATTGTTAATAAAATGTTTGTTTGATTGTTGTGACAAATAGTTATATGATGTAGTTACTTACATGTTGCTAATACAAAGTTTAGTATATAAAACAAAAAAGAATAATTTTATTTTCAAAGGATAAACGACACACACTTCACTAAACAAATCGGGAACGAACTGAACGAACAAAGTCAAGACCCCAGTGTTGCCAACTTGGATTTTGAAAGATTTAGGCCAGATAAGAAAAATATAGAGAAATAGTAATTTCGATATGAAAAATATGTAGCATATGTAAAAATTGAGAAAACAACAATTTATAATACTCTAAAAGTAATAGATGTTTCGTAGCTTACAAAATTTATTTTTAAATTAAAAAAAAATGTTGATCGTTTCTTGTAAAAATAAATGTAGATGTCCTCACGTGGACACACTTTGTTTATAATACAGTTTTTTTAAGTGGGAGTAACACTCCCCTCTTTCTTCTTCCAAGCCTATTTCCATTAATCGGTAGCAGGAAGTAGAAAAATATTAAAAAGAAAAAATTCCTTCAAAGTTGTAGTTCGAAATATTTTTAGGTTGAGAATGATGAGATGAATGAGATGTATTATTATGATAAAATCGTCTTAATCTTAAGAGTTAAGAGTCGTTTCGTTTTACACAATCACATGAGTCATAGTTCTATGGAAATTGGAATGGACACTTCGTTTTTAAAATTAATGGCCCGACAGGTCGAGTAGCGAGGCGAGGCGAGTGTGCGTTAATTAGAATTGCACCGTTTTTTAACTTCCAGTCTATTCTAATGACATACGTCATTTTGCAAATTTAAACAGTTGTAATAAAAAAATATGTACATTTTAGTACTTAAGTAATTATATTTTACTTTAGGGCTTTTTTTTAATTTTATTTTCTATTATATAATTTTTGTTATCTGTTTACGCTAGAAATGCTTAAAATACGTAGATATACGTAGATATACGGGGTTGGCTACTATTGATTTCGCTCACCACAGATTAGGCAGAAACCTAGTTAATGGTGTGTGACGTGCTGCCAAAGTTTTTTTTCCCCGCAGTTTGATAGCGTTCAAAATTTAATAAATACTGTGTGAGGAAGTATTCGTAGATTTTATTCGATTATGACGTGTACGCGACCAAATTTCGATAATGTGTTCCTGCTGACATCGATGATATGATGTTTTATTTAATGCAATATCGATGTTAAAACGATTATCATCGGGAATCCCTATTGTAAGCGCTGTGATTGTACGTATGATCCCAACTCAGGGATATGTTTATTGAAATGGTCACTTCTGTTAGAGGTGGAGGGTAAGCCGCCCCGTTACGTAACGCATCGTTACGGCGCCAGTCTGTCTGGTTTCCCCTTTTATGACGCATAAGCCAGCGGCAGGCCCCTCTTCTCTCACTTTAACCCGCAGCGCTAGCCGTTTATATTTTTTTCCAGTAAACAAAACACAGGGCTGAGTTCCGCCGCTCAACACGCAATGTTCTAAAAATTGGGCGGATAGTGAGGAACGGAGTGTCTCAAGACTAGGCGTTTTTGCATTCTGCTTCTGGCAACGTGAGAAAACGAGTGCAGATGTTTTATTTTAATTACTATTAAATTTCACAAAAGTGAATCTCCGCTTTTCTGGTCTAAACATCTACATATACTTGGTAAAATGGGAAGCCTGAAGTGATGTGTGATGCTGATGTCGCTTCGAAGCGAAGCGAGCGTTTATTGGTGACATATTATTAGACAAGTTGTCTAGTTTTGGTAGGCAGAAGTAAATTTTAGGTATTTTTAGATGTCTTTATTTACCATTTCACCAAGACATTGCAAGAAAAGTATTTTTTTTTCCTTTAAATGTAATAAAAAATAAATATGATGTAATCACATATTTGAGTAATGAGATGTGATGTTCGTATATACATACATATATGTAGAGACAACAATAATATAAAGTCAGCGATCTGAAGTGTTGTAATTATATAGGAAAATAAAATCACATTCTTATTTTGGTTATGTTTAAGAAATCAGATCCTTTTTGCTTTACACGTCTCGTTACTTAAGTACATTTTTATTATAGACATTGATTGCCGCGAGCTTAATTGAGTTGAAATGCAGTTTATATGTATATGTGTGTGTATGTATCTGTATGTATGTGTGTATGTACATGCCATATTTGGTTTTTGGTATCAGAATTAAAGTAGATGCTTGCCGTCAGTTAAATACTTATGTAAATAAGTGTGAGAGAAAGTCAGTCATAATTAAATTAACAAAAAATAATGCCATACTTTAATTATTCTTTGTATTTTTTTATAAATAGTGATTGTGGATTCCTAAGTTGTCTGTCTGTCAAGAACCTGTATCGCAGGAACGAATGGAGATATCGAGTTGTATTTCAAACCATATACTCAGGTCTACGGTCCCTTGATTTCCGGAAAAAAAACGTATTTCTACATTTACTTAAAATAAAGATATGGCCGTTTTTATCGCAAATAAACGCATATTTCGATACTATAAAGGGAATCAAACTAATAGGGTACTTCCGGTTGACCTAGAATTATGAAAATTGGTAGCTAGCATCTTTAGGTAGTACTAGTTTAGGAAAAATATGAAAATTGATATATTTGTGGTTAAATCATAAAAAATAATAGCCTTAAACGGGGGGCAAAATTTCAATTTTTGTACCATCGCGCTTGTCCGGTCCAAACACTACGCTTTTTCTATAAGGTTACGAAAACGAAACAAAACTTTAAAATGCATGTCGTACTATAAACAAATATAGAGTTAAGAAAACTGTTACTGTATGATTTATTTAATGTAATTACCACTAGTGAATCTAAACAAAAAAATAATAAATAACCCTTTTAAAAAGATAAGAGATAGACACAGAAAGTCCAAATTAACAGCGAAATGTAAAAAAATAAAAATATTAGCTAAGTAAATCATTTCAAGGTTAGAGGATGCGTAACCAAAGTCAGTAGGCTCTGTGTGCTCAAATATTAGATCACTGATATGTATGATACGAGATAAGAGACCTGCTGTGATATACTGATAAGACTGACAAGAGATAACACCTTCATGTAGTCCATGTGGATGAACATGCCTTACAAAGATCGTGTAATATTATATTTTAACTTGAATTTTTTAAATATATGTAATTTTGTCTTTCTGTTCCAGGAATCCGGAACAGAAAGGCAGCATAGGGATAGCGCGGAGTGTGGGAGAGTTATGTTACAGCAGTATTTATAGGCTTAATAATATTATTAGATCCACAAATATATATACTATAGGGCCGAAAAATACATTATTGCCTTAAAATTATTAAATTTTATAATAAGGTAATGTACTTATAATTTCTCTAGTATTAGTTATAATAATCAGCTGCAGTCTATATTTTTGAATTTGTGATAACATGTAGAGCAGTACTGTACGACATAGTACTCTTTTTCTCAGCTTCACTCTGTATTTCGTGTGTAGCAGATAGAGAATAAGGTTAAGACATTCCGTTCTCTACTTTCCGTCGAATTCTGAAGGCATTGTGTGTTGAGTGGCGGAACTCAATGCCGCGCTTTGTCTCGACACTACAGCAATTAAATGAAAATGGTTATATTATTATTATTTCATTAGCTTGAATGGGAATCGAATCCACAACACACTGCCCTGTCGCGATAACATACTCGTTTAGACACCTGTGCCGCGGGTGCCCTCTAGAATTTGTACATCAAATCAGCTTCACGTTGTATCCCGCACACAGCAGGGTAGGCAGAGGGAACCTAGTGTTAAAACACTCTGTTCCCCACTTTCTGTCGAATTCTGGAGGCATTGCGTGTTGAGTGACGGAACTCAACGTCGCACTTTTCCTCGACACCAGAGCGAAGAAATGGAAATATAAATTTAAATAAATATTTCATCTCCTCGAGTGGGGATCGAACCCAGAATCAGTCGGTTTTACAGTCACACTTTGAGCCCCTGCGCCACGACTGGCCACAATTTGTACATACTTATAATATACTGAACAAGTGTAATTCTATAAGTGCTTACGCATTGCTATTGCGATAATGCAGCTCACGTTAACGTGAGCTTTCATATAACATACGTTATAGCTCCGGATTCCTGGAACAGAAATACTTAAATGAATTTTAAAATGTATTATTTGTGAACATTAAACACAGTTTAATGTTACTAAAACATCGTAAATCCAATTAGAAATTTTATGTATAAATCGTTCTTTTTTGTTTTCTTCTTTTACGGCGGCGTTGAGTTCTGCCACTCAACACGCAATGCCTCCAGAATTCGGCAGAAAGTGGGGAACGGAGTGTCTTAACACTAAGTTCCCTCTGCCTACCCTGCTTTGTGCGGGATACAGCGTGAAGCTAATTTTAATTCTAATTTTTAATCCTTCTTTTATTTTCGGCGATTTTATACACCTTGTCCACTGGTCCATTTTTGGTAGGCAGAGAAAATAGTATCTTCATTTACTGTTGTGCACCAAGAAATAAAATTTATATTTATATATATGCACAATGAAAGGTATATCCATATTTAATGTCGATAATAAATAACGTCAGCGATCTGAAGTGTTGTAATTATATAGGAAAATAAAATTACAACTTTTTTCGTTATGATTATAAAGCCTAAAAAAAAATTGGCATAATACAAACATATTTGTTATATATTTATTAAATAACATTTTACTATAATTATAAAATTAAGTTCCCATCACTTCCCAGGTTACCTTACGGATTTATAGTATAATAGTAAAAAGGCTGTATAATTCTGACAACTAGTCTAACAATAAAGCTGTCGACAGTCTCACTGCAGGTCGTTGGGGTCAAATGCTAGTTGCTTGTAAGAACAGGGTATAGTGAAAGGCTCACCATATTACAATTTGGGGAAAGTGTCCAACGTGATGAAGCTGCTATGCAAATAATGACAGAAATGATAAAATAGAGGCCAGTCGTGGCGCAGCGGCACGAAGTGTGACTGTAAAACCGACCGGTTGTGGATTCGATCCCCACTCGAGGAGATGAAATATTTACTTAAATTTATATTTCCATTTCTTCGCTCTGGTGTCGAGGTTAAGCGCGGTGGTGAGTTCTGCCACTCAATACGCAATGCCTCCAGAATTTGGCAGGAATGTCATGTCAGAAGTGCTTGTCTTTAATTAACGTTCGTTAGTTCTTAATGATTGATACAAAGAATAAGTCGGTATTTTTTTATTTGTTTACTTTTAAGTTACCAGTTAAAAACTAAAATAAATAAATAAATCAGCTTCACGCTGTATCCCGCACACAGCAGGGTAGGCAGAGGGAACCTAGTGTTAAGACACTACGTTCCCCACTTTCTGCCGAATTCTGGAGGCATTGCGTGTTGAGTGGCAGAACTCAACGCCGCACTTAGCCTCGACACCAGAGTGAAGAAATAGAAATATAAATTTAAGTAAATATTTCATTTCCTCGAGTGGGGATCGAACCCACAACCAGTCGGTTTTTCAGTCACACTTCGTGCCGCTGCGCCACGACTGTCCTCAAGTTAAAAACTATTTTAAATATATAGAGTGAATAACTATATATATTTAAAATAGTTTTTAATACAAAATTGCGGCTAGCAATTTAGGTTTCTTATCTAATTAACAAGAATTGCCATTAGTTAAAACGCTTAACGCTGTGACAGTGTACTTAAATTGTAACATCTGTTACTCGTGTCCTAATTAAAAAGGAAATTAATAAGATTTGTCCATATTATAGTGGGTTGAGGCCAGTCGTGGCGCGGGGGCACAAAGTGTGACTGTAAAATCGGTTGGTTGTGGGTTCGATCCCCACTCGAAGAAATAAAATATTTACTTACATTTATATTTTCGTTTCTTCGCTCTGGTGTCGAGGCTAAGGGCGGCGTTGAGTTCCGCCACTCAACACGCAATGTCTCCAGGACTCAACGGAAAGTGGGGAACAGTGCGTCTTAACACTAGGTTCCCTCTGTCTACCATGCTGTGTGCGGGATACAGCGTGAAGCTTATTATTTATTTATAGTGGGTTCAAATTCCGTTAAAGTCTATGTGTTTGTGACTCTCGTTAATTCAAGTTAGCGATAATTCGAACCTCTCTATAATTTAAAGGTTCCCTAGAAACTCTCTTTATATTTCGAAAGAAATCAATACATTTTTATGCACTCTGTAATTCGAACAAAAATATCATAGCTTCGTGATAAAACGACGCGTTAATTCGAACCAATAGGCATCCAATACTCGACATTTCCACATTACAGAGAGAAAGAGAGAGAAAGATTATTAATTAATTATTCATTCATAAATGATTATTACTCAATAATTCGAACTTTTACTTTTTTCTTTAAAATTTCGAACCATTCGATATTTCGAATACTCGATAAGTCGTCGTATTTTAAGAGTCCTCAAGTTTCGAATTAACGGGAGTCGACTGTACTGTGTGTGTGTTTGTGATGATTGTCGATTCAAATACAGAGAGACTGAGTGTTGCGTATTTACGTATATGCGTAGTATTTTAGAGGTTGTATTGTATGGTTTGATTGAAGAAATTAAAATATAATATTTTTAAACATTTTTAAAGTGTTATCCCACACTTAGGAAAGAAAAATACTTATTTAGAAAACCGACCAGGTCGGTTTCCAGGAGACGCGGGTTCGAGTCCCGCTACGTTCAAATTTTTATACGTTTTCTAAATAAGTATTAAAATATAATAGTTATTTCTAAAGTGGAACATTTATGTATTACTCTATGTATTTAGAAAAAAAATGTTTGACTAAGTAGGTACAATGGCGTCGACAGCCACCATTCTCAACATTTTTAACGTCGTCTATCTAAGAATACTTGGGATGTTAAAAGGGATCTAACGATATCTGAATTAAGTAAACGTGTTCAGCGGTTCTGGAGATATTAGAAAATTTATAAGGATAAGATAATAAAGAATATTAGATACATACATATATACAAGTGGTTCCCTCTGACTACCCTGATGTGTGTGGGCTATAGTGTGAAGTTGATTTCATTTATTTTTGATTTTTAATTTTATCACAAACACGTTATAAAGTAACTATTCAAATATTTAATTAAAACATATTTCTTTACGCTCATATTGACTTTACCACACCGGAACAAACTCTACAATAATATAAACGTTGAACACAATTCACATGTCTTTTTGTTTGTTTAAAATTGGAGTAATTATAATGTAAGAGGGCTAAGCTAATACAGTTGTGGGCGTCGGGTAACGTATGTTGGAATTTATTATATACTAAGTTGTCTTATTTCTTAGTAATATTTTGCAGTATGTATTTAATAAAAAAACAACCATTTTTATTGTAGTTTTTTTTTTATTTTTTATTTTTTAGTGTTTGTAACAGATAAATTAGTAAAAACAGTAGGATTTTTGTAGCTCATGTAGGTTACCAGAGGTCAGTCGTGGCGCAGGGACACAATGTGTGACTAAAACCGATTGGTTGTGGGTTCAATCCCCACTTGAGAGATGAAATATTTATTTAAATTTATATTTCCATTTCTGCGCTCTGGTGTCGAGGCAAGCGCGGCGTGGAGTTCTGCAGAAAGTGGGGAACGGAGTGTCTTAACATTATGTTCCCTCTGCCTACCCTGCTGAGTGCGAGATACAGCGTGAAGCTGTTTTTTTTTATGTAAGTTACGTTGTTATTTTTATTGAATAGAAATTATTGTAAAGGGCAATGGGTAGTCTTTCTAAAGGTGATAACAAATATATAAACAGGCAGCCTATGACCCGTTTGTTAGTGGCACAAATGCAAAAGCCATACAGAAAATATTTAAAAAATTACACCGCCTTAGTAACAAAAACGCTCATAAAAAAGAAAACTACCAAGCCAAACTAAAAAAAATATAAGAGACCAAACGACAAGTAGCTCCCATCGAATAAAAAAAGAATAACGTAATTGGATAAACACTCTTTAAGCAATCAGGTTATATATATACAAACTAAAAAGTATCGTGTAAATTACATCGTCCAAATTGACAAAAATGCTTCTAAAAAAAGTACCGAGCGAAACTGAATAAAATTTTGTATGGGACCAAATGGCAATGATATTGCATCAAACAAAAAAGTATCATGTCAATCTGTTCAGAAATCTCGACGTAATCGTTGTACATACAAAAAATATTGCAACCGAATTGGGAACCTCCATATTTTTGAAATCAGTTAACAAATTGTTACAATATGATCACACAGATTAATTGCATTATTAATATTATTATAAATCAAATCAGCTTCACGTTTTTTATTTATCCCGCACTCAGCAGGGTAGGCAGAGGGAACCTGGTGTTAAGACACTCCGTTACCTACTTTCCGCCGCTTTCCATCAACACCAGAGTGAAGATATGAAAATATAAATGTAAATAAATATTTCGTTTCCTCGAATGGGGATCGAACCCACAACCAGTCGATTTTACAGTCACATTTTATGCCCCTACGCCACGACTGGCCTTATATATTAAAATTAAATTAAATCAGCTTTACGTTGTATCCAGCACACAGCATGGCAGGCAGAGGCAACCTTGTGCTAAGCCCCTCCGTTCATCACTTTCCGCCGAATTTTTCGAGGCATTGCGTGTTGAGTAGCGGAACTAAACGCCGAGATATTGCCTTGGTGCCAGCGCGTAAAAATGAATAATTAATAAATAATAATTGATTCCCTCGAGTGACGATCGAACACGCGCATGTCGCGATACAGTCATACTTTTGTGCCCCTGGGCCACCACGGCCTCCATACTATATTTATATCCTATCCTATTATATCTTGTAATATATTATTTATTCGGATTTCAAGATTTTTCGGACATCTCATCACCAAGAATTAGTATTATTATTCTTCACTATGAAATAGATTTCTTATAACAAACTTAAGTTCATTTTACACATGTCTAACACAGCATAAAATATCTGAATAATATTAAACATTTATAACTACGACAATTGTTATTTGTGGTATTTATGTATTTCTTGGAATAGTCAATAAAATATAGTTAGGTCGTATAATTATAGGTTAGTTAGTGCGCATACAGATCTGTTCCTGATTAATATTTATAATCGAGAGGTGAGACTTGGTCGAGCGGCGCCCGCGCAGATTTATGTGCACGCCGCCACCACGTTGTGAGTGATACAAATGCTGAATTTGTCGAAACTTTATTAAATGGTAATTTAATGCAGGGTACCCAATACTTTCAATAGATCACTGGCCTAGTTATTAGATATTCTGATTTCACTTGGCGTGTTTAGTGGTCAGTATTGAGTTATTACAAAATATAGGTACATAATGTGATATTTTTTTAGGTTCACGCTGTATCACGCACGTAGCAGGGTACGCAGAGAGAACCTGGGAATCTATCGCTTTGGAATATATCTATTTGTTTCCAGTAAGACTATTCCATTCCCCATTTTCCGCCGGATTCTGGAGGAATTAATGTTGAGTGGCGGAACTCAATGCCGTTTTGCCTCGACACCCGACGCTTTGAATAGGAATCGAACCCACGATCTGTCGCCTTTACATTCACACGCTTATGATACTGCGCCACGCCTCATTCTATAGTATTTTAAAAATAAATCGCATACTCTATCCGCTCTTGCACGGCTTTGGAATTTTTATTGAATGCAGTTTAGATATACATATGCAAATATATGTCAAGATAAAAGAGAGTAAGACTGCAAACTTTATTATTGTAGTCCAAATATGTTGTTGTTCATAATAAAATACAATATCCTAAAAGATCTGAACCTTATGTATGACATCACGCAATCCCATAAGAGAGCAGCTTTACCAAAAAATGACAAAATTTGATAAGATTTTAACGTAAAAAGTTATATTTTTTTCAAAAGAAATTTGAGTGGGGGGAGGTCGTATGACTGTCAACATGATGGTTGTGGTGTCGATTCTCACAAGAGGGAAATGAATTCTTCTGATTTTTTTACTGTGTGAGTTCTGCTATTCATTCTGCAATGTGTCAAAAATTAAGCGAAAAGTGGGTAATCTTCCATTCTCCATTTTTGTAGTCTTTTCTCTGCCTATCCTACTATACACACAGGAAACATCGTGAAGTTAAGAAAGAAAAAACGTAGGTAGAATATTTATGTTAAGAATATGTATTTATACAGCGACATACACATGTAAACATACATTTTAATATAAAACTTTGAATGTTTATAATCAGAAGCTTAATAATGTTATACCGATAACCTCTTCTAGAGGCTATTGCTCATATTATCGTCGGGTCACGCTTGACCCAATTTTATGAATTGTTTTGTGTTTATCTAATTATCAAGTTCATTAGTGGAAATATGAAAAATGTTTTGTTGTGAGGCATAAATCTGTGACTGTGAACACGACTGGTTGTGGGTTCGATCCCATTCGAGATAATGAAATATTGAGTTAAATTTATATTTTCATTTCTTGGCGCTGGACACCAGCGCAAAGCACGGAGTTGAGTTCCGCCTCTTAACACGCAGTGCCTTCGGAATTCGGCGGAAATTACTATCTGCCTTAATAAAATCAATTAATTCTCTTGTATTATGTTGATATCTTATTTCTCTTCTAATATACAGAAAAAAGAATCTTTGAGGCCGTCGCGTCGTGACACAGTTGTCCAAGTATGTGACTGTAAACGCAACGGTAGTGGGTTCGATTACCACTCGGGGAAATGAATGTCTTCATGATAGGTTCCCTCTGCCTACTCTATTATATACGGAAATAAGCATAAAGCTGAAAAAAATAGATTCTTTCTTTTCCTGTATGAAATTCAATGGATGTATTATATAAACAGAAAAATTTAAACTGCATTCATATACATTAATATTTATATACTTGTTATATAATTTATCAACTCACTTGAATCTCGGTGTGTAATGCAATAATTCTGAGAGAACACCTGGTTGCTGAGTTGATGGTGTCTTATTTTGCATTTTTGAAGATATAATATATGTTTATTGTTTTGAAATAGACATTTTATACCTACATCATTATTTTAAACGTAAATTACATGTCTCATATGAAACACCAATGCAAAACAACCAAAAATATTTTTTTCCTTAGATATAACTGAAAAAATAAATTTGCTTCACGCTGTATCCCGCACACAGCAGGGTAGGCAGAGGGAACCTAGTGTTAAGACACTCCGTTTCCTACTTTCGGCCGAATTCTGGAGGCATTGTGTGTTGAGTGGCGGGACTAAATATATATTTCATTTCCTCGAGTGGGAATCGAATCCACAACCAGCCGATTTTACAGTCTCACTTTGGGCCCCTGCGCCTCGACTGGCCTCAAATATAACTGGTTATAAAAGTTTGATATGCGTAATGCGTAAACCTCATAGGAAGTGTATGTAGATTTTATATTTTAAGTATAATAAATTAAAAATATATAACGCTTACTATGGCATGACAACTTGAAATTAACGTAGAATAGTCGTTTATATATTTATTTTTTTCTCTATTCTTTTCTCTCTCATATTCGACCAAATTCATATTTAAAATAAATAATAATTTTGCTGTTTACTTTGTTAGATAGAACAGATCCAAGGTTAAGATCACTGATCATTGTCTACAGTATAAGTATCATTGAGGCTTATAGTGGTACAGGGGCGACTGTAAGCGCGACAGGTGTGTGTTCGATCCCCACTTGAATTTGAAAATATTCAATATTTAATTTCCTGGCCACGGTAACGGTAACAAGGCAAAGCGCGGCGTTGAGATTCGCCATTCATCATGCAATGCTTCCAATTTTCGGCGGTAAGTGTGGAAAGGAAATATCTTAACAGGAACCGAGTTTCTACCCTGCTATGTGCGGGATACAGCGTGAAGATATACATACATACATACATATCTATGATTCGTATAATATAATGAAGACATCTTATTTAACTGGTTAGCTCAAAAGCTGTAAACAAAAGATAGGTTCATTTCCACATTGCTTGCACAGGTGTGTATCTGTTACTGCTGGTCTTATAGAAATGTCACTAGGAATTTAATACTATGGATTCCTTCCAATACCGCTATGTTATAAAATGTTATAATTGATGTGTTTTTCTATTCACGTTATTTATATGAAACAAGAAATGTAATGTAATATCTTTATTATTATTAGATACTATAAGCTTTAATAGTAGTGTTATCTCTATATATAATAAGACAGTAAAAATATTTTGTCTGTACATTTAATAATTTTGACTAAAATGGATAGAGTGTCCCTCTATCCATTTCAGTCAAAAAGAAAATAGAATAGAAAAATAATATTTTAAAAGAAAGCAAAAATATTTTTTTGAATTTCTTGTCTGTCTGTCGATATGTATGTCCACACTTTTCTCTGAAAGTACTGAACCGATTTACTTAAAAGTTTCACCAATTGCTTTGTTTTAACTCAACTTAACTACTAAAGTTTGGTTCATCAAAATAGGTTCATTAAAAAAAAGTTATCGTCGTTTGAGTGAACTCAAGGCATTAGTTTGCCTGCGAATGTTATATAGCAATCGCACTGGTAAGATTCCTGGCAAAAGAATGACATTCGAAACGTCTTGGTTATATGACTGTTGATAAAAATATATATTTTTGAAGCACTATTATACAATATTTTATACAATAAAGTAAACAAAATTGAATTGTTAGT
>JAAIXJ010000249.1:335584-399227 GCA_013403705.1 Heliconius hermathena
ATTAAATAGAGACAGGTTTTAGAATTATGATGAGACGTATATTATAAAGGTAAAAAGAACATAAAGTTACAAAAATATATACGTGTAATACATAATTAGCTTTATGTATATTTTATAAATATCAAATATCAACAATGGTCGTATTTTTTTATTTAAAACAATCAAAAAATTTTTGACGATAATGTCGTAAAAAAATCATATTAGAAGTCATTATAGTTGTCAATCAATTCTGCTTATTAAATCAATAATCATGTATTTTAAGCGGGCGAAGCCGTGGGCGAGCCGCTAGTTGAAAATAAATCAATTTCTACAAATGAGAATAGAACTCACGAAGCCTTTATAATCATTTGTTGTGCCACTGCGCCACTGGCCTCACTATTAAAGTATTACTTAAAGCACACCAAGAAAATAACTGTAGAGAAAATAATATGACTCAACCTTATTAGGAACTTTTTTATTTTCTTTTCCTTAACAAGATCGTGTTTGTTTTTTTCTTAAAAGATGATATCCATAATACGGGTCCCACTTGGTTAAGTTTTTTAACTAATTCTACGGATAAGAGGCCAGTTGTGGCGTAAGGGGCACAATCATGCGATTGTAAACGCGACACGTAGTGGGTTCGATTACCAGTCGAGGAAATAAAATATTGAATATTTTTTTGTTCGCTCTGATATCGAGGCAAAAAGCGGCGTTGAGTTTCCAGAATTCGCAGAAAGTAACGAGCGGGGACTGAGCGTTTTAACACTAGGTCCCCAGGTTTCCTCTGCCTACCCGAGGAAATAAAAATAATGAGATTGGACATGGAGAACCCACAACCATTGCGCTAAAAACGACACTCCATTCCGCCAACACAGCTTCAAGGTCACATATGAAATAACACAAAATATTAATATAGATTTTAAGATTTAAATAAAAGAAATAACCAATTTATAACTACTGTCTATTTCAAATCAATAACAGTTGATTAATATATAAAGACAATAAATTATTTAAAATTAGTTTGGTAAAATGTAAACCTAGAACATGGGCAAACGGGGAATGTGGTGTCTTAACAATAGGTTCCCTCTACCATTACATTTACATACTACCACTACGCTACACCGCCGTATAAAAAGAATGGGCAAAAACTAGAAGATGGACATTTTATGTTAGCGTAAAAGTTTTAAAGTAAAACTTATAATAAAGCAATTCGTTAGATTTCTCTAAGTCTACAAAAGCAGTTGTTTGTAGTTTAGGTGACCTTTAAACTAAACATTTTAAATATTTTTATGGGTATGGCCATGTGTCCACGTTGGGTTAAGTTATGTAATCTCAAACCATTCTTGTGTTTATAATTTTTTAAATTTATTATTATTAAAAGAAACACGATCAATATTAAAGCTATAACGTGTAAAACTGTATCCATTGGAGAAATTACAATAAACTTCCTCATCTTTTTCACAGAATCCATTCAATGTATAAGTAACGAAAGCTTGTTTTCTTTTCTAAGTATTAAATAGTTGGTGTTGGAGGTAAGCGGTCGGTGGCCGCAAGGACGTTGGTGCGCGGGCGGCGGCTGCGTGTGTGTGTGCCCCGGTGTCGCTGTCGTACGGGAGTTGGTAACTGACGTTGTGATTTAATGTTGCCAGGTTTTATACTTGTTGCATTGTTTTGGGGAATTTGTATTTGTTATGTTACTTAAGTAAGTAATGGTTAAAATTATATTATTAATATATTTTCGGCGCGAAAGTTGCAATGGTTTGTTTGCGCTGATATTTTTTTTTATGGAATTGTGGACGAAAATTTATCGATATATAAATAATTACAAATTATTTACACTACATAAAAATATGTTATTGTAAAGTTTTATTTTATAAAAAATATTATTACGTTTAAAAAAATGTTCATGTTTATTTTTTATCAAATATTTTATCAGGCCCATTGAAGCAGAATCTGGTAACATTATCTAGATCGGGCAAGAAGGCCCCGCGCCCGCATACTCATTCACGCACACTGTTGCGTTCGTTGAACGTTGTGTTGTGGCGCGCTCCGCAACTTTTATTGTTTTTTTTTTCTCAACTTCTTAGCAAGCCAACCACTTGTTCGGTCGTCTTTTACCTGCGGGTGCTTAAAATAGTTAACTTTAACACAATTTAAGTTAAACATAAACTTAGTTTTAGTGCTTACATAAGTTTTTAGTTATAAAACGGGAAGTGAAATCTACATCTGGAGGCTGTTGCCAGTGTCAACAAACAAACAGTGCACGGGACGGGTTAGGTATGAAACAAAAAAGTATTGTGATGAATTATACAATGGTCTAAACTGGATATCCAGGACTAGAATGGGCTTCGTTCATCGCCATTGGATCGTAAATATCGTTGCGAGAGTTGCCGCTTCACCCACATAGCTTTTATGGTAAGTAAAAAGTTTCATGTTTTGTTTCGTAACAATCAGCTTTTTCGCAAGTTGTCGAGTCTTTTTTTTATTATATTTTCAACATAATATGTATAAGCATTTTGTATAATGTATTTTATTACGATATTGGTATATTGGGAGGCAGGTTGCAGTTCGCAATACTACGTTAGGCTGTACGACTTGTGGCCCACGCATATACATAAATAGTTTTCTATGAAAGTTGTTTTATTTTTTTGTTTTAATTATTGTTTGCTTTATATTTAACCTGCTTAGAAGATACGTGATTTTATACTATTTATTTCATAAACGTGAGTTTTTTGTTCATTTTTATAATAAAATAAGAAATTTCACTTAACCAATCTTTTTATAATATGATCTTTTTATATAGGAAATATAAAAAAATTGCCCTTCAGAATATTATATTGTAAAAATATGCGTTAATAAATATTTGAAATAAAAAAAAAATATATATATTTGGCTATAGATTTTATCAATTAAAAAATATTTTAATTGCTTTACTTCCTGATTTATAAGATAAAAAAATGCATAATGCAAAATTTCAGTTTTACTATAACTAGATATTTCATATTTATTTTATTGGTACCTCAATGTCATTTAGTATTATGACAAAATAATATCAACATTATAATACCCAAGTAAAAGAATTACAAATTACAATTTTTCAAAGCTAAACAAACATCATAAAAGCTGAACAAACAAAACAAAATTCAAAGAAAAGCTCACTATTGTAACGTCTTCATTTGAACAATACAATGGCACAGTGAGATTACGAACATTTCTCAAGTAGACAGTTCAAATACATGCAAATTGCTTGCAATGAATACAATAAGAGTCATTACAGGCCGTGCTGCAATTTAGAAGAGGCCAAAGTAATGATTGGTACGATTGTACTTGAAAGTCGTGTTTCATTTCTATTATTTACTATATTTTGACTGTATGATGTAATTATTATTAAAATTAAATCTGGAATAATATGTTAGATTTAATTTTGATAGTATTGAGGCTGTTGCGGCACAGTGGAACACCATTTAATTGTAAAATATTATGGTTGTGGATACATATTTCCATCACATCAAGTGAATTAATTACTTTTAATTTTTTGCTTTGGTAATAAGGCAAACTGACAAATTCCCAATGCCAGCTTGAAGCTAGATGTGATATTATATAATTTTTTGGAATTTAGTACTACTGTTATTCAATTTAAAAATAGTAGTCAGGAATAATAATAAAAAAACATATTTTATTTAATTTAGCTTATTATAAAATAATAACTAAGTATTTATATTATATCCTTTTATATAGTTTGTAGGTTTGTAGGTGTTTTGCTTTGTTGCAATACCATATCAAAATTAAATATACATATAAATAATTATCACTTCCTGTTGATATCTTAGTAATCATATCAAAATTTTGCAACAATGTCAGCTTTAGAACGCAATTTCGAAGCCGCATATTTCAATGTCATGTGGTTTTTTTATACATAATTTGTGTTTGTGATAAATATTTATTATTCTAAAAAAAATTAATTCAATATTTAAAAAAGAAAAAATTGGCTTCACGTTGTATCCCGCACATAGCAGGGTAGGCAGAGGGAACATAGTGATAAGAGCGTTCCTCACTTTCTGCCGAGCTCTGGAGGCATTGCGTGTTGAGTGGCAGAACTCAACGCCGCAATTAATTCAATATTAAATTTTTAATAATTTAATGTGTTGAAACAGTGTTATTTATTTTCATTTCCCTGCTTTGTTTCGGCGTTGAATTCCGCCAATGAATATGGAATTAAGACAGAAAGTAAGAAATTGAAAAAAATGTGTACATTTTAATTTACAATATTTACAAAATTTAATAGTCATAAAGTGAAATAAAACTTAAATGCAGTAAAACCAGAAAATAGTTAAGTTCATAGTTTATTTTCGCGGGGTTGTCTCAACCTAAAGCATGACATGAAAGCTACACGCTTTTATTATAAACCTATTGTTTGTTGTTGACGAGTTGAATATATTTAAGGATAGATCACGATTTTTTAATTTTTTTTTATGATGATATGTGGAAGGAAAATAAAAAATATTTTAACTATTATAAGTCTTAATAAATTAGTTAACTTCTTAATTTGTTATGCTTAAGGTCAGTTTAGTTGCAAGATTTTATGAATATTTTAAATTCGTATTTTGTTTTTTATTTTAATTATCATATAGATAATTAAAATAAAAAATAGCACTTTTGTTTTTAAAAATGTTATCAAAATAAAACAATTTAAAAAAGTTTAAAAAAATAGGTTTAATTAAAAATACACGTATGTGCGTTTATAATATGTACCTACAGATTTTTACGTAACGAATAAAGATAAACAGTTTTTTACCATTTATGATAAGGCACCATTTAATATAATTGGACATTTCCTTTGCCGAAAAATTGACATGAGTTAACTTTAAAAACCAATAAACAATATGTAAACGAACAGACCTACCAACCTTAAATATTCCTATTTCGTTAAATATACCTTTTCATAAATCCAAAACTACGATATATTATTCAAACGTACAACTAAATACCTGGCAAAGCTTAAAGTGGAAATTTATCAAAGTCATGCTCACTCCTGGCCATCCCACCCATGTTGCAAGTATCAACAAATAGGCTGGCCTGAGTGTTAGGTTTCTTGCAATAAATAATCTCTAAGTCCAGTTCCAATGAACCCCACCTTGAACCAAGATACCGGTTTTACTAAGCGTCTGACCTCCGCAACCCTATCACTTATGGTATACACTCCATATAGAGACGGCTACTATAAAAACATACTAAACATACTAAAACATACTAAATTCTTGTTTGGCATATACCACAAAATATACGCGAAGAAAATAAATAAATAAAAATTGGTTGGCACAAGGTTATGTTTGTAACGCGACGGTTGTGAGTTCGATCCCCACTCGAGGAAATGAATTATTAAAAAAAAAATTAAATTAAATTAGCTTCACGCTGTATCCCGCACACAGCAGGGTAGGCAGAGGGAACCTAATGTTAAGACACTCCGTTCCCCACTTTCTGCCGAATTCTGGAGGCATTGCGTGTTGAGGGGCAGAACTCAACGCCGCGCTTAACCTCGACACCAGAGCGAAGAAATGGAAATATAAATTTAAGTAAATACTTCATCTCCTCGAGTGGGGATCGAACCCACAACCAGTCGGTTTTGCAGTCACACCTCGTGCCGCTGCGCCATGACCGGCCTCCGGCATGAATTATTACTTGTTAATATTTTCATTCGATCGCTCTAGTAGCAAAAACCCGGCGTTGAGTTCTGTCACTCACACGCAATGCCTCGAAAAATTCAGCTGAAAGTGAGAAACGAGTCATATCTTAACACTTTTCACTCTGCCTACCCTGCTGTGTGCGGGATACAGCGTGAAGCTGATATTATATAAAGAAACTGGATTATTAATTAATTTTCAACAAAACCTTAGTACCGTACCAGTAACTATAAATATCTTTATGACAAACACGATATCCAACGATTAAGCACTACTGGCGTTTAGCCTTTAGATATTTACGAAATACTGCTTTCGCCTTATCTGCATACAATAACTTTGTTTACAAATATCTTGTACTCTCATTATAAATACGACAGTTTGTTTGTGGTTGTTATTTTACATCGGTTATTATATTTCTGTGGATTATTTTAATACTGCATAGGGGAATAAATCATTTAATAAAATCAAATTAAATGAGCTTCACGCTGTATTCTGTATACAGCAGACAGAGGGAACCCAGTGTTAAGACACTCCGTTCTCCACTATCCGCTGAGTTCTGGAGGCATTGCGTGTTGAGTGGCGGAACTCAACGCCGCGCTTTTCCTCGATACCAGAGCAAAGAAATGAAATGTAAATGTAAATAAATATTTCATTTCCTCGAGTGGGGAACGAACCAATCGATTTACAGTCACATTTTGTGCCCCTGCGCACTACTAGCCTCAATAATTTAATAATATACTAAATTATATTTTATTTTCATATAATTTATTTTGTTACTTCTACAATTTCTGCTATCTAATAAAATAATTATATATAGTTATAAAATATTTTATTAACTAAGCAAAATAATAATCAACAAAAAAAAAATACGATATCCAAAAAGACAGCTTGTATCAATTTTATAGTAGTTTAGATCGAAAAAAATAGATTTTATCACGGCTCAGGCGTCGACTGTACCATAAAGGTACTTTTTATTACTCGCCTTATAAACTTTGATTGCGTCCGTGATCTTAACCAGACCATCTTTGATCGTGGCGTTCATCTTCTTTGTGTCCTGAAACAGTGGCTCTCTATAACTGACTTCTCTTGTGAGAGGTTATTGTTCGTAGTATGGCTGTTCAATGCCAATAGTTGTTTCAGCGATACATTTGGTTGACCGACATGATATCAGGCACGTAGCGTGCCATTGTACTGTCGCGGCGAAAACTGTTTAGCTCCTTTCTCTATTATTTGCGAAGTATTTTTGTTTAGTTTACTCTGTGAGTGGTGGTAGAATGCTTTGTGTTTGTCACGTTTGCAATTTCTACTAAACAAATTGTTTGGATTTAGAAGTATTATTTAGTTAGTACACAGTATACCGTAAGCTGCCGGGTACTTGTTAGATCTATATATAAATATACGATTTTTTTAATGTTTTCTTTCTTGTATTGCATTCGTAATTGTGATTAGTTACGGAAATTATGTAATATATTAAGTTTCATATCGTCGGATTAGAGTGTAAACCGGCTAATAACCTATTAAGCAAATTTTCTAGAAAGATAAAACAAAAAATAAAAAAAAGAGTATGTTATATGCATTCTCAGATAGTGTTTTCAATTTTGAAAATTGATGTGTTATTTCTACTAGATATATGAAATAAAATAAAGATCAATTTTTGTATTTTTTACACTTTCGAATTTGTTATTTGTTTATAAGCATATGTAATTTGAGAACAAAAAACGGACACTATAAGGCGACAATATTATAAATTAAAACCGATGCGGTGCAAATGTCTCTAAAATTCCGAAAAACTGAATAATATAGACCAAGAATGAAATATAAGAATTCACTTGGATTCTAATTTAAAATAATCTTTGTAAATAGTATGTTGAAAATATACAAAATTGTTTTAATTGCATACTTTGTAATGAGAACAAACATATTGTAGGTAGATGTGAAAAAAAAAATTATTTTTAAAATCGTTAAAGGTCTTGCTATTAGTTACTAAAAGACACGTTTACGGAAACAACAAAATAGATATCTTCTATGATTTATTAATAAATTTATTTGTTTTACGTGTAAAAAGAACCAACGGTACGATTAAAATATTTTAAAAAGCAACTGACCGTTTTCTAAATAGAAACAAATAGTATTCAATTTGCTTCATCTTCTTTTGGTATGTATTTTTTTTAATTTTATTATAAGTCAGTGTTTAATTAATACAATATAATTTATTTATATACAAATGAAGTAGAACAAAGTGATATTTTATTATGTTTTCTAAGCATGAGCTTGAGCGAACTTGAGGCCAGTCGTGGCGCAGCGGCACAAAGTGTTACTGTAAACGCGACTGGTTGTGGGTTCGACCCCATTCTAGGGAATGAAATATTGATTTATAGTTAAATTTCTTCCGTTTGTTGATTTCCGCCATTCAACACGCAATGCCTCCAGAATTAAGCGGAAATTGGGGAACGGAGTGTTATGACACTAGGTTTCCTCTGCCTACCCTGCTGTGTGCGGAATATAGCATGAAGCTGATTTATTTGATTCTAAGCATATCGTTCCAAATGTGTTAGACTCTTGAAAATAAAATGTTTTTTACTCGACAGTCTTGAAAATAAAATGTTTTTTACTCGACAGTATTGCACAATAAGGTATGAGGACCTTATCAGTTTATCAGTTAAGAAGTTTTACTACTATTTATGAGTAAACATCGTTTGTTATCAATGCGGGTCAATCGGCTTGATTGCGCTTATCATTGTTAAATACTTCAAAATTACCTATAAATGTATTATTTATATAACTAATAATATATTTATAAAAAGTTACTTAAAATTGATAATGTGAATTTATTTCATATTTGAATTTTTGACGATTCTGTACTTAATAAAGTATATTCATTATAAGAAACCTCCCATTTGAGGCTTTGACTTTAATGCAACAGTTGTGAGTTCGATTTCCATTCGGGGAAATTGGTTAATGTCACATTTTCGCTTTGGTAATGAGATAAAGTGCTGCGGTGGTGTCCGCTACGCACAACATAACTTTTATTATAAAACATATATAATTTTTAAATATTTTTAATAATGTATGTTATTAACAGCTCTTATTTTTAAATATTTTCAATAATACATATAAATGGTTTACAACGCCATCTTCGCTTTATTTAATTAAATTAAGGTAAATCCCTAAATCAATGACGTTTGACAAAATAAAAAGTGTGTATATTTAATTTATATATTCAGAAGGTTCACATTTTATTAAAAACAAACATCTAAAGTACGCTCTTAATTAATGGCTTCCACTCTATCCCATAGAAATACCTTAAGTCCAGTAAAGAGCTAAGTAGCCAGATATTTCTAAATGATTAGCTAACATTTTCCTAGGCGACAATGACATTGCTGGCTTGACCTAGGGCTACCACTTAACGATATATTTTATTTTGTTTACTTTACTGTCTGAGGCCAGCTGTGGCGCAGGGGAACTAAGTGTGACTATAAACGGGAAAGGTTGTGAGTTCGATTGCCACTCGAGGAAATATAATATTTTATATTTTTATTTCTTCGTCCTTGTGTCGACGCAAACAGGCGTTGAATTTCGTTACAAAAAAAAAATTAAACATTATTCCACGTATTTCTTCAAAAAGCGCGTCTATCTCCACCTTAAAGGCCGGCAACGCACTTGTAGCTCCTCTGGTGTCGCACGGAGTCGTGGGCGGCGGTAATCACTTACCATCAGGTGACCCGCACGCTCGTTTGCCTTGTCCTTTTCCATAAAAAAAAATTACTACATTTTTCCGCTGCACTATGTGACAACCCTTATCTAATAGAAGCCCGTTTACAAATACCGCTCGTTCCTAAGGTTTTTAAACGCCAATTAGGTTAAAAACTACTATCTCAGTAAACACTCGACCGTCGTAACATGGGTAAATAATCTTGGGCAATCAGCCCACGAGTGCTATGGAAATAGATCACGTTCGTTATCTTTAATCGGTAATATCAATAAATTTGCTTCTGAACCTGCCACACCTGTAGCTACTTGACTGGATATGAATTGTATGAAAAAAAAAGTTAACCGGTCAAGTGCGAGCCGCACACGAAGGGTTAAGTGATATTATGTATAAACGGCAAAAAACGTTTTTTTTTTGGGATCTCCTTAAATATTTATTCTGTTCTTTTTTATAAATATTTATCTATATATATAAAAGGACATGTACCTGACTGAGGTAAGACGCACGCACAGCCGTAACCGCTTTGCGTAGAAACATGAAATTTGGACAGATGTTTATTTTCATAATTTGGACATCCACTAAGAAGGGATTTTGAAAAATTTTAACCCTAAAGGGATGAAATAGGGGTTGAAAGTTTGTATGGATTTTTTTTAAATCGGCACCGATTTTTATAAAATTTGAAATTCAGACTCTTAAAAATATTTCATTGAACACGTGTTTCATGGTTTTTTAGAATTCACCTCTAAGGGTTCAAATAAGGGGTTGAAAGTTTATATGGAAAAATCTTTAAATCGCCACTGGTTTTTATAAAAAATTTAATTCAGACTGTTAAAAATATATTATTGACCACATGTTTCGTGGTTTTATTAGAATTCCCCCCGAAGGGTGCAAATAAGCGGGCGAAGCCGCGCGCGCCCACTAGTATAATATATTTTTATAGCAGCAACAGAAATACATCATTTGTAAAAATTTCAGTTGTTAATAATTTCTGAGATATACACAGCCTGATAACAGACAGACAGTCAGACAGATAGACGAATCTTAGTAATAGGGTTTTTCCATTTGGGTACGGAACCCTAATAATTAATGCGAAAACTGCTTAATGCGAAAACTAGTCTAGATATTTACAAGAACTTACAAGCATCACTTTTACACTCAGAAGTTGTTCTATTGTGCCACGGCGGCCTTTTTGTTTTTGCACTTTAAATTAAAAAGCTAGCAGGTCGCTATGCTAGCCATTCATACTAAAAAAAATATCATATTAAACCCAGAAGAAAATCGATTTTTACATTGAAATATAAAAACATATATATTTTAAATATTTATTTAAGAAACATGTGGACTCTGAAACATAAAATAATATATATTTTTAAATTAGGTATTACAAAGTAGGCCCATATGGTGCTAATGACGCGGATGGGCTTTTGACTCAAAGATTATAAAATTATTTTCGATCAACTGTACGAATATTACGTACAATTTTATTAACATGTTTAGATTTCGTTTTTTTATTGTTTATTTTATGTTCTTGTTTTCATTTTGTTTTTGTTGTTTCTGTTCGTCGCAAAGTACCTAACTTTCATACACAAACGGTCGCTACTGGGTAAAAAATACCACAATATTCATAGATTCATATGTTAAACACCTGGATATTAAAATGATTGTTTATATTATGTTCTATTTGTTTGTACCTTAATCTATAAATAAATTGTAAAATTCATAATAAATATAATATTTATTCTTGATATTTTTAAAAACCTTACAATCAGTATCATTTTTGCTATGGAAACATGCAAGCTGAGATTAGATAATATAATAAGACACTATACTGCTCACTATCACCTACTGAAAAAGAAAAACGTATATAATAAAAAAAATGTAGTAAATGAAGATCAAAAACCATTAAAAAATAACTATCGGGGTGTATCGTATATTGGTGTTACGACTTAATTATCCGTTAATTTAACAACAACTGCTACAATTAGGTTTTGTATGTTTTCGGCATATTTTCTTATAACATATTTTACAACCTGGGTTTGTTTTCAAATTCTTCAGCTTGAGACATGTATGGATTTGAACGGAACCTTGAAAAACTGTGCATATTGTCTTTGTATAAAGCTCTAAGTAAATGTTATTTTAATCTTTATAAAATACGGCAAGCAAACAATGTACAATGTAGATGTAAAGGGATAACTAAGCATGTGGCCAATTTTTTTAACTTGTCCCTCCTTGGGCCAATCAAACCTCCCGAGTCTTCCTTATTGTCTTTGAAAATAACGCAGGCATTGATATCTCCAGCCTTGAGAAGATTAAAAATATATCCTCATCTAAATAGTCTTTTCCCAATTACACTCGTAATGTTATTATACCACCTCCTTATCTTCAAAATACAGAGGAATGTTAGGAATATTATTGGAATCCGCTTTCTGCTCAGCATCACTGTCGTGGATACTGTGCTGTTCGTGATTCTCAGTTTCTGATATAATTTCATTGTGACTATCAAAAATGTTGCAAAATCTATTCTATAGTGTTAACTAATATTGAAAAATTCATGGTATTTAAGTGCTAAAACAAAAAATACATTTTATATTATATATTAAAAAAGTCGTTACATAAACGGTCGCTAACGGGTAATTTTCACCCATTCTTACTTTACATGTTCACTGCGTCCAAGGGCATGGTGTCAACTGCCAACCACGTGAGGAGCACGTCTCTTAGTTCCTTGCAGAAAGGCACCTAAAGTGGCAAGTCTCTAAGTTATGTAAAAAAAAGTTTTTGTTACGTCTGTGGTATTTTTTACCCAGTAGCGACGAACGCCGGGTTAAAAAATATTAACTTGCTAGCTTTAGTTCATTAGACATTACATGTTTTATGTTAAACATGCTCCAAGTTGTGAGGCCGTCGTGTGACTGTAACGCGACGTTGTGAGTTCGATTCCCACTCAGAGGAATAAATTATTATTTATTAATATTTTAATTTCCTCGCTCTGATACCATGGTAAAGCGCGGCGTCGAATTCCGCCCCTTAACAAGCAATGTAGAACGGAGTGACATAACCCTCGGTTTCCTCTGCCTACACTGCTATATGCAGGATACAGCGTGAAGCCAAAAAAACCTGTACCAATTCCACCAATCAATGCTAATAATGTCTTAACAAACATATTTAGTGAAATGCTACTGTAGATATTTAACTCAATAAGTGCTCTATAACTAGGGCAAGACTATTAAGAGCACTCGAATGTATTGCGTAGATGGGTATAAACATGGTTACTATTGTGTTTGATGGGTTCTGTTTTTTAAATTATTTTTTTACGTTACATTTTAAATAAGTTGTTTAAATAATATAAAATAAGTAATCATAGAAAATAAATTAAATGACATCATCGTTGAGTAAGGTAGTACATATAATATAATAGATTTTTGTCGCTAGGCTTTCTCTATACATCAACATATTCTATAAAAAAAACATACGTAAAAAAAATCAGCTTCTCGCTGTATCCCACACACAACAAGGTAGGGGGACCTAGTGATAAAACATTCCGTTCTCCACTCTCCCCCGAATTTTGGAGGCATTGCGTGTTGAATGGCGGAACTCAACGCCGCGCTCTCCACCAGAACGAAGAAATGGAAACATACATTTAAATAAATATTTCATTTCCTTGAATGGGGATCGAACCCACAACCGTCGCGTTACAATCATACCCTTGTGCCTTTGGGCTACGACGGCCTCAAAATAATAATAATTTAATACATGTGTTGTAAAATTTTGTTTCTTCATTGTTATATTCAATACCTCGTTAATGAATTTAAATATTCATATAGTTAATCACTTACAGTTCCAATAAATTCAATAAGCAATTAAAACGGTCCTAAAATTAGTGTCGTCAATTTTGATAGAGTGCTAAACAAAAAAGTCAGTCGTGCTCGTGGCGCAGGGGCGTGTGGCTGTAAACCCGATAGGTTTTGGGTTCGATTACCGATTAGGTACTCGAGGCAATGAAATATTTTCATTTCTTCGCTCTGATATCAAGGCAAAGCGCGGCGTTGAGTTCTGCTACTCAACACGCAATGCCTTCAGAATTCGTCGGTAAATGGGTAACGAAAGTGTCTTAATGGGAACAGAGTGTCTTAACATTAGGTTCCTAGCCGTGAAGCTAAACAAATAAATAACAATTCTTATTTCGTACAGTAACTGTCTAACTAACGATTTTGTATAACACACTTTAATGTAAAATTACATGCTTTGTATCGTTTCCTAGTAGAGGGCTTCGGCCTCTGGAGCGATAATAACGAAATGGTTACAGGTTTTTTGTTGGGTTTCTATTCAGTAATGGTTTTTGGACTCGCGGACTCGTTAAACCCGAAATTGAGTCTACTATTTCTTATAATTTATAGTAGTATTACTTTAAACATCTTTTTTTTTGTTTCACGCTGCATCTCACACACGCCACCAGGTAGGTAGAGGGAACTTAGTGTTAAGATACTCCGAATTCTGGAGGCGTTGCGTGTTTAGTGGAGAAATTCAACGCCGCGCTTTGCCTCTAAATCAGAGCGAAGAAATTATAATAATATATTAAATATTTAATTTCCACGAGTGGAAACTGAACCCATAACCTGTCGCGTTTACAGTCACACACTTGTATCCCTGCGCCACAAGTGGTGTCATTAATAATTATTTTATTTAAGCACCTTAATTAATTAATTATGTTATTTAAGCACCTATTGATGTAACAGCACCTATATAAATAAATTGAAATATATTATACTATTTGTTAAATAAACATTTGCTTCCGTCAATGATAAAAAAATATTTTAATATATAAAAAAAATTATTTACAATATATTAATAATTTATAGTCCATAGTAATAGACAAATATTAACATGAAGAAAATGCTCTCGAAGAAACATACATAAATAAATCAGTCGTGAGAAACATCACTTTATAGCCAAGTTAACATTTTGCTATAAATCAAATACTTGTTATCTCTATTGCTTTTTTTAACAAAAAGTTGGCAACATTTTTTACAGCTTATTCTTTGCACAGTAATTTTTTTTCGCAGCTTTTAAACTTAAAGTGTAACTTTCATATACATAACTTAGAATATAATTTTTACTTATAACTAAGTATTAGAACTTTTCTTATAATTCTTATTTCCTAGTTACTGATAAAGTCAACGTCAATCCGATCTTGGACCCGATGTTAGAATCGATGTTTTCATTTGCTTTATTTTGCAACTTATTTACCGGATGAGTGCTTTCTTTACCAAACGCTCCGTGCCTCACTTTTCGACGAATTTTTTAAGACATTGTGTTGAGTAGCAGAACTCAGCGCTGGGCTGACTTTGGTGCCACATAGAAAAAAAAATAAAATATCCCGCGAGTGGGTATCGAACCCTCAACCGTTGCGTTACAGTCTCACCCTTGTTCCACTGCGCCACACGGTCTTAGACATACATAATAATTCACATATTTACTAGTGTAAAATAGTATTTGTTTATTTACGGAAATACAATTTT
The DNA here is from genome assembly GCA_013403705.1 of Heliconius hermathena. Taxonomy (NCBI): domain Eukaryota; kingdom Metazoa; phylum Arthropoda; class Insecta; order Lepidoptera; family Nymphalidae; genus Heliconius; species Heliconius hermathena. The sequence continues at coordinate 350,470 of JAAIXJ010000249.1, forward strand.
AAACATCAATAACAAGAGACCAGATAACACCAATTAATAGCACTCGACGTTAAGTTAAGATAGAGGCGATAAACGCTATAAATTATAAAGAAAACGTTCCCCAGCTTCGATTAAGCTATATTAATTTGTCTTAGTAATGGCGTTCAATCATTTTGTTGGAGCACGGAATGTCCGAGATTCAGTTAACAGGTGTTTCAGTTTTTTGCTAGATTCCGGTTCTAGTGGGACGCAAATTCGATTTTAGATCATGCGGAACAAAAAACCAACATCCTCCTTATAGTGACTGGTTTTGGCGGTAATGCTTTTTTTTTGGTGAATATTTGTTTCGGCTTTTTTGTGTGTTGTAAAGTTTTTTGGAGCAATTACGTTTTTCTTTTATCTATTAGCTTCCATGTTGTATCCCGCTTGTAGGTAGTAGGGTAGGTAGAGGGGGGCTGTTGAGACACTCTGGTCCGCACTTTCTGCCGAATTCTGGAGGAACTACGTGTTGAATAGCGGAACTTAACGCCGCGCTTTTTAACACAGGGCGAAGAAATTAAATTATTTAAATATATCTTCGAGTGGCAATTCAACCTACGACACTACTGACCTCAATAATTCTTATTACGATTTTTTTTTTTTATCGACGTATCACATCATAATTTCAAATACATTAAAAGCAGTTTACCTGTTCGTGTATTTGTATTTATGATAAGGTGGTAAGGTTTTCTCTTGTCTTTAAGTAGCATTTCCGGGTTCAAATCCTGTATTGAACTGGCATATCAGTTCCGCCAAAGTTTATTAAACTTTTATTTGTAACAACTTGTTTCTATTGAAGCGATAGTTGGACTTAAAAAAATTATTTAGTTAGTGAATAATTATATAACAAATTGTTAGACACTTAAAAATGAAACGTGAATAATGCTTGAATCGCTACTAACTTGTGTGTATGTATTGCAAACAAAAACATGTTAACAACTCTATAATAAATAAAGAAATCTCTAATTATTTTCTTATATATAATTAACGTTCTCCAGTAAAAAAAAATATTTACTGACATAAAAATCTCACTTATACGATATCTTACTTACCTACTAAAAGACAGGTGGTATTTTACTATGGATATCATTAAAATAATGATCGATAGAACTCTAATAAGTACTATTAAGATTGTTCAGTTTTGTAAGTCGTCAGTAATGTTATCGGTGTTAGTATAAAGTGTTTTTAGTTCTGTGAGATAATATACTGACAAGAAGATAGGCAAATGGACGCGGTGACTGACAGTGGAGTGATAAAGTGAACCATTTTACAATAGTATTGGTTAGCGCACTTTCACTTAGAATTTATATGTGAATTACTCTGCAAAAATATACAGTAACAGGTTGTGGGTTTGATTCTTACTCGAGAAATATTTAATTTATTCTTATTATTTTATTATTTCGGCGCCAAGTAGGAAACACTAGGTTCCCTCGTCCGTCTATATATACACACAAAGTTAAAACTGGTAGCAATGTTAAAAATCAATTTTTTCTTTGAAATTAGTAGTAAATAGATTGAATATCTGTATTGAATTTTAGTACCGCTAGTAACACTTGATAGAGCGAGATTGTTACCAAATTTTGTAAAAATAGGACAAATTTAGTGGATCTTTTACAGGCAAAATTAATATTATTATTATATTATATTGCATAATTAAGTTAGGAATAAAAAAAAATTAAATTAGCTTCACGCTGTATCCTGCATACAGCAGGGTAGGTAGAGGAAACCTAGTTGCAAGACACTCTGTTTCCCACTTTCTGCCGAGTTCTGGAGGCATTGCGTGTTGAATGGCAGAACTTAACGCCGCGTTTTGCCTCGACACCAGAGCGAAGAAACGGAAATATAAATTTAAGTAAATATTTCATCTCCTCGAATGGGGATCGAACCCACAACCAATCGGTTTTACAGCCACACTTTGTGCCACTGCGCCACGACTGGCCTTAATTAAGTTTATTAAGTAAGGAGTTCTTGTAATATACTGTTTGTTTTAGCAAATATGATTGATTACGGTAGTGAGAACTTTGATAAAAACATCAGTCGGGCGCCCGCCAGCCTACAAATAACTTGTGAAGCTACCCTTTAGTTTAGTATGGATAGTCTCTTGATTCAACTTAAACCCACGCCTTACGGCGGGTGAGGCGCGGGTTCAAATCCCGCTACGTTAAAATTTTTATACGTTCCCTAAATAAAGTCTCTTGTTCTTTGATATTTTAAAATATTTTTTTAGTTATGTAGTGTTAAAACACACAGTTCTGCTCTTTCTGCCGGAATTAGATACATTGCGTGTTGCGTAGCGAAAGTCAATGCCACGCCAACGAACAAGGAACTATAGAACCCACAACGGTCGAATGTCATACGCTGTGCCACTGTGCCACGATAACCTTAAATTTCTCGTAATTTTATAAGTGCTTTAATTAACTTTATTTATCACTTGTTTCAGAGTAAACACAATTAAGCAACGATGTTGTCGTTATATAAAATCACTGCGATAATTCTTCTCGGCGCCCTCAGTAAAGGTGAACTTCCGGAGGATGACTTCAGGATAATTAACAGACAAGGTAACTGGAATCATTTATTAATAGTATATGGAACAGTATTTTATTATTTAATGTTTATTTATTAATAATTTTATTACTCTGATTATTGAAGAATAATTCTTTTTCATTAAAAAAAATCAGCTTCACGCTGTATCCCGCACACAGCAGGGTAGGCGGAGGAAACCTAGTGTTAAGACACTCCATACCTCACTTTCTGCCGAATTCTGGAGGCATTGCGTGTTGAGTAGCGGAACTCAACGCCTCGCTTTGCCTCGACACGAGAGCGAACAAATGAACATATAAATGTAAATAAATATTTCACTTCTTCGAGTGGGGATCGAATCCACAACCAGTCGATTTTACAGTTAGTCACACTTTGTGTCTGCGCCACGGCTGGCCTCTCTTTTTCATAAAAAATATAAAAAAAAATTAGTTTAAAAGTTATGTAGTAATGGAATAAATAGAAAAATGTATTTTAAACAAATAAAAAAAAATTATAAAATAAAAATTATAAAAATAGTTGACCCTATTGTTTGTACGAACAATGGAAACAGTCACACATGTGAATATTCTGCTTCTCTATTATCTTACAAAAATAATTTAGCACAAATTATTTTGTTTAACCCCAAATGTTGAGTTATTTTTTTGTAATCCAGTCATGTTCGAGTGCGTTTCCATGAATAGTTTTTGTTTAAGATAGTAATCATTTTGTAGGCGGAACTGAGAATGTTAAGTAAAAAATACGAAAAAAAAAAGAATAAATGTGAAGGAAGCAGCACGTCTAGAACCAATTTAATTCCAAGTGAATGTAACCATTTCCTCAAGCGTAACTTGATAAGTCGTGCCGTGTCATGCTTCAATCAGAAAATACAATGAAAATTGTAGCAGATAATTTGAAGAAAACATATACTATATATATAAATATAAGCTAAACGCGGCGCTAAATTGCGCCACTCATCACGCGTTGCTTACAGAATTGGGCGAATAGTGCCTTAACATTCGGTTCCTTGGTTCCCTTCGCCTATTCTGCTATACGCGGGATACAGCGTGAAGCAACAAAAAAATAGAAATGTTATAATATTATTTAATAAATAGTTTCCAGAGTAAAATATTTAATCGATAAAAAAAATACATTAATCTTGCGGAAACCAAAAAAGATTAAAAAATGTGTAAAAATTGGCAAAATAAATGATCAATTAAAATTCCGTTATAAGTACAAAATGTTACTTTTTTAGAACATTGTTAAAAAAATCAGCTTCACGATGTATTCCGCACACAGCAGGGTAGACAGAGGGAACCCAGTGTTAAGACACTCCGTTCCCCACTTTCCGCCGAGTTCTGGAGGCTGGAAGGTTGAGTGGCGGAACTCAGCGCTGCGCTTTAGACCATTGTTGACTTTAATAAAATGTGTGCATTTTTCATTAACAATGTTTTTGCGGTTAAGGTTGCTACCGTGAAAGCAATTACCTACATATAATTATATTTATTACACTGCATAAAAAATAATCTCAGACAAACGTGCTAAGTGAAAATATCGTATATTTTTACACATTTTTTTATTGTGTGGTTTTTTTTTGGTGAAAAAAAGGTTTCTCAGAACTGGAATTAATTAGATTTGTGTATAGTGCTGTTTAGGGTATAGGTTAGTAGATTTTTTTTGCCTCACGCTGTGTTTCGTACATAGCAGGGTAAGTACAAGGAACCTACTTAATAAAACAGAGTGTAACCTAGTGTTAAAACACTTTGTTCCTATTAAGATACTTCTGTTCCCTACTTTCCGACAGACTTATTCTGACATCTCATAGCGTCGTGTTAAATTGCGGAACTCAACTAGTTACCAAAACTGAAATTTTGAATATTTCATTCTTTTGAGTGCGAACCAATAACCGTCGCGTGTACAGTCGCACGCTTGTGCCCCTGCGCCACGATGGCCTCTAGGCTATAGTAAGTAGACTTTGATTATCTGTTATTAATATTGACTTTTGATATTTAGATTTCTGCGTTTATCCTGTAATGCTAATAATAGATACGCGATATGCTAAGTGACTTGGATACTTAACTACTTAAAAGCTTATGTTGAATATTGTACCTACTATATTGCGTTAACTTAATTATTATTGTTTAATACTTTCGTTTATTTATTTTATTTTTGTAGACTTTCTTCTGAATAAGGTTGTTCTTTATTATTGTTAAGTGTTTCTAACATAGTAATTGTAATTTCAGTGTAAATAAAAAAAATAAACCAAAATAAATTGAGGCCAGTCGTGGCGCGGGGGCACAAAATATAACTGTAAAAGTAGTTGTGGGTTCGATTCCCACTCGAGGAAGTGAAATATTTACTTAAATTTATATTTCCATTTCTTCGCTTTGGTGTCGAGGCAAAGCGCGGCGTTGAGTTCTGCCACTCAACACGCAATGCCTCCAGAAACCGGCAGAAAGTGGGGCACGGAATGTCTTAACACTAAGTTCCCTCTGCCTACCCTGCTGTGTGAGGGATACAGCGTGAAGCTGATAAAAAAAATAAAAAAAGTCAAGTGCGAATTGAGTTAGGCTCGTCCACCGAGGGTCCCGTACCATTTCAAATTGACAAACTTAACTTTGTGGTACGAAATGAACGTTAAATATAAGTTTGTAATACATTTATTTTTGTGATATATGTGACTGTAAAAGTAGATATAACTATAAATTTCAAATTTTCATATTTTTTCTTTTAATTTTATCTCAATTCCCAAATTTCTTAATTCTATTCAATAAGCGGGGAAAACAAAGCATAAACGTTCGTGTCTTTTGGTTACATTGACGTTAGTAGTTAATTTTTTTACTCAAAGGGACCTGTAGAAGTGGATATTTGATAATAATATCAGCTTGATATCTCCACGTGATTTTGGGAAAAATGTTAGATGGACAGACAGACAGAGGGACGGACACAAAGTAATATATGGTTTTGATGATGTAAAAGCGTGTCAAATTACTGTTTTGAGATACTGTGCATATTTTTTACCAGCTTCACGCTGTATCCCGTACACAGCAGGGTAGGCAGAGGGAACCTAGTGTTAAGATACTCCGTTCCCCTGTTTCCGCCGAATTCTGGAGGCATTGCCCTTTGCTTCGAAACCAGAGTGAAGAAATGAAAATATAAATGTAAATAAATATTTCATTTCCTCAAGTGGAAATTCGAACCCACAACCAGTCGATTTTACAGTCACATTCTGTGCTCCTGCGCCACGACTGGCCTCGATATTTGTGTTTAATATTGAATTCTGAGCTATTAGTAGAGCTCCTATCGTAAAGGAAGTTGACAGACCTCGCGCATGTATGGCAGGATGTCGTTTGTAGAAACTGCATAGAATCTAGGTATAGACAAGTTTAACATAATATTTTAGATTTTTGCCTATATTTTGATTTAAAAAGTTACCTTGTTGAAAATTATGACAACTATGTTATATTGGATAGAGAATAAATTGTAATTATCCTTTTTTTTGCACTTCTCTTTTTAAACTCTTACGGAAGAGAAGCGTCAACTATCAAGAAATATAATTTTTAGCTTCCCTTTTAATAAAATGTCGTCTATTATAAGATCTTTCATTTTCGCAATTATTACATATTTTAAATGAAATTACATATTATAATACTAAAAATACGCAATTAATCCGGTTAAATAGTAAAATAACATATATTTTTGGCTATTAACACCGAACGTTAAAATGTACGTTTGTCTTATTCAATACGACTTTATAATCACCGACATGTCGTTCTAGGACTGAACGCCGTTTATTGCGCCACGAAGGTGCCATATTTAATAGAAACCATTTATCGTTTGACACCATAACCGCCAGGCCAGTTTTGGCGCAGGGGTGTGTGATTGTAAAGGCGACTGGTTGCGGATTCGATATAAATAATTCATTAAAATTTATATTATCGCTCCTTTGCTCTGGTGTCGAGGCAAAGCGCGGAGTTGAGTTCCGCCACTCAACGTGCAATGCCTTCAGAATTCGGCGGAAAATGGGGAACAGAGTGTCTTAACACTAGGTTCCCTTTGGTGTGTGCGCGATACAGCGTGAAGCTGTACCCTCGGGACGGCGACGTAATTTTCAATAATGTTCACAGCTCAACGGATATCTCGAAAGCTCTTAAGATTCTTGTCGTAATCACTAACCGTTTTACTAGTTTTATCGAGGCCATTCCAGTATTTAGACTGTTATAAATAATTGAAAAGCAATATTTGAAAATCAAATAGGTTTGATATTTACAATTCATTTGGATGTTAATATATATGGATGTTTGCTCTTGTGAGTTTTCCGTATTATATATGTATGTAAATACATAAACTTTATTTTTGTACAATATTTAATTCAAAATTAGCGATGTCTCTACGTGTGTTTGTAACAAAACTATTAATTTTGGTTGTTTAGAATAAAGGGTTGTTTACTTGAATTACTATTTGTTTTAGATGTTTTGTCTTTCAAATCACATAAATAAATATCATTTTCTTTAGCTACACACATAGCAAAGTGTCTACTCTGCTATGTGTGATGTGTGTAAAAGGATCCTGGGAACCTTATGATAAAACACTCCCATTAAGATACTTCCGTTCACCACTTTTCTCCGAATTCTGGAGGCATTGTATGTTAAGTGGCGCAACTCAACGCTGTCTCGTTACCAGAGCGAAGAAATAAAAATGTCAAATACTCACCATCTGTGGCGCTCACACACTGGCCCTAATAAGTTTACGTAATGATTTTAATAGAATTATATTTTTTTGTAGTTAATTATAGAGATAATTATATGAACTTACGACTCTATAACGTTACAAGTTTATCACTCTTTGCAGACCTGCTGGCGTCGGACAGTGATATCTTCCAAGATAAGGACAGCAAATCATTTTCGCAACTGCTTTTCGATGTAGCAAGAGACCAAGTGATCGTGGGAGCTAGGTGAGTAAAATAATATAGTTTATGGAAAAAATATTTTAAAAAACTTATAAAATGGAGTAGTAGTACTTGAAAATATTAAAAAATAACTATACAAAAAATAATAAACACTAAACCGATAGATTTGTTACAGTATGTTGATATGCATATTATATACAGATTAGTTGGTTCAATTTACACTATTTTTGAAACATCACATTTTGTTGGTTGTCGTGGCGCAGTGGAACTTGACTGTAAATGCGACAGTTGTGGGTTCGGTTACCACTCGGGTCTAATTTATATATTAATATTAAATGCTTTTTTTACCGTTGTGATAGACAAAGCGTGACGTTTAGATACGCCACTTAACAGTTAATGTCTGGAATGTTGGACGAAATTGAGAAACGTATTACCTAAACACGACGTTCCTTCTGCCTCTTTTTCGAGGTTCCTTCTGGTTCCTGTATCACAGGGTTTTTGATATCTGCCGTTATACGTCTTAAAACCAATTATTTTTATTATAAGTATATTGTAAGATTATTATGCAAACGAATAGATTTTTAAACCGTTAGAACATAATAATTAATGACTAAATCGAGTCAATCCAATCTAATTCCAATAAAATGAATACTTAACTTACGGCTTAATCGCAAATATTTCTAGTATATAGATGTGTATCGTTTAATGTTTCCTCAATATTGGCCAATTAGTATTTAATAATATGGTAAATATGTAATAATGGTATAAGAAATTGTCGGAAATTGCAGTTTTTATCACATTTAAAAGTAAAGTAAGCAAAAATCTATTTTACGAGGAAAATAAATTGTAAAATATGGCAACATTAGTCGCGGATGATACAGCTTTTAACTGTTATTCAACAATATTCATTAATTAAATATTTAAATTTTTCAACATAAAAGTTACTCACGAACTCCTTTGATGACAACTTTGATCTAGACATGTGGAGCAAAAAATATGTTAATTTTATGAGTTTAATATTATAATTTTTAACAAGATATTATATTATTGTTAGAAATCGGAAGCGGTTGTCGTTTTAAAAAAAAACACGATAAAAACACATATCGTCTACATGATTCTAAACTATTTGTAAAGAGATACTATGTAATTGCAATAAGTGATATGTATCACCTACTAACAATACTTCGCACTAGTTTCCTTCCAATAGGGGTCGTTGCCTACAAGAAACTGCCCCCGATTGACACAATTCCACTGCTCTTGTAATCTTTTTCACCAACACCTACCCTCTTTTACACGAGTTCGTTAACTTTATTTATAAGCTTAATATTGACTTAACATGTATATCGCCCTAAATTATACAATTGAGAACACCAGTTTCCACCAGTTGGTTCGATTTTCACTCGAAGAAATGAAATATTTAATATTTTCGTTTTTTCGCTCTCGTTTCAAGGCTACGCGCGGCATTGAGTTTTGCCACTCAACACACAATGCCTTCAGACTTCGCCGGAAATGGGGAACGGAGTGTCTAAACACTAGGTTCCCTCTGCCAACCCCGCCCTGTGCGGGATAAAGCGCGAAGTTAAAAAAAACTATACAATAACTAGCATTTATGGAAATAACAGGTGTTTCGATTTCAATTCATGTTATTGTATAACTGTGTTGAGTCTCACGCTACTTGTATGGTGGAATTAAACGGAATATATGAAAAAATGATCTCTTTCCCATAGGTATGTAGGTGTAGCGTTAAGTGGACTTTTATGTTGTATCTGTTATAATAGGTTACAGCCAGTACAGAATAAAATAAATAAATCAGCTTCATGCTGTATCCCGCACACTGCAGGGTAGACAGAGGGAACCTAGTGTTAAGACACTTCGTTCCCCACTTTCTGCCGAATTCTGGAGGCATTGAGTGTTGAGTGGCAGAACTCTTCAACGCCTCGCTTGTCCTCCACTATAGCGAATCACACCTTGTGCCCCTGCGCCACAGCTAGCCTCAGAATGATGTTAGTTATTTCGTAACTTTTTTAAGTTATATTTCTGTACAACGTTTTCTTTTAAAATATGTTCTCATTATTGTTTCATAGTAAGTTTTATGTGAAAATAATTTTGCTGAAGTGTGCTGAAAAAGCCTTTCCAAAATACTTAAGATATTTTGACTTATAGGTTACGTTTTTTTTAACTTAACGCTGTATCCTGCACATAGCAGGGGAAATCTGGGAACCTAATGTTAAGACTTAAGATTCCTTATTTGCAGCTCAATTCTGGAGGCATTGGTTGAACGGCGTAACTCAGCACTGCAACACACAAATAATTATTTTTATTACATTCATATTACCACCACTAATTTAAATTAATATTTAAGATGGCTTCACTAAATTACTATATAAAAAATGTTTAAAAAACTTAAACTATATGGTAATCATAAGCCAAATAAATTAAAAGCCATGACTTATAGGCCATAAAACCTTATCTTAATATTATTTTAATTTTGATAATTCTGTTTGCTCTCTGGCTAACCGATTATACTTTTTTTTGACTCATTCACTTGTTTGTCCCTTGATAAAATATGGTTTCTTATCACTGAGGCAGGTTCATAACGTGTTTCGACCAACTTTGTCAGTATTTAAGGTAATGGGTAATTTAATTTGGGGATATTTTAATTTGAAAAATGTATTATAAAGCTTATATAATCGTTTTTATTTTGGTGGAGAACGGACGTGGCTCAATTTGAACGGAGTGTCTTTCGAAGTGAAATTTGGTTCCCAGGTTCCTGCCTACCAGGTAGACAGATGGAACCTGGAATTTACTGTAATATGCTATAGAAAAGATATTTAGAAACAATGCGTTGAATTAACGATACTAAACACAAACATACATTTTTTTAAAACATTCCTTCTTTTCACATATTCATTCTTTCTTCAAAGCGCGGCGTTGAGTTCCGCCACTACATGTCGATGTCTTAACACTAGGTTCCCTCTGCCTACCCTGATGTGTGCGGGATACAGCGTAAAGCTAATTTATTATTTATATTCCATAAAAAAATAATTTGACAAAAATAAATTACGATACTGTAATATTAAATTATATTTATTTTAAAGAAAAAAATATTAACAGGTTTCTACATAGATTTTTCTATGAGAAACAAGTTTTCACAGATTGACTTAGCTAAGTAAATAAAACGAACTTACTACTACAGTTAGGAGTGAACTTATAACGGTGTAGCTAGCACTAATGCATACTAAACACTTGCTAAAACGAAATCAACGATCGCTATCTCGTTCCGAGAGTACCTACGGTGTGAACGCTGTTTAATTAGTACTGGATGTGTAGTTTGTATGTATGTATGTATGTATGTGGAAATGCGAATTGGTCGATGCAACCGAGGGAATGTAGAAGACAATTTTTTTTGTGAAGTAGAGGGAACCTAACGCCCCGTTTCCCACTTTCCCTTGAATTTTTGAGGCGTTGCGTGTTGAGTGGTTGAATTCGAAGCCACACTTTGCCTTGTTACTAGAGCGAAGAAAAATATTAAATAAATCAGCTTCCCTTCCAGCTTTCTTATATCCCGCACACAGCAGGGTAGGCAAAAGGAACCTAGTGTTCGGACACTCCGTTCCCCACTTTCTGCCGAAATCTGGAGGGATTGCGTGTTTAGTGGCAATGTCGCGCTTTGCCTCGACACCAGAGCGAAGAAATGGAAATATAAATTTAAGTAAATATTTCATCTCCTCGAGTGGGGATTGAACCCGCAACCAGTCGGTTTACAGTCACACTTTGTGCCCACGCGCCACGACTGGCCTCTAGAGAAGAAAAATATTAATAAATAATAATTCATTCCCCCGAGTGGTAATCGAATCTACAACCGTCGGTTTTACAGTCACACGCTCGTGCCACTGCGCCTTGACGGTCTATTTATTTTCATTATATGCGTAGAACTATGCGATTTGTTTTGTTAAACAACGTTGATAGTTGTTTAAATATATCTTATGTTTATATGTAAACGCTGCTTGGATTTATATAACAGATCGTTGTAATACGTATTGTGGCTATATTTTTTTCACGTGAACATGCGAGTTGATTTGGCTGAACGCCCTGATCTCAGAAACTACTAATTCAAATTTAACAAATATTGTTTCGTTGCATAGTCCTTTCATCGAGGAAGCCTATGTCAAGTGAAACAAATCAGTAAATGTTAAACGAATTGATTCACATATAAATATTAAATAAATTGATGAACAGGAGGTATTGCGTGTTGAGTGGTGGAACTCAACGCCGCGCATTGAGTCTGCACCAGACCAAAGAAATGAAAATATACATTTAAATAAATATTTCGTCTCCTCGAGTGGTATCGAACCCACAACCAGTTGCGTTTAAGGTCACATACTGGCGCCCCTGCGCTACGACTGGCCTCTTAACTTTCTTAACTTATAATATAACAATATAATTTAGTTTTTTACAAAATCATTGAATACTGTGATCTTGTGGAATAATTGAAGGTCTTGAGTTAACAATTTAGTAATTGATATAGTCAACCATCTGTTTTGTGGGCGATATCAAAAGTGGCTATTAAAACTTGAATTAAGATAAACTTTTTACATATATGGAATCTATTTTATTAATATGGTACTCAATACATACATAATGTCGCAGCGTCGTTTGGGATATCTGACTGAAATGATTGTGAGTTTAACGGCGATCTTGGTGAATATTTATATTGTTAATTAGGTATTAACAGAGAAGAGTAAATGCGGCGTTCAGTTCCGCTACTCAGGTAAAGTTGAGAAATGGTGTAAGACTTATTACTAGAACAAGTATTAGAGATTAAATATAGTTACTGTTTGTTGCTTTGTTTATTGAATATGGGAGATGCATAAAAGTTATAACTAATAATATGTACCTACAAAGCAGTGGAGAAGAAGAATGAAAAAAACTTTTTTGTTTGTTTATAATAACTTTATTAAAAATAAAGATATTATAAAAAAAATTGGTATTGAAGAAAAAAAAAGTTTTTCCATTTTCCTCCTTGGTTACGTAAATATGTCCATATGAGATTAGAATAATAAAAACTACAACATTTACAGCAGACATTACAGGTAACTGCTCAAAAGGTCATTAGATGTAATGATCTTTTAAGCAATATTTTATTTCCTCGAGTGGGAATCGAACCCACAACCAGTCGCGTTTATAGTCACTGGCCTCGTACTTACTTTTAATTGTAGTTATTTGTAAAACTCCACTATCTTTATGTACGTAATATTCTTTTTTATCACCACCACATGGCACGAGCACACTCCTAATCTCCATTACGGTATAAGGTTTAATGAACTTTAAAAATCAATAATAATACTAATATTTACTACTGGAACCTGTCGTGGCGTACGGAAACGAAATATTTAATACAGTAAAGAGACTTTAATTTCCTCGCTATCGAATCGAGGCAAGCGCGGCGTTAAGTTCCGCCTCTCGACCCGCAATCCCTCAAGAATTCGACTGAAAGTGGGCAACGGATATGTTTTAATGGTTACGGAGTATCTTAAAACTAGGTTTCCAGGTTCCCTCTGTCTACCTTGCTAAATGCGGGATACAGAAAGCTAAAAAGTAATAATTTGAATGTTATGTATATGACCAGTCCAGTAAGAAGGCAGTCGTGGCGCAGTGGCACAAAGTGTGACTGTAAACCGACTGGTTGTGGGTTCGATCCCCACTCGAGGAGATGAAATATTTACTTAAATTTATATTTCCATTTCTTCGCTCTGGTGTCGAGGCAAAGCGCGGCGTTGAGTTCTGNTTAAAAATAGCACTCAATTACGTATATAATCGTAAATCGTATAGTGGTTTTTACCTTTATGCATTTTAATCGAAGAACCAAACAAGATCTTGCATTTTACTATTCTATACCTATATATTATACACGGAAGCGTCTTTACATGCCTACGAGTATGTTATCCGTTTTGTTAATATCGATCGTTGTGAGTGCATTTTCTAAGTTATAAAATGTATTTTTACTGTTTATAACTTAGAAAATGATGAGACCAGACTATTTGAGGTTAATCGTGAAAGGCACAAGCGTGTGACTGTAATTCGACGGGTTGTGGGTTCGATCCACGCTCGAAAAAGTGAAATATTTATTTACGTATATATTTTTTATTTGTTCGCTCTGGTGTCGAGGCAAAGCGTGGCGTTGAGTTCCGCCACTCAGCACTAACACTAAGTTCCCTCTGCCTACCCTGCTGTGTGTGGGATACAGCGTGAAGCTGATTTTGATTTTTGATATTTCCTCGCTCTGGTAACGAAGCAAAACGTAGAGCTAAGTTCCGTCACCCAACACACAATGCTTCCAGAATTCTAAATGGGAACGGAGTATCTTAACACTTAGTTCTCAGGTTTCCTATGCCTACCTTGCCAAAAAGACAATGTGTATTATATATTTCGTTCCACGAAATATAGAGATAACAAAATCATTCTCATCATATTGTTTATTAAACTCCGCATCTCGATATTTTTTTTATTTTATTTTTATTTAGACATTTATTTAATTCGATAACACGACAGAGATAAAATAAAACTCAATACGATAAAGATTTTACGATATTTTTATATTTTAAAATCCCATATGTTACGCAAACGTAGTGTAGGTTTACGCGGTATTAGCATATGTAACAGGTTTATTTGTAATAAATTGTCTCGATCGTTACGGTAGGTCAAAGCAACGTGTTATGTTAGAAACTGTAATTATATTATTAAAATCTGTCGAGTGCCGGCATTTGAAAGGAATCACGCTGTACATGTAATAACTGTCTAGGCCAGTCGTGGTACACATAAAATTTGACTATAAACGCGACTTGTTCTGGGTTCGATCCCCACCAGAGTAAATGAGATGTTTCATATTTTCATTTTCTCGCTGTGTTAAAGAGGCCAAGGGCGGCGTTGAGTTCGTTCACTCAACACGCAATGTCTCCAGAATTTGGCGGAATGTGGCGAACGGAAGTGTCTTTATGGGAACGGAGTGTCTTAGGGTTAGGTTAGGTTAGTTAGTTCCCAGGTTCCCTCTGCTTACCCAGCTATAGTAACAACTATTTTTTAAGTTATCACATTCCAAGAAAGTAAACTAAAGATTATTTAAATTAGTTCATATCGTTTTCGTGGTAACTACGAGTCAATAAACTTGTTGATTTCAAATCGTACAAAAAAACATTTACAAGACCAATAAGGTCATACAAATGTTTTTTTTTTAATTTACGCTTAATAATAACTAGAAAATAACATGCTTCACCAAATTCATAAAAATACAGAAATAAATACAAGAAAATATTATTAAAATACAATATAAAAAATACTAAGTATTTGTAAATGAAAAAAAATTAAAACTAAAGTACCTACTAAATTCCCATTAAGACACTTCCGGTCATAACTTTCCGAATTCTGGTGGCTTTGCGTGTTGAGTGGCGGAACTCAACGCCGCGCCTTAAGACATTTCCGTTTATATATAATAGTAATTTAGTAAACTTTTGTATATTAATTATTGACTTCTATTTGTTATATACTTTTAAAATAAGAACAACATTTATGTTGTTATATAATATCTTCTTCTTCTTAAAATTCGATAGATAGACTAGATTTACAGTAGCTTTCTATAGAAATATATAAGGAGTCTGTCGTTCCAGTATATTTTGGAGAGAGATTTTCTTTTTTTTTTTTTTTGAGGCTGCAGTGGCGAAGGGGTACAAGCGTGCGACTGTCGACATTCGACGGATATCGGTTCGATTTTAATTCGGGGGAATAAAGTATTTTTAGTTCATTTCATCTCTCTGGTAACAAGGCAAAGCGCAGAGTTGAGTTCCGCCACTCGATACGCAATACCTCAAGAATTCGGCGGAAAGTGAGAACGGAAATGAGAACAGAGTGTGCGGTGACACACTCTGTTCCCATTAAGACACTCCGTTATAGTTTTCCAGGTTCCCTCTGCCATTCCTGCTATGTGCAGCATGTAACGTTTACACTTTGCAATTTATAATATACTTTACAAACATCACGTTACTCCTTGGTCGAGATTTGACATACAAATTTAACATACAAACTTTGACGTCAAAAACAGCTTCACGCTGTATCCCGCACACAGCAGGATAGGAAGAGCCATTCATCCATTCAATTTGAACGGTATTTAGATATTTAATATGGTACCTCTTGCAACACAACGATACGGTCGTCAGAAATAAACAAAATGTTTATAATTTATGTGAATATTAATGTGTTTAATGAATTATAAACATAATATATTTAAATTTTTTTTTTGGCGGCGAAGGCGTGTTTTACAACACGAAGATGAGCTGTTATTGTAAAAAATGTAATTGAAGCCCACGATTTTTTGCTAAATAAAGGACCTATACATAAAGTTAAGTGGCCATTTCATAAATAAGCATTGGTATACTTGTATATATTGAATTTATTTTTTATTTAATAATATATATCACTCAATTCCCCACTTTAGGCCGAAATCCGGAGGCATTGCGTGTTGAGTGGCGGAACTCAACGCCGCGCTTTGCCTTGACACCAGAGCGAAGAAATGAAAATATAAATTTAAAAAATTAATATTTCATGTCCTCGAGTGGGGATCGAACTCACAACTAATCTATTTTGCGGTCACACTTTGTGCCTCTGCGCCACGACTGGCCTCGTATACATACATACGAATATAAATGTTTTAATTTACATATTTTGGGTAAAGTGCCCAGAGCCCCCAACCCAATGACTCATGACTTTTCTTGCTGCAAATTAAATATTTTCAATCAATATACGCATATTTTCATTTAACAGTAAAATTTCTGTCGTATCTGAGACCTAAAGCCAGCGGTATTCTTCAAAGTAAAAATATGTTTGCTACATCATGTCAATTTACTGTGTAACCTATACGGAACCAGCAACCAGCTATTAAAACATTGTGTTTGTTCAACTGCGTCCCAACTCCATATTAAACTGGTTCATCTAAGTCTACTTTTATTTTTGGTCATTTTTTTGTTTCGATAACAAAAGGTTCTTTTTTTGCCCTTGAATATGCTTATGCGACTGACCTTTTGGTTTTATGTTTAATGACAACGGGTTTAACCGAAGATCGTGGATTCTGTTCTATGTATTATTGTTATTCTATACTATAACATTGTGCATCTTTATAATATTGTTTCTATAGCAATGAAGAAAAGAAATTATTTAAATAAATAAATAAATCAGCTTCACGCCGTATACCGCACACTGCAGGGTAGGCAGAGAGAACCTATTGTTAAGACACTCCGTTCCCCATTTTCTGCTGAATTCTGGAGGTCGCGCTTGTCCTCTACACCAGAGCGAAGAAATGGAAATATAAATTTAAGTAAATATCTCATCTCCTCGAGTGGGGATCGAACCCACAACCAGTTGCTTTTACAGTCACACTTTGTGCCCCTGCACCACGACTGGCCTCAGAAGAAATTATTTGTATATTATTATTAATTTGTATATTATTATTTAAATCAACAAATCATTTAAATAAAATACTGTTTAGACGTTATATCTTGAACTATGGTATAATTAACGTTTGAAATGTAAAGAATGCTACCTGCTTCCAGTACTTAAGTCCTATAAAAATATGGAGTCATCAGCTAAAAAAACGTACCGTTTGTTGACAGTAGCTAGCTGGAAAGGAAAGCAATGCAGCTCCTATACCCTTTTAAGTTGCTTGGCTATGGTGACTGATTTCTCTTAAAATGTTTAGTGTCGTTGAAAGTGTATCGAATTGTATCGCACCCATATAATCGAATTCTAGTGAGGTGACCATGTTTTTATAACGACTTACCCGCTCTCTAGGTAATGGAGTGGTCTAGGTGAACTCGTTTGTTCTTTCTTATCTTTATTATTTTTCGTTTCTTTGTTATCTTTCTTTTCTTTATTATCTTTAAAATTAAAAGGGGAGAAAATTTTGTAATATTTAAGTATCTTCAATTTACCTAGGTATATGAGAGCCTTTGCTTGACTCAATTTACAACGGTATTAACGGTGTTCTTTGCCATATTGAAACTACTAGATAACAAGCAAAAAAGAAGCCTGTAGATATTTTTGTAATGTGATGTGTCTGTGTTTCTTTTATAAAAAAACATGTTTCGTCATCGCGGGTGACTTTTTTGAAGGATGTGATATAACGTTGTTTGGGCTTAGTTATATTTAAAATAAATTTACGTCCGAACATTATTAGTAGCGGCGGTTTTATTATAATATTTTTTTTTTTAATCATTGCAAGCAGGGGGTTAGTGAGCGGAGTGAGCAGGGGCTGGAGCCCCCTTTTATTTAAAAATAGACTTAACGACAAGTGTGACTGATACTAACTCTTATACATATATATTAAAGGAGAATGTAGTATTTTTGCTCTGCCATCAAGGCAAAAAAGCCCGGCGTTGACCTCCGTCACTCAATACGCACTGCCTTGAAAAGCAAGTGGGAATGGAGTGTCTTAACATAATGTTTCCTTTGCCTACCCTGCTGTGAGTGGAATACAGCGTGAAGCTGATTTTATTTTATTTTTTATTTACGTAGTATAGGTTCATAGAGAATATAAGCTATTTATTACAAATATCAGAAATAGAAACAGCCAATATTTGCTTATCGTGACTGCAATTAATGAATTACATCTCAGAATGGTTATTAAGATTTATATTTACGCTTGATTTTTCCAGTTCTAGGATTTCTTATGACATTGATATAACGTTCGTATTAATCATTTCCTTATGATAAATATTTATCTTGCTAATACACTAACTAACGTCTAATTATGAGGCCAGCCGTGGCTCAGGGGCACAAGTGTGTGACTGTTAACATGACTGGTTGTGGGTTCGATGCCCACTCGAGGAAATGCAATATTTATTAAAAATTATATATGTTTTAAATCGCTCTGGTGCTGAGGCAAAACGCGGCGTTGAGTTCCTCCAGAAATCGGCGATAAATGGGGAACGGAGTGCTCTAACAGTAGGTTCCCTCTGCCTACCTTGCTGTGTGCGGAATACAGCGTGAAGCTGATTAACGTCTAATTAGGTTACACTATCACAGACGAGGTCGCGGTTCGTGATAAATGTGTCTAAAGACTAACATATCTTTAGATTTCAGGCCAATTATAAAGGTGTATATTGCTGTGTGAGACCACTCGACTGGTTCTATATTATCAATAAGTTTATATAAATGTAGACTACACTTCGTAAGCATTTATAGAAATAAATTAAAACTGATTTTGCATATTTTAATAGCGCAAGTTTTAATGTAAATTAGATGTTCATTAGACTACAGTTGTCATTGTCGATTAGAAAGTTTCTCCGTATTAAATAAAATAGTAAGTATATTTGTAATTTATCTGGTATACAATTTTTATCAGCTTAACGCTAAATCTCGCAGACAGCAGGGAAATAGAGGGAACCTAGATTTGAGACACTCCATTCTTAACTTTCCGCTCAATTCTGGAGGCATTGAATGTTGAGTGGCGGAACTCAATGTCTCTGTACATGTAAATAGTAAATATTTAAGTTTCTCAGGTGGGAATCGAATCTATAATCAGTCGCGCTTACAGTCACACGCCTCTGCACAACGACTGGCCTCAATATTGCTAATGGTTTCATAAGTATGTTCATAAATTATTTAGTAAACAGTTATATAACTAGAAATCTATGTAATAGTTGTGCCATTTTATTTAAATTAAGATACTATTTTGACTTAATTTACTTAATTTATTTTATTTAATTTAGGTACAAATAGTCTATTTATTCATCACAATTTGTTCTGCAATTTTATAAAACAAATTCTTATTTTTGGTTGCCTGTAAGAAATCGTTTTAAAAATTAGCCATTGCACATTTCTTTATTTGTTAATTATTAAGGAACTTACTGCAATAAACTATTTAATTACTATATAATACTTATATTAAACACTGTTACAATTATAGTTCTAAAGCAATGACCTAAACCGAAATTAAAAAAAAATCAGCTTCACGCTGTATCCCGAATACAGCAGGGTAGGCAGAAGGAACTAGTGTTAAGATACTCCGTTCCCCACTTCCCACCAAATTCTGGAGGCATTGCGTACTGAGTGGCGCAACTCAACGCCGCGCTTTGCCTCGACATCAGAACGACGAAATGGAAATATAAATTTAAATAAATATTAAGTGAAATATATGTGTATACATTATTTAACGGTAACTATACTATAGAGGCTAGTCGTGGCGCAGTGGCACGAAGTATGACTGTAAAACCGACTGGTTGTTGGTTCGATCCCCACTCGAGGAGATGAAATATTTACTTAAATTTGTCTCCATTTCTTCGCTCTAGTGTCGAGGCTAAGCGCGGCGTTGAGTTCTGCCACTCAACACGCAATGCCTCCAGAATTCGGGAGAAAGTGGGAAACGGAGTGTATTAACACTAGGTTCCCTCTGCCTACCCTGCTGTGTGCGGGATACAGCATGAAGCTGGTATATACGTATCAAACATTTGCTTATACCGACTGACATTAGTTACTAATATTCGCTACATCCATTATAGGTTATCAATACCAATAAAGCTGTATTTATGAACGTCCCGAACAAATGTAATTTCAATAGTATTATGAAACCTACAGTACTAGTTACACAAAGCGTGACCTTCTTGGCCCGCTGCTATGGCTCGTATAACGGATTGGTCTCCATGTTAGGGTGGTTTACCATTTGTTAATAGTTTTGTTTTTTTTTTTAATTTAATTATTTTTATTATTTTTATTTATTATTTAATACTTTATTACACCAACAAAAAATAAAAATATACAAAGAAAACAATGGAAAAGTATGGTGTAAAGGCGGCCTTATCACCACAGGTGATCTCTTCCAGGCAACCCTTACCATTAAAAAGATCAGAGAATGTGTGGATATTGGCTGGTGTACAAATGATAAAATATGTTATTCTAATATGATATACCTACATAAAAAAATACATTCTATATATTACAAACTAAATTACATAGATACCTATATAAAATAAAATAATATAAAATACATACATCTATGGATAAATAAATATATAATTCAATAAACTTACATAGATAAATATACAATTACATACATACATAATTATATATTTTTTTTGGAAATTGTGTTGTCCAGGCGCAGTGTTGGGGTGTAAACGTGATGGTTGTGGATTTGATGCTCACTCAGGGGATTGATACTTAAAATAAATTATGTTGAATATATAGAAATTAAATAAAAAAATAATCAATCAGCTTCACGCTGTATACCGCACACAGCAGAATAGGCAGAGGGAACTAGTGTTAAGACACTCTCTTCCCCACTTTCCACTGAATTCTGGAGGCATTGCGTGTTTAGTGGCGGAATTCAACTAAACTTGACGTCAGAGCGAAGAAATAAAAATATAAATGTAAATAAATATTTCATTTCCTCAAGTGATAATCGAACCCACTAGTTGGCTTACAGGCACATTTTGTGCCCTACTTGATGTGTGCTTGTGATAACTACTTTTTATATAATTGTTGTTGTTTACTTTTTATATTATAATGGTCTAATGAAAAAAGAAGGAAAAGAAAAGACAGAGAGACGGACAGACAGACAGACTAGTAAAAGTCGCTTCCTTTCCTTCAGTCATTTCTCGCAGTGTGCTACATTCTAACCACACAATGTTTTGTCCAACAAGTCCAGAAAAACGAAC
Source organism: Heliconius hermathena (assembly GCA_013403705.1). Classification (NCBI taxonomy): domain Eukaryota; kingdom Metazoa; phylum Arthropoda; class Insecta; order Lepidoptera; family Nymphalidae; genus Heliconius; species Heliconius hermathena. The sequence goes on from JAAIXJ010000249.1 coordinate 371,611, forward strand.
TTTATGGTTAAGAGAACATCTCCACTAATAATTGTATTAACACCTCAATCGGGCAAACCTACGGCATATTAAAATTTATTTATTCTTATTGTAAAAATAAAAAAACATATATTCAGTAAAAATCAAAAAAATCAGCTTCACGCTGTATCCCGCACACAGCAGGGTAGTCAGAGGGAACCTAGTGTTAAGACACTCCGTTCCCCATTTTCTGCCGAATTCTGGAGGCATTGCGTGTCGCACTCAACGCCCCGCTTAGCCTCGACACCAGAGCGAAGAAATGGAAATATAAATTTCTAATAATATATATTCACTATATTATAAATAAAATAACTTCGACATGCCTATATACATTTATAGCATGAATCAACATTAAAACGCATTAGTGTCGGTGGACCGAGAGGTTTAGCAGATTGATAGTTTCCTAGGACTATACAGTTACTCGGTATCGCACTGAAATGTGATATCACTTGGTGCCAGATACGATATTACTTACATACTGTGCCAGTTTACTGAATATTGCCTTTGCGAGGTCCGTGGTCAACCACGAAATGTGGAATATATCCTCAATAAGTTTGGATACGTCTTTGATGAAGACGGTATATTTGACTATTTTTTTTTTACTTTCTCGCTGTATCCCGCAGAAGGGTAGGCTCTGCCTACCTGGTATCTGGAAACCCAGTGTTGAGACATTGCATTTTCATTGAGATACTTCCGTTCCCCACTTTTCCACCGTATTCTGGAGGCATTGTGCGTGATGAGTGGTGGAACTCGATGCCGTGCTCATGCTTGTGCTCCTGCCACGACTGGCCTAATTTTTTGGTGATTATTAGTCACATATTTCATATCCGTTTTATGTCTATGGGGATCGGGATATACCGTGAAGTTGATATAAAAAAATTATATTTTTTTGTACTATAAACGCATCAAACATATATCTTTTTTTTGATGCTGTGTATCTCGTACACAACAAGGTAGGCAAAGAGAACCTAGAGTTAAAAAACTCCATTCCCTACTCTTTGAAAATATAAATTTAAATAAATATTCCATTTTCTTGAGTGGGGATCGAACTAACAACCAATCGGTTTTACAGTCTTGTGCCACTGCGCCACGACTGGCCTCGTTTATATTTTATACATATAGTATCTAGAAAATATAGACAAGACATATGTATATATTTTATCGCAAAGGTTGATTATTCAAGTTATCATGTAATATGATAGAATGCACTCTCAAGATTTTTGCAGTGTACTGTTTCGAAGGTGTTCATTTGAGCTTGAGTAGTTGTTTTGTGATAGTAAGTTGACACTTGTGAGTCCATATATACCTAGACATGGTATATATATATANTATATATATATATATATTACAGTTATTTAAATTTAAATAGTTTTTTTAAAATGAGTTTCTGTATCCCGCAGCAAGGTAGGCAGATGAGCCTAGTGCTAACACTAGACACTACACGCCATTTTCTTCTGAATTCTAGAGGTATTGCGTGTTGAGTGGCGGAACTCAACGCCGCGTTAGACACCTGATGACAATATAATAAATATTTCATTTTCTCGATGGAAATCAAATCTACTTTCTGCAGCTTATTAACAAAATATCGTTAGACCCTGTTATATACAGTGAAACTCTATACTAAGATATTTTCTTAATTTTCCCAAGCTAGGTCATGACTATAAAACAGAATTAACTTTAGAGGTACTAAGATGATCGAATGCAATAAAGTTGTTGATTTTGAAGTCTTATTAGTACTAGAAGGTTGTTTCATAAAATAGCATCAGCACATGGAGAAAGCTAAAAGTATAAATAGCTGATTTTTTTATATTTTGCACTCAATGCTTCTACTGATTCTGATGCTATTTAATAATAATATATAATAATTGATAAGTAAAAAAAATATATATTTAACTACATGTTTGAAAATGATGCTGTTTTTTTTTAATTTGAAATAAATTAATAATAAAAAAATCATAAAAACATAAGTTACAAAGAAAGAAATATATATAGACCTATTTGAATAAGAATTAAACATAAAAATGTAAAGTACTATAATAATATATATTTTTTTAGCTTTAAACCAGGGTAAACAGAGGGAATCGAGTGTTAAAACACTGCATTCTTCATTTTCGGCCAAATTTTCGAGGCTTTGCGTGTTGAGTAGCGGGACCCCTAAATAAATAATTCAGCCGCCCGAGAAGTAATCGAATGCACAACCTATTCAAGTTACAATCAAACGCTCGTGCCACTACGCCACTACGGCCTCAATAGTATTATATGTTTTCTCGTATATATGTATTACAATATAACATTTTCTTCACAGAGACACCCTCTACCGTCTCTCACTCCGTGGTCTACGCCAGCTAGAGAGAGCGGAATGGCTGGCGCCGGTGGAGAAGACCAAAATGTGCCAAAACAAAGGACAAACAGAGGATAATTGCCATAATTATGTTAAAGTGTTACTCGCGTATGGACACAAGCTGTTCGCGTGTGGAACTAACGCGTTCAGCCCACTTTGCAGCTGGCGAGAGGTAAAGAGGCTGTTGATTGATTTGGAATACTTGTGTTTGTTGTATGAATGAGGCCAGTCGTGGTGCAGGAGATCAATGCGAGAGGTTGTGGGTTCGATTTCCACTTTTCGCTGTCCACATCTTTTTTAGGATAACTGCATTTAACATGGAGCAAATTTAATCTTGACAATTGTGATGTGTCTTTTTCAATTTTTTTTATGAACTTTGTTTAAAAGAGGGGATTTGTTATAAGTACATATATATACTTTTTCAGCTTCACGTTGTGTCCTACACAAATAGCAGAGTAGGGAGAGCGAAGCTGGGAACCTAGTGTTAAGACACTCCGTTTCCATAAAGATACTTCCGTTCCCTCTTTCTGCCGAATCCTGGACACATTGCATGTTGAGTGGCGGAACTCAACTACATGCTTTGCGTTGTTACCAGGACGAAGAAATTAAAATATTAAATATTTCATTTCCTCGAGTGGGAATCGAACCAATAGTCACACGCTTCTGCACCTGCGCCACGACTGGCCTCTTGTAGTACTACACATGCAAGAAGCAATTCATATACTATTTAGAAACTACAGATGTTAACGCTACAGTGTCTGTGGAGTAGATATGTAATCTTTCTTTAGGTTTATAGCAGGAGAGAGTTGTCTGTTTCGTTTGATCTTTGACTATTTGCGTTTTAATGTATCGTCAACATAATCTCAGTAACTATTTGCGTCGTACAGTCTCTAGTATGGTACATCTATGTAAATATTACTTATATGCTAATACGTGTACTAACGCTGTTTTACTGCAAAATGAACGTATGGCTTGTAATCTGTTGTTTTGGATATGATTTGAATTTTCATGTAGATATTAAAGTGTTTGTTTGTTTCATTTTATAATTTAAACAAAGTAATCAAAGTACTATTTAATTACTTACACTATATAAAAAAAAACAGAAAATTATTGAAATCTTCTTACTTACACGAACGCAATGCATCTAGAATGCGGTGAAAAGTGGGGAACGCAAGTGTCTTGCTGGGAACGGAGTGTCTTACCACTAGGTTCCCAGGTTCCCTTTACCTACCCTAATATGTACGAGATACAGTTATAAAGCTAGGCATGTGAAGATAAAAATAGGCATGAAATTCATAATTTTAAAATGCAACAATTTTAGCATCATTTACATTAAAAACGGTTTTTCTTAATTGGTCAAGCGGTTTAAAAGTAATAAAATTCTCATTTAAACACGCTAATTATTATCTATTTTTTAGGATAGCGTTCTTTTTTAGAAAAAAAAACACTCGCTGGGAACTGTCAATGTGAGATGTTATCTTATCTCGGGAACCTGTAAGATAGCATTAATTTTTATTGAGAAACAAGGTCGGCAATTAGCTGTGGACCACTCTGTTTTGTCATGTCTTAATAATGCGTGACAAATATTTAGAATTTCACCACTTAAGGCTTAATTTTAAAAACGTGTTTTAGCTTCAATTACCTCGTTAACCTCTTTGTTTTATTTGGTATCAATACTTGTGTTTTTAATGTATGAAAATATTGTTTTTTTTTTTTAAGTAACATTTCTGTAAGTGAGGCCAGTCGTGGCGCAAGGGCACAAAGTGTGACTGTAAAATCGAATGGTTGTGGGTTTGATTCCCACTCGATTAGATGAAATGTTTGTTTACATTTATATTTTCATTTCTTCGCTCTGGTGTCGAGGCTAAGCGCGGCGTTGAGTTCCGCCACTCAACACGCAATGCCTCCAGAACTCGGCGGAAAGTGGGGACCGGAGTGTCTTAACACTAGGTTTCCTCTGCCTATCCTGCTGCGGATACAGCGTGAAGCTGGAATAAAAAAACTAAGTCTTTGGCTTTTCTTTAAATCATTTGATTGGTTTTAATTAATATTTTAAGTTATGTACGTTTTGTCGAAATAAGTGAGAACTAAAACTGTGTGTATCTAATTTAGCTTTACATTTCTTTGAAGTTATACAGACACGATTTCTTTTATGAAATTTGCTTATATAAAATAAGATATAAAAATATATGTAGTAACGTAAATATCTTAAATGTTTACGACATAAGGATATTTAAAATATTAACGTATGGTTGCAATTGACTTTCAGTTTATGTCATATTAAAAATAAAAAAATAAATGAATAATAAAGGGGCACAAGCGTTCAATTGTAAAGGCGACAGGTTGTGGGTTCGATTCCCTGTCGAGAAAATAAAATAGCAAAAGGCAAAGCGTGGCGTTGAACTCTGTCAATCAACGCCTTCCCGCAATGCCTCCAGAATTCGGTAGAAAGTGGAGGAAGGAAATGTCTCAATAGGAAATGAGCGTTTTATTACTAGGTTCCCCTTACTTACCCTGCTAAAAATATGTTATTTAAATTTAAAAAGTAAGCCAACATTTTGTTTTATTTCCATCAGATTGAATCACTGAACATGGTATCTGGATGGGTGCCGGGGGTCGCGCACTGTCCCCATAACCCTAATTCGAACGTAACCGCAATATTCGCAAGTAGCGGAGAATACTACGCGGGGACACCTACTGATTTTACCAGCTCCGATACAGCTATATGCAGGTTTGTTATGTTTTAATAGTAGAAGAGGAAATCGTGGTTGTGGGTTCGATTCCTGACATTGTTACCCATAATAGTAAAAAGAAAACAAAAAATGTAAGTGCGGCGTTCGATTACTTTTCTAAAAAAAAACACTGTCACGAAATCTTGCTTAAAGCGGAGAACGGAGTGTCATCGGAAAGAATAAAAATATAAAACTGAAAAAAATTAAAGATTAAATGACGATCAGCATAAATTTTTTACAATATATTTTTTTCTAGGAGTCAAGGGGCTTCCCCTAGAAAATCAGGCATGTTACGGACAACCCAGTACGATTTCAACTGGTTAAACGAACCGCAATTTGTGGGGAGCTTCGAGGACGATTTCTTCGTGTATTTCGTATTTAGGGAAGTCGCTGTGGAATACTTGAATTGTGGAAAGGTGAGTTTTGTGTGATAATAATAATATACGTCTTTATATGGGGGTTTGAGAAAGCAACGGTGTATCGTGGATTTATTCTTGCGAAATCCGAGAGGTGNAAATTGTAGTAATTTCTAGTTTATTGCATGATATATGAAACATTCTAACTAAAAGAGGAAAAATTAATACCATATACCTTGAATTGGATCCCTGCGATCCTTACGCGTTTATTTAAAAATACATAAAGTTTTACTCAAAATCAAACACTCCTCGTAACTCCTCAACTGGTTCTCATATATCAGCGGTGACAAGTGACACGTGTGCAGATTAGTGCTGCCACTACTCAAAAAAAATCTACCAAAATTTCTTTTTAAATTAGCTCTGTTAACGCATATTTTCAAAGGTGCCCCTGTTCTAAGCTACCCCCCCTCTCCCCTAAGTGATAGATGTGGATTCGACTCCCATTCGAGGAGTTGAAATATTTCATTTTTCATTTCATTGCTCTGGTAAAGAGGCAAAGCGCGAATTTGGCGCAAAAGTGGAAGTGTCTCAATCGGAACGGAGTGCCTTAACACTAGGTTCCCAGGTTCTATCTGGTCTGCTATAAAAAAATAAAGGCAACTATTATATTATACTAAACAAAATAACTTTAAAACTATTAGAAAACTTATTGTTTTTTCGTTCTATTAATAAATAATTAATTATACATTTTAGATAATATATTCGCGTATAGCCCGCGTGTGCAAGAACGATTCAGGCGGACACCTAGTCATGAAGGACAACTGGACGACGTTTCTGAAGGCCAGACTCAAGTGCTCTGTCCCGGGAGACGTGCCCTTCAACTACGACGAAGTGCAGAGTGTGGAATATTTGGGACAAGAGAAATTACTTGTTGCTGTGTTTACTACTCCTACGTAAGATTTTTTTTATTTGTTGTTTTTTCTTAGTTAAAAAATAATAAATAAATAAATCAGCTTCACGCTGTATCCCGCACACAATAGGTCCTCACTTGCCGCCGAATTTTTCGAGGCATTGTGTGACTTTTGCCTTGGTGCTAGAGTGAAGAAATGAAAATATTAAGAAATAATAATTCATTTCCTCGAGTGGGGATCAAACCCACAAACGTCGCGTTTCATTCACACCCTTGTGCCAACGGGCCACGACGGCCTCTATAATAGTATATAATAAAAATAATTTTGTTAAAAAGCACCGCATCGCTTTTCGCTCCATTCTTTCTGACTACTCCGCTAGGGTAGTATAGTATTGTTAAAAAGTGTTTAATGCATTTGCCATCCAAAATCAATATTTGCTTTTTTCATTTTATACTACAAATGCCAAAATTCTGAGAAATAGAGAATACTGCAATAATAATTTAGAATAATTGATACTGATAAAAACAAATAGCCATCATCATCTTCAGAGATAAACATCCAACGGTCTAAGATTCGTAGAAATAATATTGCAAAAAACAATCTATTTATACTTAGAAATAAATAAACATTTTAATAAATTTAAGGCTCTTGAGGGTTCTATTCCCACTTGAGGAAGTCAAATATTTTACATTTTCATTTCTTCGTTCTGGTGTCGAGGCAATAAAACATCATTCGGTGCCGCCAGTCAACCAGCAAGCAAAGCCTCCATAATTCGGTGGAAAATTGGGAACGGAGTGTCTTAACACTCGGTTCCCTGTACCTACCCTGCTGTGTGGGGGGATCCAGCGTGACGCTGAAACAAATTAAGCTTTACTTAAAGAAAATACACTTTTAAAACTAAATCCTAATTATCACGTTGTTAAAAAACTTCCGTGACAAACAGCTGTCACCCCTCACGAGTCACGTGCAAAACACGATGGTCCAATCGTGTCACGTTTATAATGAAACAGTTTTGTCTTCTATTCAATTTGTATGCAATTCGTTTTGAATTACACGAAAATTTGATATAGAAGTTAAATACTTTTAGTATTATATGATGTCATATTTTTATAAAACATGGTGATGGTTGTGGTTTTCTTGGTCTCAATTAGTAAAGAAATGACTTTTGTAATAGATTCTTCATTTTTCCCGACAGCTAAGGAAGGGTTATGTTTTTCGCGCGTATCTTGTATGTATGTATTATTCTTTATTACCTCATATCTCCAGAACCGCTGAACAGATTTACATAATTGAGGTATCGTTAGATTCGTATTAGCAGCCCAAGTGTTCTTAAATAGGTGACGTTGAATAAAAACAATCATGGCGGCTGTGGGACGCCATTGGACTTAGTGAAAAAAAAAATTCGTTTCAAATACCACAATATGGGTCTCAAATTCAAGAGCTTACTACGAGGATTTCAAAAAGATATATAATGATTATGATTACCATAATGAATTCAAACAAATAAAAAAATATTTATAAAAACAACAATCCCGACTGCATAAAACTAAAAAGAAAGCCCAATAGTTTATTAGGATTAACAGTCGGGACCTCTTTAAATTATGCGGGGTTCCTGGTAAAGATTTAATTGACTGAAGAATTACTTATAGGTCCCGACTGTTAATCCTTTGGGCTTTCTTTTTAGTTATATGCAGTCGGGATTTTTGTTTTTATAAATATTTTTTTATTGTCGCAATATGTCGTAAAATTGGGGAAGAATAATAAGTTTATTATTCTTCCCCAATTTTTATCTTTCAAAAAAGTGGTTTGATGGCTACTAAATACTTAATTATTTAATTATGATAAAAAATAAAAGAACTTAAAAAAATATTATTGAATTTACAGAGTTTTAATGGTTTTAGTGGCATTTTTCATATAGAATACCCAGTTACAAACAACAAACATTTTTTATATTATATTATGACAGAAGTGTAACTTAAAAAAAAACTTCAAATGTACTAATTTTACGTTCCCTTCATCTATCTTTATTTTACTTTTATTTCAATTTATTTATATGACCTTGTTACCACACTGTGGGCAGGCCCATAGCAGGAAAGGCAGAGCGAACCTGGGAACCTAGTTAATAAGACACTTCGCTCCCATTAAGACACCTTCGTTCCCCACTTACCGCCGAATTCTCGAGACATTGCGCGTTCAGTGGCGCTTAATTAAAAATAAAATATTTAATAAATTAATAAATACTTTTTATTGCAGTAACAGCATAGCCGGCAGTGCAGTATGCATATACAACATGTCAGACATTCACTTGGCGTTTGAAGGCCCTTACAAAGTGCAGGAGTCACCGATGTCTACTTGGGAACAGAGGACGCCCACGCGACAGGCCCGAGAGCACTTTAGATGTAACGCTGGTGCTATGTGAGTTGTTTGGAAACTGTTCATTAATTGTTTTAAAACAGTCTACGCAGGGTTCCAGATAATGGGAATGGGGGAACCTAATGTTAAGATGCTTTGTGGTGCCCCATTTTTCGTTCAATTTTCGAGGGGTTGCACGTTGAGTGGAGAAATTCAACGCCTGGTGTGAGACGCCACAGAGTGGAGAAATTAAAATAACTAAAGTGTAATAATTCCCCCAAGTGTGGATCGAACCTAAAACGAGCTTGTAATTTTGTAATAGTATTTTTTAAAAATCAAATTAATCTATAGATAAATACGAATTTAAAAAATGTAGTATTTTTCTTTCCTAGGTGTGAAATAATACTTAAAAAAATTTATAGATATTTTGTTCTAATTCCATTTACCAATATTTTTTTAAATTGTTTTAAAGAAATAAGATCGAATAAATAAAAAAAGAGAAGACTGACTGTAAACACTTAGGTCGAAAATTTTTATGTTGTTAAAAAGAAATTTTCGAAGATTCGCAATTTCGTTTGAACGTCTTTTATGGATATTCAAAATTAAAAGTTGCCATTACGTTATTGTGAATACGGCAATGTTAATATATGCAAATTTACAGTATGTGATAATTTTAGATGTATAGTACGGTTCACGAGTCGCGGCTGCCCTAGAGATAATTTTTCTGAACTTTTGCGCATTGTTAACTCAAGAAAAAATAATAAAAATTAAGAAAGCTAGTAAAATTAAATCTGCGCCACCATCTAAAGCTAACAACAAGTCGGCCACGACTCGTCGACCTTACTATACGCCTAAAATTATCTTTCCATAGCATTCGTGGGATATATTAAGTGAATGTAATGAGTCATTATTATGATTTTGAAACAACTCGATAAATATTTTAAACTGTTATCTTTTAAGAGTCTGTTTGTCGGTCAGTTTCCCGATTATATTTTTGTCGATGACTAACAGTTCGCTTGTTTAAGTCACCTAGTATTTTGTTTTTTATAAGTATGTAATATAAAAATACGTAATACAGTTTCTACTGTCAGTGGTTAACACAAAAACTATTCTATAGATTTTAAATAAACGTTTTTATTCGATTTCTAATATTTTTGCATTCTTATGAAAGATGAGTGATAAAGCTAAAGATTTTTAAGAAAGCGTTCAAAAATATAAAATAGTTTTAAACTAAAAAAATATTTTTTTACATTTCTTACTCTCTTAGATTTTTTGATTACAATTTTTGTATCTATGTATATATGTATATTCAAATAGTAGTATACCTTTTACAAACACCATTTTCTTTAATAAAATATATTTACAGCACACAAAAGTTATCATCAAAGACTCATAATAAATTTGAATAATTTATTTTATGTGTTGCGGGTTGAGAGTAATTAAAAATGTTATTTTAAAAGCTCATAAAGTTTACGTTTTAATATGTTTGTATCAATACCCGTATGAAAAGGTTTACTTAAAATATTTTAATACATAAAATGTTTCACATTTAATGTTTGGTTAAGCAAAGTTTTTTTTTAAATATTATGATTGTAGAAATTAAAGAAATAAAGTTTTTTTTTGTTTACATAAATAAAAAAATAAATAAACCATCTTAACGTTGTATTTTGCACACAGCGGGATAGGCAGTGGGAACGTGGTGTTAAGGTAATCCGTTACCCGTTTTCCACCGATTTCTGGAGGCATTACGTGAAGTGGCGGGATTCAACGCCGCGCTCTGCCTCTACACCGGATCGTAGAAATGAAAATATAAATTTTAATAATTATTTCATTTCTTGAGTGGGGAATCGAACCCACAACCAGTTACGTTTACAGTGATTCACTTGTGTTAACAAAATTGGGAATTAAGGGGAAGAGAGGGGAATTGTGATGGAAATTAAGTGTAACAATATAAAAACATATTGTATTTTATCTATTCCAGATCACACCAATCAATAGAATTTCATAAATATTATTTAATGTATGAAGCCATACAACCTATATCAGGGGAGCCTGTTTACAAAGCAACTCTAGAACGCTTCACCCACGTGACAGTCGATGTTGCCAATACTAAACATGTTAATAAACAATTAGTAGTGTTTGTGGCAACACAGAAAAATGATATTTTAAAGTTGGCAATACTGCCCAAATACGAGGGTGCGTGTGTGGCGGAAATTTGGAAACTGGAGGATGAGAAAGGTGGATTTGATATACTGTCTATGCAGTTTGTTAAGGATACTGTAAGTATTTTATTAGATATACATTATACAGCTTCACGCTGTATCCCGCACATAGCAGGGTAGGTATAGGGAACCTAGTGTAAGACACTCCGTTTCTGCCGAATTCTGGAGGCATTGCGTTAACTGGCAGAACTCAACGCCGCGCTATGCCTCGACACCAGAGCGAAGAAATGGAAATATAAATCTAAGTAAATATTTCATCTCCTGGAGTGAGGATCGAACCCACAACCAGTCGGTTTTACAGTCACACGTTGTGCCGCTGCGCCACGGCTGGTTTATTTGATAGGTAAAGGTATAATAATAATAATTGTATTTGATGTACATTGAAATGCCATAAATTTTAATTAAAGTAAATATTTAAACTCAGGTAACGTTGAGTCGGTGACTAAGATGCTCAGAGAAAGTAAATATTCTTGTTTGTAATAATCGACAAATATTTAAATTTCACTAATTAAAATTTATTCTGTCGACATGAATGACATGGGTAAATTATTAAACATATTTTCGGATGTACTTGATTAATGTTGTGGGTTCAATTTCCACTTCAAATAACAATATATAAATGTATTTCCACAGTTCAAATTTAATGTTTAAATTTGATCACACTTGGTCAAAAATTTATCAATGAACTCACACAACCTAATAAAAGGAGAAAGAAATATTTAAAAAAAAATTCTTTTCCAGATGTCACTCTACATAGGTAGTGACACAGGCGTCCTCCGTATATCCAGTGAAAGATGTTCAAGATACAAAACGAGATCTAGTTGTATCAATGCTGTAGATCCACACTGTGGGTGGGACGATGCAAGGGAAATTTGTGTTAAAGCCTCCACGTATATACATGAACCTTATTTCACTCAAGCCACTGGGAGTTGTCCGTCTGTTAGTGCGCCTGGTGAGTTTTAGCTTGTTTTTGGTTTCACGCTGTATCCCGCATACAGCAGGGTAAGCAGAGGAAACCAAGCATCTAGTAGTGGTGACACTGTAGATCGCGTGCAGGAGTTTTAATATATTTTTTTAGTTTCCCGCATATGGAAGAAAATTATAAAAGAGATAAAATAACATAAACATAGACAAATTTTTAAACATAAAATATAATTATTCATAGCAGTTGCCTTACTTTTCCTACTTTTTGCTTTCCAGTCGACGGCGGTTGGTCATCATGGTCGGAATGGGAGCACTGTGCGCAAGATAGCACCCAACACTCCACCTATGGGGACGATAAGCCCGACATGTGCTGGTGTCGGACACGACGCTGTGACAACCCTAAACCGGCCAATGGCGGGCAGAATTGTATTGGTGAGATTTCAAATTAATATAGTTATAAAGTCTTAGTGTATTAAGCATATCCTCAGGCCAATCGTGGCGCAGGGGCACAAAGTGTGACTGTAAAATGTACTGGTTTTGGGTTCTATCACTTAGGCAGAAAGTGGGGAACGGAGTGTCTTAACCCTAGGTTCCCTCTGCTTACCCTGCTGTATGCGGGATATAACGTGAAGCTCTTCGTGAATCCACTATATAAAAATAAGAGCTAAGAGAACCTAGACACTCCTGTACATATTCCTCATTACTCTTCATGTAAATATTCCGCTCGAATTAGATACATTGCGTGTTGAGTTGGAAAACTCCATGCCGCGTGGTTTCCTTTGTCTTGTCAGAGCACGCTCTGAAATGAAAATTGAGTAATTTTCTCGAGCGGAAATAGAACCCACACCGTTCGGCATGGATGTCTCAAAACGTAAACGTAAAATAAAAGTAGGCTTGTGAGACATTTGTTAATTTGAATAGAAAAACAAAACAAATATCTTTCATAAAACATGATGAAAAAAAACCGATATAATTTTAATTTTCCATACACGCTTATTAACTTTAGACAAATTTTCTTTTTTTACCAAATTAACTATAATATTAAAACTATATCCTTAATTCTCTTCAGGCGCAAGCATATCAGTAACTAATTGCACGGTCCACGGGGGCTGGTCGGCGTGGTCGTCCTGGTCCGAGTGCTCAGCTTCTTGCGGCATTGCTGTCAAGTCCAGCCGACGCTCCTGCACCTCCCCTGAGCCCAAGTTCGGTGGTCGGGTGTGCGTTGGACTTGATGTACAGGATATGTACTGCACCCAGTTACCTCCTTGTCCAGGTGTATATATCTGTAACAAATATTATAGTAAAAAAAAGTTCAAGGAGGTGTGTCACGATATGATCACTAATCGTTTCGTTTAGGCTTCAAATATCAGTGAAAAATTACATAGTCTACGGGATTTGGTCAGCATGGTCACACTATTTTTCCTAGATAAATGTTCCAAATTGTCCAGTCCACTGAGGTTCGTCGGCATGGTCACCTTATTTTTCAAGATTATTGCTAAAATCACCTAATTAAATAATACCTAAAGAAACATAAATAGAAAATCTAATTCAATAAATGATTGAATTAGATTTTCTATTTACACATACTAAAACAATCAAAAAACTTCCAGACCCAGCTTTAGCCCCTATCGACGGTGCCTGGTCGTCATGGGGTCCATGGTCTCCATGTACTGGTACGGGCTGCGGCCCAGGATCTGGAACTAAAGAGAGAAAACGAACCTGTGACAATCCATCGCCAATACATGGCGGTGCTGAATGTGAAGGCCAAAAAAGTGAGAAGCAAACATGTGATCTACGCCCTTGTGAATTGAGGAAAGCTACTGCTTGGACGCCGTGGGTGCAAATACCGAGTGAGTTGTTTTTTTTTTTAAATATTAGTTAAATCAAATTTATTATGCTCATGAGACCGGTCGTGGCGCAGCGGCACAAAGTGTGACTGTAAAACCGACTGGTCGTGGGTTCGTTCTTTTAAATATATTGATTAAAATATATTAAACTAGCGGCCTTAAAATACATGATTATTGATTTAATAAGCAGAATTGATTGGCAACTCTAATGACTTCTAATATGATTTTTTTGTTACTTTAATCTGTAATATTCTATTATGATTTTTTTACGACATTATCGTAACTTCTGTAAGAATTTTTGATTGTTTCGAACTAAAATATATGACCAATGTCGATATTTGATATTCATAAAATATATATATAAAGCTAATTATTTATTATATGTATTATATATATTTTTGTAACATTACGTTCTTTTTAACTATGTTATGTTTTTTATTGTTCTGTTAAATGTGCTGAGGTCACTTAATAATTTAATGTACTGCATCAGAAACAGCCTTAAATGTAAAATTATTGATTTGGGTAAGGATTCATAATATTCTTTGTAAAATAACTGTAATGTTTGCATATTAACTCCTGTACAGTTTTTAAATTAGTTACACATATTATTAGATAAATGTATAATTGGTAAATATGTAGTTATTACAGAGTAAACGTAGAAAGGATGTTTTTAGGCATTTTTATATAGATTTATTTCAAACGAACGAACGAACCAAAAAATCTATGTATTTGCTTGATATCTCTTTGAAGATCAAATCGTTCTTTATCTCTGTGTTGAATTAATTACGATTTAAACTTCACTGTTATGATTTATGAAGGTAATCTCCACTAACAATTCAATTTTGTTTACTTAAAATAAATAAATCAGCTTCACGCTGTATCCCGCACATAGCAGGGTAGGCAGAGGGAACCTAGTGTTAAGACACTCCGTTCCCCACTTTCTGCCGAATTCTGGAGGCATTGCGTGTTGAGTGGCAGAACTCAACGCCGCGCTTAACCTCGACACCAGAGCGAAGAAATGGAAATATAAATTTAAGTAAATATTTCATCTCCTCGAGTGGGGATCGAACCCACAACCAGTCGGTTTTGCAGTCACACCTCGTGCCGCTGCGCTACGACCGGCCTCAATTAGTCCTAGTAATTTCACGAAAAAATATTAAATTTTAAATAAAGATTATTAAAATTAAATCTGATTGCATGATTGCTGATTGAATGAAGCAAGCATTAAGTTAAATAATTTTATTTAAATAAGTTAGATGTTTTATTTTTTAACGTTTGAATTAAAATCCAATGAGAACCATGGGCGTAGGAATGAGAGGGGCTGGATGATAAACAAAAATTTTTATCAACAAAAGCTAAGCTTGAAAAATTAAAAAAAAAAACTTACACAAAAAATTACTATCTATATGTACCTAATAAAAAATATATAACTAACAAGCCAACTTACACCAATTCCAATGCAACAGTTATCACTTGCTCGAGAAGAGGAACGTTACTGCAACGCCAGAGGTATCTGTAGCAACACGCCCCCCGACACGTCGTGGGGGGCCTGGGGGGCGTGGGGGGCCTGCTCCGCCCCCTGCGGCGGCGGCCAGCAGGCGCGCACTCGCCGCTGCCACCAGCCCCCCTGCGAGGGCCCCTCGGATATGTTGCGGGCTTGTAATGTGCAAGCTTGTGTGGGTTAGTCTTTTTTGTTATTTTCGCGATGTATCCTACGTATACCTATAGCGATCCCGCTGGAAGTTGGAGGCAGAGGGCACCAAGTATGAAGACACTCCGTTCCCCACTTTTCATCGTATTTTCGGTGCATTGTACGTAGAGTGGTGGAACTTTGTCTTTACCAGAGCTATGAATTGAAAATATTCAATAACTGAAGTTCCCCAGTGTGAAGGTTATGGAAATCGAACCCATAACCTTCGCATTTTCAGTCATACGCTTGTACCAATGTGCCAAGACGGCTTCGACATTTTAATAATTCGATAGTCTAATTGTATTTTTAAATCATAAGCCTATATAAAATCATCATTGAAAAACCGAATATATGTTTGTGATCAAAAAACAATTAATTATTTTTTTCTTAATGTTCAACTTTGACATTGCTTGTAGATCGAGAATCTTTTAAATTTCATGATTCCGGATGTAATTGAACTTAAAAATATAGCGATTACATTGCAGTATTTGTTACTTAAATAATAATACTAAAAAAGAAAATTACAAGGTTCCTATTAAAAATTATTTCCTTTTTAAGAGAGTAACCAAAGAACATTTTCCTACAGGTGAATGGTCATGCTGGAGCGAATGGAGTGAATGCAGCGGGGATTGTGACACGACCGGGCACCGAACCCGCTCTCGTACTTGTTTGTCACCAGAAGGATGTGCGGACGCGGGCGCTGCGTTAGAGAGAAGAGTTTGTGTTAATAATTGTGCAGGTTAGTTTCTTTTTAAATTCATGTTTAGCTAGCATATAGTTCTCAAGTTTCCGTCTGAATTCCAATTTCGTCAATTCCGTCTGGATTTCAACTCCGTATGTTTCACCAAACCAAGAAAATTACAATTATTTTCAATTTGAAAGTAATTATTTTATCAATATCAGAAATGTATAAAAAAACCCGTATAAAATGATAGAAACGTTTTTAGACAGAATACCATTATTAATTAATTTTATATACTTCTATAATCCACTAAATGTGGGAATCAAAAACGCTCAAGTAGTAAAATAAATAGTCATTTTGAATAGAAAAGAAAGACAATATAAACCACAGTATTTTTTTATGCACTAGGTGTAGGCCCATATCAATTATAACACATTATTTAGGACATTAGGTGTAGATTCGTATCCATTAAATAACATTATTTATGGTAACAGGTAGTGACTCTGCTTGAACTTTTGCAGTGACCTAAATTAGTGCACTAAAAGTAATAATCGCTGCTTATAATGTTGTTCTAAAAAAAAACAAACAACGACATACACTTAGCTTCACGCTATATTCTGCATATAATACAGTAGAGACTTAATCAACACAGTTGCTATACTACCCTTCTATTTGTAGGCATTATATTAAGATGACAGACGGGAATCAACTCCATTTATAATTTTTTCCCCCAACAGAATCGGAGGTGGGGTGGGGCGCGTGGGGCGCGTGGGGCGCGTGCGCGGGCGGCGAGCGCGTGCGGCGGCGCGCGTGCAGTGCGGGCGCGTGCGTGGGCGCGCAGCTGCAGGTCGCGCGCTGCGACGACGCCGATATGGACAACGGTAGGGGGTATTCTGTCTTTTTTATGCTGCGTTTACGAGGTTCAGAAGTCAGGTAGGTGCAAGAGAACTGGTAGAGCTTTCTTGTATTTTAGTATTTCTTATCTTAGATATATTCCCTAGCACTAGCTGTGTACTAGTGTGGATGATCGCATCACATGTGTGTTTTATATTACAGCTAACACTAAAATGACGAATAAATTGTTTATATTTCTAAAAATAAAATAAAATCTACATACTTGAAGTCAATCGTGGCGCAGGAGCACAAGCATGCGGCTGTAAACACGACGACAAGTTGTGGGTTCCATTCCCGTTCGAGGTGATTAAATATTTAACATTTTCATTTTCTCACTCTGTTTACGAGGCAAAGCATGGCGTTGAATTCCGACATTCAACATGTAATGCATGAATAAATTTGGGGGAAAGTGGGAATCAAAAGTGTTCTCTTGACCTTCCTTTAAAGGTATTTTCCAAATATGTTTTCTTTTTACAGAATTGTATGCCATGCCGGCATATAGTCAAAATGTGGAAATGGCGTCTTTCGTGACTATGCCGAGGGAGTCTCTGGGCATTGGCGGCATTGTTGGCTGTGTGGTCGCAGCTTTCGTTATGGGTGCGTATTATATGTAAATAAATTAATTTGATGCAGTGTTTAGTTACGCCATCTAATACTCAATATCTTTAAACAGAGCGTAAGTAAAAAAAACTAATAATTTTCATATTTGCCTCATTTTTCTAATTGATAATTCCGCATATTATGATTTTTGTCACATGTTTGCTCAAATATATCGCTCATTTGGAGTTGAATTTTATAAAAAAAAATTGGCAATATTTCAAATATAACACGGCTATATACTACGGCTACATCATATGACCTTAATATGATATTTTCTTTTAATTCTTTTATATTATAGTTTTTATTAGACTGCCCTCTACACTCACGTTACGTATTTACTAGTTTTAGTACGAGATATTTTCCACGTACGCCAGAAGATGGCCTTAATTTTCCAAAAATATTAAACTTAATGCATAAATTAATTTCAATTTATTTAATTATAAGTAATATTAATTGAAACATTGACTGAACGTCGTTGGTTCCGCATTATTAAAAAGTTTAAATAAATTAAAAAGGTTAAATCGCCTTTCTATTTTCCTGAAAGATAAAAGTTCTGAAACACGCTATCGAAATGTTTAAGCTTTTCAGTATATAAGAAAAGTAACTTTAGATACTACTGTGTTTGTTCATAAGAGTTAACTCTCCTTTATAAGGAGCAGACGCATGTAAATGGTGAAGATTCTTCCGTAGTCTTTACCACGGTTTTTTCTAAATATTATTTTATTTTTTAAAATTTTATTATTTACTTTAAATATTGTATAATCATATATGATTTTATAGTACCAATACCAAATATTACAAATAAATTTGCTATAAAAATACACTATCTAAGAATATATTGTGTTAATGTTAATATATTGTGATAAATATAATATAGCATTACCAGTCGTGGCGCAGGGGCATAAAGTGTGACTGTAAAATCGACTGATTGTGAGTTCGATCCCACTCGAGGAGATGAAATATTTATTTAAATTTATATTTCCATTTTCTTCGCTCTGGTGTCGAGGCAAAGCGCGGCGTTGAGCTCTGCCACTCAACACGCAATGCCTCCAGAATTCGACAGAAAGTGGGGAACGGAGTGTCTTAACACTAGGTTCCCTCTGCCTACCCTGCTGTGTGCGGGATGCAGCGTGAAGCTGATTTTTTAAATTTAATTTAGCATCATAATATTATAATATATAATAACTCATAAATGAATTTGAGATATCGTAACTGGCTACTTTCTCACACCGTTCTTTACACCGTACTTTAACATTTATTAATATTAATATGTATTTTAACTATATTTGTATCGTAGTAAAGACAATATTTTAGGCTAAGAAAACCCAGTATTTATTCCATTGCGTAATGGGCGGCGGAACCAAACGCCATGTTTGTATTAGATAAAATAAATAAATAAAAAAAAACACATTTTACATTTGACAGGTTGTCTAGTATGTCTGGCCGGAGTGATATTCTGCCAACGTCGCGGATCTCTGCCCTGGAACAAAACGCCGCGAGTTCCGTCAAGTCCTCACTATATAACTAAACAGAATAGTTATGTTACTGTACCTCTGAAGGAAGTGGTGAGTTTACTTTTGGATTGTTAATTTTGTTGGTGATAAACAAAATATTTTTGTTATGTAAATATATGTATTATATATTATTTGAAGTTAAGATTTCTTAAATATTGACTATCAACTTCTAATAGATTTTAAATACATTTATCATAGTACTTAATATCTCTTTATTATTGGGTTACAATGCTAAATTTATTTTATTAATCTCTTATTTTATTTTATGAATGGAGATAACACTTTAATATTACGACAGTATACAGGTAGGACCATACTTACTGTTTAGTAATAATTGTGTAGGTTTGGTAATGTGTGGTGCGAGTTAATGTTCGTAGACGATTAGTATGAATAATCAAGTCTTTTATAACACAAATTATTTATTACACGTAAAAACAAAAGTCACATATAACGAAGAAACACAAAGAAAGATAGTCCACACACAGTTTATAAATAATACAGAAGGAGTGAAAATAAAGAGTGTACATATATCGCTAACAAAACTACAACAACGTTCACTAGAAGGTAGGTACGTGCGTAGTGACCGATAGTATAGCGAGTGCAAGGAATCCGCGACGGTTGGGTGTTTGCGACTCACTGGCTGGCGATATGTATATCGCGATCAGCTGTGGACGACCCAAAATGACGTCACACGGCTCAGGTAGCAATTGCCGTGCAGATTATTAATTATTTTAACCGACGTTGCTGATATGTGAGTCGTGTGTTTTATTTTATATAAAATAATTAAATAAATATTTTTCTGTTTAATGATTTGTGGCATTTATATAATATCATTGATTTTTATTAAATATAAGTATATGTCATATTAAAATTTTTGCTGTATGAATAAATAAGTATGTGACATTATAATTTCATATAAATAAATTAATTAAATTAGTGGGAGTAGCCCACATAGGTATTATTAGAACAATCACTACATCATTCATATATTATTAAAAAATGAAAAAAAAAGCAATTATTTTTGTAACATTTATTTTTATGAAATTAAGAACTGGATGTTTCTTTTATATTTTATAAACACACATTATTTCTTTCAAAACATTAAGCCAACTTAAATTGGGCGGAAAAAATAAGAAATTCAGAGAGAATTCTTATACAAGTTTCATTTCACACTATTTACTTCTTTAAATCTATTTGGAGTCGAACAAATATAACTGTTCTCAAGTTTGTTATATCAATACGTTTTAGGACAAAGTTTCCGAGCGTGTCCAGTAAATGGTCGAACTTAGATACTTTATGTTTTTACTGTTATTAAATGTTTAATGACCGTCTGCTGTGCATTGTTACAGGTCACAGATTCGATATAAATGTGATTTTTAAAATTTTTTATTGAGATATTGGTCTATTTTAAAATGTTTAGAAAAAAAGTACATATATTGGAAAGTAGATAAAATCAAATAAATAAATCAGCTTCACGCTGTATCCCGCACACAGCAGGGTAGGCAGAGGGAACCTAAGTAAGTCACTCCGTTCCCCACTGGAGGCATTGCGTGTTAAGTGGCAGAACTCAACGCCGCGCTTTGCCTCGACACCAGACCGAAGAAATGTAAATATAAATTTAAGTAAATATTTCATCTCTTCGAGTGGGGATCGAACCCACAACCAGTCGGTTTTACATTCACACTTTGTGTCGCTGCGCCACGACTGGCCTCAAAGTAGCTCAAAATTTCTAAATAGAATACAAACACATTTTCCGAATGAGAAATGCAAAATATTACTTAAAAGTTTTATACTTTCCTCTATATTGTATGATATTGTATATTTTTTTATTTCTTTAATACTAACTATTTATAGTTTTACTACGTGTTTCTTATATTTCGTACACTTTTGTACGAAATTTAAGAAACACGAACACTAAAATAATATTTTTTTACAGCCGCGTAAAGCGAAACGTCAGCCATCGTTTTCCGGTATCGGCAACTCGAGCGGTATTCTCCTCTCAAAAAGCAATAATATTGCGAACGCCAATCACAACAACACGATGACGACACCAAAGTTGTATCCAAAGGCCATTGCCAATGAATACGACTCTATGGGCACACTGCGGAGACATTCCAACCAACCGAATAATAAAACTAATCTTGATATGGAAGAGGATAAATTCTATTGAAGATTTGATTTTGTTTTTAGCGATTTTTACACATTTTAATGGAAACTCTTTAACCGGATTATTGGGGTATATTTTAGAGTTATAATTTTTGGGAAATGCAACGTTTTGATAATTTTTTTATAATTTACCTGAGTCAATAACACTAAATACTCGCGATTAATCCGGATAAATAGCTTCTTTCAAATATTTTTGGAAGAATTCCGGTTCGGAAAACCTTTAAAATGAAAAATAAGATATATTTATACATATTGTATGAGAAATCAAGGATTATATACGAACTTTCTTAATATACAAAAGATGGAAGAATTTTAACACCTGTAGTGTTGTTTCAGCTTCAGCTTTGTTAAAAACATCAAAAATGTTATTCACTGAACTTATAAGCTTTTTGATATATTTTCTATGTGAGATTAGCGGTTTTTGTGATTATAATGTATGAAACGAATCTTAAATAATTTTTTAAAGCTACACTTGCAAATTAAGTAAAGTAATATGATGAATGAATTTTGGGTTCACCTTTTTTGATCGTTGGTAAACATTTTTTACTTTTAAAAATATTATAGGCAATACCCTCAAAAGAATCATTTTAAGCCTTATTTTTGTTAAGGTATTTCTAGAGACTAACCTTTGTTAGGCAATCTAACTTTATCGTAATGAGATCTTAGCTATATAAATTGAGATACACTGAGATAAAACTTACAGGGTACTTTATGTTTAGTAGTATTTTTTTGTCTTTATTTTTAAATTTAGAAGAGATTTTCTATTTTATAAAAAAGGTAATAATTTTTTTTTTAAATATAAATACTGTTTCAAAACATGCTCGTATGCTAACAACAATTTATTATATTTATCTTTATTTGGACTTATCTGAATAGAATTTATACGAAAAGTTATTTCAGATTGCATTAACTGAATCCCTTTGGATTTCATAGAAATATATCTGTTTCTCGGTAATGTGATACATCATGTGGAGTGAAGGGTGTTTAGAATATATGGACTGTTGGGAATATGTCATGTTACGATTTATATTTCCAAGTTTTCAAGGTTTCTTATTAACTTTTTGTCGATATTCATCTCTAATAAAGGCATTTAGTAAAAATAAAGAACTCAATAACACATCAATTCGACTGTCTGTTAGTCTGTAAGTTACTAAAAGAGAATCAGAATATCTTATTCTATGAGAGACATTTTACAAGACTAAGTTTACAAGTTGCGTCATATTTGTCTGAACTCTTGATATCTAATTTGATAACTAATCTGAAGAAAAAGAGTATTGATTATTTTTATCCCAGTTTTACTAATTCTGGACTTTAACAAGATTAAACGATACTACTTCAAACATCGCAGGTTAAAAATAAAATGAACGTTCGAGGGAGTTTCTATATAGAAGCACCTTGAACATCCATCAGCTTTAATATGTTATTGAAAAACCACTTTTGACCTTTTAAATGACGTATTCACATCGTATCAATAGCCTACCGTTTTTAGATTAGATAGGATTTATTTTTACGTAGGATTTATTTATATCATTACGATACGGTCAATCTTTTGTTGAGTTCTAAAGAACTCTCACAAATTGGCTAAAGCCAATTTGTGAGAGTTTTATATTTATATTACTTTTTAAATCAGGATTTTGCATTAAGAAAAAAAAGTTAAGGTCTACAAATAAGATTGAACTTTATTTGTTTAGTAATTTTTATGTTTTTTATTTCAATTCCAAATATTTACACTACTTGAAATACATATATACTCTGCTCTAGAATAGATTTAAATTTTATCCAAGATTAAATGTATTGGGTTTTTTGAAATACGAGGAAAATTATAACTTAATTTCGAATAATAATAACCTTACAGTAAGTACTTATACAGCAATACCTAGAAATAGATAATCTCATTAAGTACGCTTCAGTCCCTTGATGATAATCCAACATTGGGTTTCCATGTACGTTTTAATTAGTAGTGTAACACTGGATTGATGGTGGAGACAGTATATTTGTTTTTATATATAATATAATAATAATGTTTTATTACGTGAATGAGTTCAAATAAAGCAATTTTTCGATTTCTAGAAATGTATGAAAAATGATTTTTGTGCAAAAAAATCATAAGTAGACATCTAAGAGAGCTATTTTTTTTGGCAAAGCGTTTTCATTAACAGAATAAAATATAAATAATATAGAGGCCGGTCGTGGCGCAGCGGCACGAAGTGTGACTGCAAAACCGACTGGTTGTGGGTTCGATCCCCACTCGAGGTAATGAAATATATATTTAAATTTATATTTCCATTTCTTCGCTCTGGTGTCGAGGTTAAGCGCGGCGTTGAGTTCTGCCACTCAACACGCAATGCCTCCAGAATTCGGCAGAAAGTGGGGAACGGAGTGTCTTAACACTAGGTTCCCTCTGCCTACCCTGCTGTGTGCGGGATACAGCGTGAAGCTGATTTGATTTTTTAATAAAATATAACAATGAAGTTTTAACAATATTGTTAATTTAGAAAAAAAAATAAGCCGATAAACTGAAAGCTTTTAAAAGAAAATGGTTCTTGAATCCTTAATAGTACTTGGGCTTAATTACTTTCCTATCCTTTCTTCTTTCAAATTTTTAAATACAAGATTTCATATTGTTGAGGTATTGTCTCTAATATTTTAGAAGGGTAGATATAATTTTCTTTTGTGATAAAATGAGTGTAGATAGTAAGAATGTTGTGAAATGGTAATGTGTTTATTTATTTGGCCAGCTGCGTTTAGGTGTGCCAGTCCACATATTTCTGACTCCAAAGTTTGTCGGACAATTGGACATAACTGAGTATAATTTATAACTATAACATTACAACACCTTAAAGTATGAAGAATTATAAATATATTGAAATTCCTTCTCTTGTGTCAACTTTATATACTATTAAAAAAGGCAAACATTTTATACGAGGATTTCAATATATTTATAATTTAATAATTTCTTTCTATACATTTTTTTTATATTGATCGCGCCATGTAGTAACTTCTACGTAGTTAATAGAACCAGTGCCATGGTAATAAGTATAATGTATAGTATTTTATAGTTGTACTTAGAATAAATTAAAATTAAATATATTATATTTCAAATGAATTTGTGCCATGTAAATAAGAATATAGAATAGTGCCTAAATATCAGTACGGCAGTACAAAGAGCGTTGCCTTCGCTATACATACAAACGTACATACCTATAGAAATATATTAAAACATATAATAATTATATATACATATATATTTCTATTATAAATAAAAGAATAATATTGAAGTGTTGAATGAGTTTCGACATGCCATCTTGACTCATGTTGAGTCCAATTGTTGTAATTTAGAATAAATTGTATTTTTGTATTTTTATATTGTTAATTGTAATATTGTTTATGAGACGATGTATTTATTAATTTTAGTTTGCTGTTCAATTTTTTTGACGTTTCATTTGTAATCTGTCAACGTCAAAGAGAAAATAGATTCTTATTTATGTTTTTAATATGATTGATCCTTTAACATGTTCTTTTAAAATGTCTATATAACTTGCTTTAAATATATTTATAATATACAGATTCAATTTAATGAGAAATAATAATTAATTTTAATATTAATATACTAAATGTGCTATTATTAAATCAAAATATTTTCTTTTTGTGTTCAGTGGCTATGAAATTGAAAATATCATTTTCAAAGTAGATCGACATAATAGATTTAAATGTTAAAAGTTTAGCAAATACAATAAAAATTTAATATCGTTGGTGAAGTTCTAGCCTTGGCTGAATTCAAAAGTTCAAAGTTTTCTTTTTGAAGTTTAACTCTGTTTGAAATAGAATTATACAATGTTTTCAAATAAAATTTCATTATTTAAAAGAAGAAAAAAAACTAATAATCGTTGAAATAGAACTTCATTTACGATATACAGTTAAAAATTATACAAAATATATATTTATACTGTATAAAAAAAGAATCTATATATTTTGTTATTGTGTTTTAGAGGCTTTCTCCTATAAACTCACCGATTGTATTCTACATTTATAAGGTTTTGTTTTCATTTAATTCATTACACTATTCACATCATATGTACATATTTAAATTACACTACAACCATTTAATAAAAGACATATCAGGACATATTATTTTTGAATTTGTAGAAATATTTCTTATAATTTGGGCGATGCTAGTATTTTTATACAATTTTTAATGATTAATTAGACAAATATCAATGCTTAAAGCAATGATAATAAATGAAATAAATGATATTAAGTAAAACTGTTGATTTAGATGCTCTAAATTGTTATACGCTGACTACTTAATAATAAAGACTGTCTTATAAACTGGTTTTTTATTTTAAATATATTCCTATAGTTTATAACAATTGTTTAAAATGTTATTCCCGCTTAGGGAAGATAATAAATATTTATATAGAAAACGTGTAAATTTTTTTGAACATAGCGGAATTTAACCCGCGCCTCATGGTTGCTATCGAATATGAAACTTTAAATTAAAATAAATTAAATTATTCTTATTGCAGAGGCATTTGAAAGTATATCTTATAAATATGGACTTTATTTTGTGTACATTCCGAAATTCAATTGTAGTTTCACTCTCTACCTCCGATATAACAGGGTACGCAAAAGTAATAAGTAAAGACACTTAGTTTTACATTTTCCACTTATTGCACCAGAGCGAAGAAATGAAAATATTAAATATTGCACTCCCTCGAGTGAAAATCGAACCAATAACCTGTCGCGTTTAGTCACACGCTTATACTCCTGCGCAACTATAGGCCTCTTACTTGGATATTAAAAACTAATGTAAATATATCGCGAGTTTCTACTTATATGCCCACAGGTACACCGAAAGCTAACTCTGTATACATAATACATAGGTACTAATTCAAAATTAAGTTTTCAGTGTTCAACATCAATCAATTAGTTTCTCAAACTTATGTACAATTTACAACCCAAATGAACCTATTAAAGCATTTGATTAAAACATATTGTCAATAAATTTAGAGTACCCTCATACATTTTCATACGATGTCAGATGAACACGGCGTGCATAAATTATATTATGAATGATTAGGATGAGTAAACAAACATGTTTTGACGTTGTTACGGCAATGGTACGTAATGGTTACAGGTTCAAATTTCAAATGCCATCTGTATTTTTTTTTATTTTTCACGCTGCAATCCTAGCGGCGCGGAGCAGAGAGAACGGTGCGAAAAACGCTAGGGTTTCATAGACGAGACTAGTATACATATATATTATGTGAATTATACTTTCTTTTAAATTAGAGAGGCTCTCTAAATTGGCTCTTGGTATCACGAAGCGCGGTCCCGTTGAAAATTTTAATTTAATTTATTTTGAAAAATAATTTTCTATTCTTAATGTGGATACACATAATAGAATGTAGGACTACATACAATCATATTGGCATAACCGAAACCAAAAAACTTTTCACCCGAATGACAATTGCGTTTGACAAAAGTTCTGTAAGGATTCTTAAAATGACTATTAATATAACTGAGAAAATATTAGGTTTCATAAATATAATAATAGTAACCCACAATTTTCTTTGTCTTTGTCACATTCACTTAGTCTGAGTTAGTACCCAGTCAGACTTGGCTTCCATTTAAAATTTCAAATGGTTCTAAACGTGCTTTGCCAGCAATTTTTATCTAAAGAATAAATAAACATTTAATCTATCTTTTATGCAATGTTTTCTATGCATTTGAACTATATTTTATGCATTTGAACATTCGTTTAAATAGATATATACTTATGTGTGAATGGCATATTTGTCTAATTTTGCCAACAATAGTATCTAATAACGGGGTTTGCTAAGAATGGAGAGTAGTAAAGTTATGTTGTAATTCTTAGTAATTCTTTGGGTAAAGGAAATTTGTAAAAATCTCCCTACAGAGATGCTAACAACATAAATAAGTTGTAACAAGCGTATAATTTCGACGTAGCTTGGGACTTGCGACGTAGCTTTGGGTGAGAACGTATGGCTTAGTGGTCAGAGCGCCTTTTTTTTATGGAAAAGACAAGGCAAACGAGCGTTCGGGTCACCTGATGGTAAGTGATCACCTCCGCCCACGACCCCGTGCAACACCAGAGGAGCTACAGGTGCATTGCCTGCCTTTAAGGTGGGTTGAGCGCCGGAGCCCGGCATTACCTGATGCGAAACGCAGTGACATAAAGCCACTACTTAACGCCGGTTTTAAATGCCGGGGGTGGTAATGATCTGGTCGAGTCTGCCCATGAGTGTGCCATTGCTGGCGATGTGACCCTACCACACGTACTTTAGTCGCCTCTTACGACACCACCAGTACCAGGATGATCCTATTCTAGGCCGGGATCACACGGC